>JAOXNX010000001.1:14048710-14073622 GCA_028566075.1 Solidago caesia | reverse complement strand
TCCAAATCTCAAGATGTATCTAGGATTGGTTGTTATTGTGTTCGTTATCCTAGATATTGTAATTGTAATTGTAACATTTGTTCTTCGTCTAGTATTTTGCAAGATGATGATTTTATTTATAATATATTGCCGTTCTAAAAATATATATATATATATATATATATATTATTTAAAAAAAGGGTAAATGGGGCAAAACTACATCTGACCACCCTAAGATAAACCAGTGGCCAACCCACCTAAATGAATTGGTTTTATAGATAAATATTATACATATTTTTATAAACATATTAATTGTCTTCGAAGTTATTTTATTGTTGAAATACATACGACTTTTCTATTATATGATCATTATTATTACGACATTTTTTAATATATGACATTTATTATTGTAAGCTTTTTTTTATAAAAAAAAAACATTACAAAAATAAATTAAATATATTGCATTTGTATTTTTTATTTTTCATATAAAAGCTAAAACTTTGTTGTTTTTTACTTCTTTTGTTTTGGTTTTTTATATTATTCTCATGTTGATTCGTCTTAAAAAATTTATTAAATATGCTATGATGACGTCATTCATATTTTTTTAAAGATAATATATAACTACTTTTTTTCACTTACCATTTAAGCATTTTTATGTGTTTTTTTGCTTTGTTCATAACTAATTTCAATTTTTTTTTTATTTAATTACAATGTTTTTTGCTTTAATTACAATGTTTAGTTTGTTATACTGTTATCTTGATGTTAAACCTGACATTTGTTGGTCGTCTTCTAACTTATTTACTGTTTGATAATAAGTGTAAAATGATACATAAAATTAACAAAATGTGAAAGATTTTGCATGCATTTATGCAAGAAAATACCACTTTCATGGTTATATTTGATCATAATGATCATTTATATCGAGTTGCAGTGATGTTATAAATGATAATGTTCTTCAAATAAAATAAGTTTACTCTATTTTTTATTTTATATTATTGTGATTTGTTAAATTGTTTTTATAACGATATGTTTAAATTACCCGTCCATCGAACGGGACCTAAAACTAGTTTCTAATATTTGATGTTTTATTGCTAACGTGTATGTGCTTCAGGCTGAACGCGATAAGGTGGAGTTGTGGGATACCATAATAAGTTTTTAGATGGACAATCCGGGTGTTTATATAGATTTTAGTGATTTTAATTTGGTTGTTTAATTAAAAAAAATAATAGTTTTGTTCAGAAATCTCCAACGGTTCTAAAAGAAAGATTCTTTTAACCAATTCAACATCTTGTTCCACCACATCTTTATCCATCAACAATTTTCAAATTTTTGAATAAATTACCAACCAAGAACATAACCACAACCACATCACAATCATCATCATCATAAGCGAATTGTTACCGACTTACACCCCTACAAACCGATTACCAATTTCAAAAATACCAACAACAAAATGCTTGAAATACAATAACACTTTCTTTTCAACAACAAAATGTTCAATTACCACAACCATTTTGTATTCAACCAATACTACTGCCTACTTCCCAAAACACCAACCAAAGTTGGCTTAAACTTGCTAACAAGTTGGACTAACGTGATAAATTGTCTGATTATGGCATTTTTTTTAATGACGTGGCTTTATTTTTTTACGTGGCATTTGATGTCTGGGATTTGATTATATACACACATACATATACTAGATTAAACCCGTGCGATACACGTGGCTGATTGATGACGCAAATAAAAAATAATTGATAATCATTGTATAATCAATAGTTTACGATAAAACAAAAACAATATAGATGACGGATAATGTAAATAATAATAATAATTTTATGACACAAATTCATTAAATCATAACTATCTATATTTATTATAATACTTATTAATCATGAAATCTGTTTTAACTACCTATATTTATTAAGTATAATGTAAACGATAAGATATTAAACATTATTACAAATAAAAAATTTGTAAAAATGAATGAAATTAAACATAAAAAAAATAATAACATATATTTGATTGTAAAATTAGGTGAATTCTGAAGTCTCGCAAAATAACATTACATGATATGAATTTTACGTGTATCATTATTTTTTTTTATCAAAACATTTAAGCTGAAAGTAAATGGCTACTTATTAAAACAAAATATGATGTTAAGTAAAACTATAACAATGTAATGTACTTCAATGATGTAGTATGATAAAATCAACACTAAAACACCATCGATCGATGATGCACGAGATTTTTTAACACCTTAAATATGACCCAATTCGAAAAACAAAACTTCTCAATTAATTTGATTTATTTCATCTTTATGAAATATCTAATAATTAATAAAAACATGATATGAAAAACCAAAATAATCTTAAACTTAATAACCCTTAAAATTCCGTGACACCTCACGCTTTTCTACAATATTACAAAGATTATTAATTCTAATAGTTGGTTTCATGTGAAAATAATTTCAAATCTGAGATGCCTTTTCTTGTATATATTGTAAGCCGCTTAATCTACCATAGTATATGTATTGTGGTGTTAGAAAAAACAAACAAAAACCATATTGGTAGAAGCGGTAAAATAGATTACAAGTTAACCCGGAGGTCGCGGGTTTTATCCCCACCTCCGGCATTTTTATATAGGATTTATTAAATATGTTTGTGACTATTAAAAGCTTATGTGGAAGCTGATGTAAGCAGATTAGGTGCCAATGTGGAAGCTGATGTAAGCAGATTAGGTGTCAACACGTGTCACTCGAATCAATATGGTGACGCCACGTAAGAAAAAGCTGACGTGGAGAGCTCAGATGAGTGCAACATAGGATCAACCATATCCTCTCTTAGTTATATAGAAAGATACGTATACGTATAGTAAGTTGTATTTGATATTAAGTATGAAACTTGGTAAATATAGATTAACTCAGGTTAATAGAATATTTAAGAAATGAAAAAGGACACGTATCGATCAAAGAATACTTCAATCCTATTTTAGTTATATTGTTAGATTAGAATTATAGTGTATTATGTAAATTTGAATGGGTTTAATCGACATAATTTGTTTATTTGGTTAATCTTAATAAAAATGATTAGGATGTATTTTTTATTTTATTTTTTTGTTTTCCGTGGCACATTTGAAAATCTAGGAACAATACTCTCCACAACAATGTCAGCGATAGTAGCACTCAAATCTTTAACTCCATTGTTTCATTTTCTTTTCTTTGGATAACTAATCAAGACAGAAAGAACCAAACACGATGGGAAGATTGGAGCAAGAAACCGGGTTTTGTGCTAGATGATCATACATATTTTCTGCTTCGGGTTAATTGTTTGTAGCAAGGATGGTCGGGTTGGTTCTGAAGCTTTGGTACAGATCAACGATGAAGGCCCTTGCTGGTTTGGCAAGTTGTTGTCTTTTATTTTGAGTTACATAGTGTGTTATGTAAATTTGAATGGGTTTAATCGACATAATTTGTTTATTTGGTTAATATTAATAAATTGGTTAGGATGTATTCTTTTTTTCTTAACTTTGTTATAGAACGAAATGAAAAGTTACACAATGACATATATTTATCTAAATATATACATTGGTTTGGGTTGTACGTATTATAGTAGTTTAAACTCCATTGTAATATACGAGCAACCTAAATTGTATATAGTTGTTCAAACTAAGCCCATGGATATTGGAGTATAATCATTTAACTTTCACTATTTTTAGATAACATTAGTGACTAGAACCACATATGAGTTTTATTTACTTAGTAAAAAATAGTAATGCATAGTTGTAGATATAGTTAAAATAACATATGTCAAGTTCAAATGACTAATATTGTACAGGGTAGATCATATTAGGTTGAGTTATTCCAAAACAATTTTTCTACAATTTTATATAATTTTGTCAAATATGGTCCTAAAAGGTTATATTGCCCGCCTGATGATATCTTATTTACTGATTAATTAGTTTATCAAGGTTTTATATATATTAAAGTGTAATGGTGCTGTACGTTACTTAACTCATTCATCGTGTCCAATTTGATACATGTACTCACAACCACCCTTGAAAAGACCTTCGAACTTCGAAGAACTAAAATAGACAGCCATACACCCGACGCGACCTATATGTGTCTTAACAAAATGGATTCGTCACATAAGTTAAAAACAATAAAGCGATACATTTTTTTTTAACGATCAACAAAACTTTATTTTATTAATCACCAAGAATCTGCCAGCAAGATGCTAACGTACAATTACAACAATTACAACCCCAAGCAAACAAGCAATACATAAGAGTGGCATCACTTCTCATGCTTATGATATTGTATCCCCACAACACAAGGTTTACAGTTTCCTAGCATAAAAACGATTTGTTTTCACGTATTTATCGTTCCTTAACTGAACCGCGCACATAATCATATCTCTATATTCTAATTTGTATGCTGTAAAACTTTCTTACTGTCATTACTGCTAATGTATACAATTTGGTATGCATATGATCGATGATATGAACATACATTTCCATAGGGTGGTGATCCGTACACCACCAGTTTTTGGCTATACACCACTAAACGTGTTTTACAGTGTTGTACAGTACAACATTATAAAGCATGTTTGGTGGTGTACGGCCAAAAACTGGTGACGTAAGGATCACTTCCCATCTCGATAAGCTGGTTTACTTTCACACATTTTTTTTATTAAAAAAATAAATCTTCGTGATCATGCTAATTAATGGGCACACCATTTAAATTGAAGTAGCTAGCTTTATGTGATTTTGAATACTTTCATGCTTAATTTGATGTAGAGTTGCATTGGATGGACTCCCTTATTTCCTGGAAAACAAATAATTTAAAATCCGCATAATTTTATTTTATTTATTAATTGTTTGTCTAATGTTACATTTTGAAGTGAAAAATGTGTAAATATATATATGCTGGGTCTGTTGACTAATAACTTGTGTGATCAAATATGTACTTGCAAAGAAATAGCTTCTTCATTGCTGATGATAGTTTTACGGTTTACATACATTGTTATAATACTTGATGCAATACAATATTTGCTTAACAAATGTATTTGTAACAATCACAAACAGTTTCTGTATATTATTATAATAACATATATATAATAAATATATAATATATTTACATCATTATCTATCATTTTCTTTTACTTTTACACGAAGTCAAAAATAATGTCTCCCTTGAAAGAGCCATAATTTAGGGAAACTAAGTTTGTCAAAAAGTTGGTATCAACTTGGTTTTTTGTCATAAAAACGCTGCTTTTTAAAACTTTTATTTTGATCTATTTGCTTTTCTAATTAATTTTCCCTCCAAACTTTATTAAAAGCGAATATTTGAACAAGAGACATACTTCAATTCCCGCAAAGAATCTTTGATCCATAGCCGCCAAAATCCACAAATTAGAACCTTGAGGAAATCTTAAAAGGATTTAACTACTTTCACGTACATTATTTACATTTTAATTATTCTTTTATTACCAGCAACAATATACTCGTATTGATTATTCTTTTCATATTATTATATATATATTCAAACCATTATCAAAGTGGATTAAGTGATTAGGTACCATGTTTCTTCATAAGAGTATTAGGTTCGAAGTCATCTTAGGTAGACATCTTGAGATTATATTGTTAGAAAAATGGTTGGAAATGATTATAGGATACTCCGAAAAGGCTGGATACATCTGAGTAAAACAAAATATATGTAACATGTATACATCTGAATTCTTATTTCGCTTGCGGACTCGCCAGGAATGAATTATAAGGAGACAGGAGATGGAATATACATGAAAGTGATGTCCTAATTAATCTACATTTGGATAAAAATGCGTACAATTTTGAGCATGGATACCCTAATGTAACATGTATACATTTTATGTTTTTAAAATACTTGTATCTCACTATCTCCTATCTCCATGCTCATTGTAATGTATGTATGTATGTATGCATGCATGCATGTATAAAAATATATGTATGTATATGTACACAACTACACTTGTATGTGCATAATAATAATATAATTCAAGGATAAGGAAAAACTTTTATTGGGAAGGGTGAAATCTTTGCTGACATATTAAACCCCAATTTTCATTGTCACATAAATAAAACTTAAATAATGACAAATTATTATAGTAGTAAGAAACTAAGAATAAGAAAGTAAGATATGGGATTGGGATAGATAACAATAATGTATAGTAGGAGATAAAAGAGATTCTCACCTTATATTCACATAATAATAATAATGATGTTCTCTTTTGTAATTATTTTCTTTTCTCCAAATGATTAATTAACAAGATAAGAATGTTATTAATAATTATGATGAAAAAATGCATGGGAGAAAGAAATTTGTCTTAATCAACTTCTCATGCTACAAAAATCTTTACTTTACTTGTAATTCAATTATTCAAAAACCTCTTGGATAAACCCTAACCTATGAAACCCAATATTTGTGTCTTAGTAATTTAAAATTAAATTAAAAATTGCCTTTTTTCTATTCACATTGTTATATAAACAAGCATTCTTAGTTTCTTACCATATGAAACTTCAATCCTCAAAAAGAAAGAAATGTCTCCAAGTGCATGCTCTAATCTCTTCATCTACATGCTTTTAACTTGTCTACCTTTCACTTTTAATAGGACACTAGCATTTCTTCCTCATCAACACCCTGACCCTGAAGCCATTGTTCTACAACTACAAAGGTATGCTTTAACTTTAATATGTTCTTCAAACCCAAACACATACATTTTTTATTTTCACCATCCAAATGTGTGTTTGAGACAAATGGGCCTTTGGCATAATGGTATTCGAGATGGCCCATCAATCAAAAGGTTATGGGTTGATGGAGTTCTTATCCCATTGTTGACAAAGTGACAAACTGTAAATATTTGTGTGTGTTTGTAGGATATCTTAGAATATGTGGGATTAAGCAAA
Organism: Solidago caesia; assembly: GCA_028566075.1. NCBI lineage: Eukaryota > Viridiplantae > Streptophyta > Magnoliopsida > Asterales > Asteraceae > Solidago > Solidago caesia. Next base: position 14,066,704 of record JAOXNX010000001.1, on the reverse strand, counting down.
AAAAACCCAATCTGGGTTGTGCTCATTGGTAGATTTTAAGAAAGCTATAGTTTTGGCAGGTCTGCACCCACCTGGCTCACTTGGCCCGACCCAGTTGGATCACAATTGAAATGTAGACCTTTCCCATCTGGGTTATGTTTATTGGGAGATTATACAATCTGGGTTTCTTTCTTTTCTTGGCATTTCAAGAAAAGTTTATGTTTTTTCCTGTTTTTGTCTTGATACTCTGTTTCCAGTTGCTCTGTTTTCATTTGTTCCCCTTTTACAGGAAAATAAATGCTTCAATCACCTCTAGAAGACGATTACTTGAAACACAGCCAATATTCACTCAATCAAAAGACCAAATACCTTGTCAGACAGGAAACCCGATTGACGATTGCTGGCGATGTGACCCAAACTGGGCCAATGACCGTCAACGCCTTGCTGACTGTGCTATCGGATTTGGTCAGGGTGCAATGGGTGGGAAAGGAGGCCAAATCTACGTTGTCACAGACTCATCTGATGGTGAACCCGAAAACCCACCTCCAGGAACACTAAGACATGCTGTCATACAATCCGAACCTTTATGGATCATATTTGCCAATGACATGCACATTAATCTGAAAAATGAGCTCATTGTGAGCAGCTCAAAAACCATTGATGGCCGTGGAGCCATCGTGCACGTGACCGGGAAAGGGTGCATTGTGATAGAGAATGTTGGGAACATCATCATTCATGGCCTCTACATCCACGACTGTGAACCATCGGGAAAGGCTAATATACGGGTGAGTCCAACAGACGTTGTGGGCAGAGGCAAATCAGACGGTGATGGATTGACAATCAAGGGGGTAAGAAATTTGTGGATTGACCATTGTTCTTTTGCCAGGTGTACGGACGGACTGGTGGATATCACGGAAGGATCAACAGCCGTGACAGTTACCAATTCCTATTTTACAGATCATGATAAGGTCATGTTATTGGGTCATTCTGATGACTACTTGGCAGATGCCGGCATGCAGGTAACCTCTTAACATGCATTACCTCAATCTTATGCTATATGAACACAAGTAGACATAGTGATTGCTTGTGTAGGTGACTGTAGCATTCAATCACTTTGGGAAAGGTCTCGTGGAGAGAATGCCAAGATGCCGGCATGGGTATTTCCATGTTGTAAACAATGACTATACTGAATGGCAGTTGTATGCTATAGGCGGGAGCGCTGCTCCCACCATCAATAGTCAGGGCAACAGATTTGTTGCCATGCCTAATTCTCACAAAGAGGTACATAACCACTATGTGTATGATGTCACATTTTATACCGGTATAAATGTATATATGTATGCTTACAAGAAGTGTATGCATAGGTGACAAAGCGAATGGAGGCAAAAGAGGATGAATGGAAGGGATGGAACTGGAGGACAGAAGGGGACTTGATGGTTAATGGTGCTTTCTTCGTGCCCTCGGGTGAAGAGCTCAGTGTTCAGTATGCCAGGGCTTCCAGTCTTCCACCAATGTCTGCCTACCTCATAAACCAACTAACTATGCATGCCGGTGTACTTATAGGCGCTGCAAGGTGATTCACGGGTTAACTTTTTCTACGAGTATCGGTACCTTTTGGCCATAAGAGCTTCAGAGTCCATGTGATTTTTAAAATAACATATTATCATTGTTATGCAGCAATGTAGGTGACAATCCTTCACCTGGTGACGGCCCTCCACTGATGACTCCACCGCTAGATGGTCAACCAAATGGTGGTAACCCTAACTTTCCTCCAGGAACCATACCACCTGATGGTGGCGGCTATGGCTACCCTCCAGGTACAATACTGCCGGGTGGCAACCCTTATGGGACCATTCCACCAGGTTGTTTTGCGCATGGAAACATACCTGGCGATTGTATTCCTGGGAACACACAAGGTGGTGATCCTGGGATGAATCCTGGTGGGTATGGGTCAGGATCACCACCACTTGGGGTGCTACAAGGTTGTGGACCTGGAATAATACCTTATTGTGGCGGTTACGGCAGCAGAAGAATTTCAGGTGGATCTGGAAGCATTCAAACAATGGCACATTCTTCTATACCAATGAACATATTTCTGTCTTCACTAGTTGTATCATCTTTGCACATGACCATTCCTCCAGTGCTCTATTTTCATTAAAGTAACTATTAAGAAAGGAAATGGCAATTCGGTGTAAATAACTGTATGGTAGTAAATTTGCGCCCAGCAAGACATTAATGAAATTTGTATTCACAAACAAAAAAGATGACATGCGGCTCATTTGACCACAGTATAAGAAAGTTGAAGAACATGTTCCCTATGATGTTAACATCATACAAACTTATTATTAACCCAATAAAAAAATAACATTAATCATAACAAGAAATAATAATTACCCTATGGTAAAGAAATGAAAGAAAAAAGAGAGCAACTGTCGTGCTTTGTGAGACTGTAGAAGAATGACTGAAGATCACCCGTACCTCTGCTCTTTTGAATGTCGGAAATGAGCAAGAAGTCCAGGTGGCAAGTCGGTGGCCTAAAAAACTTCGACACTTCAAAGAGAGAAAGTAAAATAAAAACTAATGGGAGAATGAGTAAACATGGAAACGTAAAGTGGAAGTCTTTCCAGTGTTCTTCATTGCTTTATTAATTAATCATAACTACATCATCTCCTCCTGCCTCCGATGCAATTGCCTCGAGTTTTTTCCAAGTCATTTCACGTTGCTCTAGCATTTCATCGACCATGGCTTGTTTTTCCGAAAACCGATTACTACACTCCTCAAAGAGGTCTGCATCCATTTCAATAAACATTTTTCTGACATTGCCAGTTAATCCATTGATGGCCTGGTTCCAATGACCCTGAATGTTCTTCTCCAAGGGTTCAAAGAGGATAGGTAATATGACTTCACGATTCTGCCCAATCAAGTCCACGATATGTTCATTGTTCCACAAGAAGAGTGCTCGTTCTGCAACCTGCAGCACAGTTTGAAATCAACACTCGTTAGGAAACAAAGTTTGCTATGAAATGACACATGAACTCTTTTCCTTGACAATATTATTCATAATACCTTTGGTTATTAAAAAATGACACATGAACCTTTTTCTTTACATTCCATTAGAAAACTCTTATAATCTTACGTTGCATACAAAGTCATAGATAATGGCATGTTGACCCTCTATAACTCTTTTCTAGCATTCATTTCCAATGTACACGACTACATGGATGACAGATTAAATCTTAAAACATATGCATGTATGTGTCATAAATAGATGCACATTTTGTTTTTTAACGTGTCAATCCAAAAATTGACGTTATATGATTCTAGTGTAATTTGTTTCAATGTTGTTAGAGTGTGTGTACGTGTGTGTATCAAACATGTTTACAAAATAGTTACATGTGTACCATCCATCTTTGATTACATGGTTCTAATGTAAAATTTCTATACGGCGATATAAACTTGCATAAGTTACAAACTGTGTGCTAATTTAGACAGATTGGATGGCTAATTAGGAAAGCAATCAAGTTTCCAATCATGCAATCTTCCTTTACCCCAAACATATCCAAGTAAGACTTAGTTCAGGTGGCAGATATGAGGTTCATATCTCAATATATCATGGTTAATTTCTAGCTCTTTAGAGGCTTTCAATCATGTACAATCTATTAGGTGTGGAACTGTGCCTGCAGAGTCTCACTTGTCACCCAGACGTATGTAGACGCTATAATTGCGGAGTCCGGGGACACAGGCACATTGGCAGGGCCCGACAGACCAGTAAGCAGGTCGGGGGCAGAAGGAAAATTTTAACTACTGGTCACTATATATGCCCGGTTCTTTGCTTCATATGTCCCTAAAGTGACTGTAAACCCCAACTCAAGTAAAAATACAGACTCATTAGTGCGGCTGTGGATAAAGGCCATTACTTAGACCAAATGTCATTGATCCGTATCTATACGAGATCAAAATTTTCTTAACATTAAGTTAAATAATGAACTTAATTTTCTTATTTTACATCTCAATATGCTTTAGTGGGAGTAAAAAAGCGCAGAAAGACTTTCCTTTGGTATATACAACTACCCAGTACCCACTATCTCTCTTTCTTCTCCACAAAACCGATTGTGTTATATTTCAATCACTTTCTTGATTTCCCAGCTTGTTTAACAAGTTCATCCGTTCCTTCAAACATAATCACAAAACATTATCATTTGGAGGTCGACTGATGATGGATGTTGTTCTTTATATCAAGTGTGTATATATATAATACAACAAAATTGGGGCATAATATTGATCACCCATTTCTTAGTAAATTTGGAAGAGGCATTACGAGCATTCAGAAGCTAATGATTGCTTGCTGGATTGTTGTGCCAGCATTAATGTACCACAGGATCAAATTATGGACAGCTATGGTTGAATTAGAGAAAAAAGTGTGTTACGGGTCAAAATAATAGAAGGGCCTAAATGTAATTGTTCTATGGTGTAGGGGGTTATTGGTTAGTTAGTTGGCTATATAGTTTAGTGAGTTGTAATAGTTACGTATCGATGAATTGAATTGGGTTTTACCCTCCTTCTCTATATAGTTCTTCTTCTTCATTTATCGATCTTGTGTTCTTATTACCAAATTGTGTGTATCAATTGGTATCAGAGCCATCAATCTTCCTTGACTGTGGGTTAAACAACAACAACAATCAGTCATCCAATTCGTCTGAGCAACGATTCCATCTTTGGAAGAATTAGGGCAACGACATTCAACAATCATAGCAGATTTAAACAGGCAACAATTAGACGATTCAACAAGCGGTTTATTTTTTTTTAGAAATTAGGGCAAAGCAGAAACAAGATTCACGAATCGTTGCAATTCCAAGTTGTTCATCTAAGAAATTGACAAAGAAGTGCAATGGAGCAGTTAATGGCATTCAATCAGAGAGGTACTGTTATTGATTACTGTAATTCGTTTCAAATGTTATTCGATCAGGTTCGAAATTTTGAAGAAATCTCTGAATTCTATGGTATATACCTATTCATCTGTGGTTTAGAACCTGAAATTAGGGAAATATTTGTTGATTGGCATCAATATAGCTGCACTAAGGTGAAAGATGTGATTTCATTGGCTTTAAAAATTGATTCTAATGGCTTGCAAGATTCTTTCTCTCCATTTGACTCTAATTCTTCTTTTTATAACCAAGATTTGGAGTTTGATATTAATATCACTCTTGAGGAATTGATGAAAGATAATGAGTTTTTTCATAATGGAAAGATTCAAGAAACTTGTGATAATATTGTTCAAGAAATGATTTATGTGAATAAGCCAATTGAAGATGAATTCATTCAAGTTGAGTGTAGTGAAGATAAAAAAACAGGGAATGGGATCCAAGAAGCATTGGATAGTGAGAAAGATTTGGTTTCGTGCAATGCATTGATGGATGGGTATGTGGAGGTCGGTGACGTTGGTTTGGCGAAAGAGTTGTTTGATGAGATATCAGAAGGAGATGTTATTCCATGGACTGTGATTGTTGATGGTTTGTCGAAATGTGGGAATGTTGATTATGCGAGAATGATTTTTGATGAGTTGCCGAGTAGGAATTTACTGTCTTGGAATGTTGATGGTTTGAAAAGTGGGCGAGTAGTTCTTTGTAATCTTATATTAAAGCAATTAATTTTTTCTCAATTCCATGATATCATCTTCTTTAGCAAATTGAATGATGCTTTTCTAGATGGTTCGAGTAGCACTTTGAAGATATTCATAAATAAGATTCAAGTAAGAAAAAAATTGTACCTGGAGCTAAAAATAATTGATGTTAGCAATGAGAATTCTAAATCTGAAACTGAATTGCATTCGCCTTTAGATGGGTATGTTCAGGGGCATAATGGTAATGGCAGAGGGTTAAAACAATTACAGTTGACAGATACCGGTTGGGTTGAATTAGTAGACCTGTATAGGGTTTGGGATGTTGGTGATATCCGTGTGTTAAGGCTTAGACAATATTGGAATTTTGAGATCATTTTTTACTGGGAAATGACTCAAGAATTTGTGACTTTTGTGCATGAAAGAAGTGATGAAAGAAGAGGTGATATTGTGAGAGCTGCACACTTGAAATATGGTGCATTTCAGGAAGAGGAGATTGTTATTGCAAAGATTGAAGGGACTGCAGATGAAAATGTGATGTTGAAGGAAACCGTTAGGAGTTGGTGGACTGGTATATCGGTGACCAGACTAGGAACTAACGAGAGGGACAGGCTTATAAGGCTAGCTGAAAGTTTGCATCGACGAGTGGTGGGCCAAGATCAAGCAGTTGCTGCTGCTGTGTCTGAGGCTATTTTGAGGTCTCCAGCTGGTTTGGATAATGCTCAGCAACCAACCAGGTCATTCCTCTTCTTGGGTCCCACCGGTGTAGGGAAAACTGCGGTGGTTGCAGGATTATCGCTTTCAGCATTAGGAGATGTAATTTCTACTCTAGCATCAAAGACATCTCACATTCCATACAAGAATTCCAGGCTTACTCATATCCTGCAGAGCTCTTTAGGAGGTGACTGTAAGATTCTAATGTTTGTCCAGATTAGCCCAAGTTCATCTGACATGGGAGAAAATCTTTGCTCATTGAATTTTGCAAATTTTGCAAGCCGGGTGAGAGATTTCGAGCATGGACCTGCTCGCAAACAAACTGATGTTTTTGAGCTCTTTAAACTACATCTTTCTGCCATAATCCACTTTATGGGAACTTCTTTCATATGTGGACTTTTGAGGACAAAAGTCTTGGAAGGGGAAAGGCTAAGTAGAGGAGGTAGTGGAATAGAATATGAGATAGCTCTACCATCTCTTAGAGAAAAATTAAACCTGAAGAGTGTGCATGAGTACATTTATCTGCAGGAAAGCAATTGCTATACTATTCTTGGGGTTAATGATGCTGAACAATCTGGTACTGTAATGGAAGCACTGGACATTGTTCATGTTAGCAAAGAGGACCAAGGAAATGTTTGTAGCATTCTTGCGGCGATGTTGTGGCCGGGAAATGTAACCTTTCCAATCGTTGATAGTGGAAACCATGAGGAACCTGTGATTGATGAAGCTTTTCTAACTGTTGGTAAATTGCTTGGGTGTGAGGCGGAGCAACTACAACTTGCTTTTTCCACTCGGATAATGACAGTCAGTAATGAACGTATTATTCGAAAGCTCACTCTGGTCCAGACTATTGACTCCAAGGACGCATTGGAGAAATCAATATATTCTTGTTTGTTTGATTGGTTAGTGGAACAAGTCAACAAATCACTTTCCGCAGGGAAACGTCGGACAAGAAGATCTATCAGCATTCTTGATATATATGGATTTCAATCATTTGATATAACTAGTTTAGAGCAGTTCTGCATTAACTATGCAAATGAGAGATTGCAGCAACATTTCCATGGTCATTTATTCAAGTTAGAACAGGAGTATATCAAGATGGCGTTGACTGGGCCTTTGTTTTTTATACTTGTGATTAGTGGGTCTTTTAATACTATTTTGACTTTTGAGGTCAAAAGTCTTATAAGGGGGGAGTATTGTTACGGGTCAAAATAATAGAAGGGCCTAAATGTAATTGTTCTATGGTGTAGGGGGTTATTGGTTAGTTAGTTGGCTATATAGTTTAGTGAGTTGTAATAGTTACGTATCGATGAATTGAATTGGGTTTTACCCTCCTTCTCTATATAGTTCTTCTTCTTCATTTATCGATCTTGTGTTCTTATTACCAAATTGTGTGTATCAAAGTGACCCCTATAATATTACATATGAAATGATTCGTGTTTGTGTGTGTATATGTAACACAAGAACAGATTAACAATTGCAATAGAACCATAAGTCAGTGAACTTATCATCAAAAAATATTCTAGTGATCTCCAATATCGAGCAAGAACAAGTAAAAGATTAATTAGAACCACTGATGGCATTAACAATCACATAATCAAATAAGTCAGAATATATGGAAATAGTATTATGATAGAGTAACACAGCAACTTATATCATATCCATGGTTTGATCTCTCTAAAATATGGATTATGAGGTAGGGTTTAATATTATAAAGTGAATCGGGGTCAGATTGAGCACCCTTGCAGCAGAAAAAGTGCGCTCTGAAAGCAGGCTAGATTTTCTCATATTTCCTTCATTCTCAATAGAAATATCATTTTGGCCATCGACCCTATTATTATCTAACGCTTAAAATTTAAAAGAAAATTCGCCCAATAACAACTTGCAAGGACAAATCAACGTTCTTAACTCAACACGCAATTATAGCACAAAACTAAAGCCAAATGTCATCTAAAAATAAGGCATCAGTAATATACAGACCTGGAAATTGGGACTATTAATGCAGCGTCCAATACGTCGAAATAGAGGAACCATGCAACGTTGGAACTCTGCAAGTTGTGTTGCATCCAGAACTTCTTCCAACTCTCCAAGAAAAAGAATCTCCTTTGTGCAATTAGTAACAGGCCAGTATTTCAATAACCCTCTAATAACAAGATCGGCCAATTTGTAATCTTTTTCCACAAATTGGGTTATGCAGTACGATAACTGTTGATGGTAATAATTGATAAAGTTAGCCTTGTGGAGTGGTATAAGCGCCCGCAGAAGAAACAACTTATGCTCTTCTTTCATCGGGACAGCAAACCCATTTATTATACTTCCAAGAATCTCCAATAATTCACCAAGCCCGGGATGCCTTCCAGTTTCAAATATAAACCTATAAAAGATATTATTTATGGCCTTCCTTATAAATGGACGGTGTACCATAAATTTACCATACACTCGATGAAGTATAGTTTTCAGATACTCCCGCTCTCGGGGATCTTCTGAATCAAACAAATCAAGCAAGTTCAACACAAACGAATGATCAATAAACTTCTTAGCTACTTTAGTATCAGTATCAGGGGAAACCACGTATCTCAAAAGCAATTCATAAACAAGTTGCAAATGTGGCCAAGAGGGTTCCAAATACATATCATCTTCTTCAGGGTCACCATCAATAGCACCCGTATTTTCAAATGCAGCAGGAGGCAAAGCTCGGAATATATTAACAGATATCATATTAACCATCTCTTGTTGCATAATCTCATTCATTTTACTCGACCCCGTCTGCACTAAATCCACAAGCTCTTGTAAATTCTGCCTTTTTATCTCCTTCTCTCCAACTCTCTTCAACGAATCAGAAAAATCAAACGACACCGAACACATATTCACTTTCTTGATAAACAAAACATGTCGTTCGTTTACCGGTACATCTTTGACCATGGGTGTCACCTCAATCACACTATTCTGTGTCTGCGATGTTCGACTAATAGCCAGCGACTTCACATTAGTCAGCTGGGCAGCAGTCGGGTTAGCATTCGCGTTAGGATTAGCCGAACGCGAAGCATGGTTTACAGTGACATCAGATGGACCATTAGGTCCCGGTGGCGGTTCAATCACTTCGGGTTTCGAACCCTTTTTCATCCCTTTAATAATCTTTAACATTCTTACAAATTTCCCAAATTCCAAACACTCTATATATGTATATCTATATCTATATATATGCAGGTTCTTGATAGGAATGGATCAACCAAATGAAACCCTAAAGCAATTTGTAATAAAGATCAGTTATTTATTAAAAGAATTAAAAAAAAAATTGAAAGATATAAATGGAAAGAAAGGTAAAAATGGAACCTTGATGAAGGAATAAAAAGAAGAGATCCGAAAAGGGGGAGATCCAGAAATAGAAAGCATCTGGCAGAATTATTTGTTAATTAGGTTTTTCAGTTGAATGTGATAATAATAATGAGATGAATTGTGGAGAATGGGAAAAAGAGGGGGAGACATAACTATAATTTTCTCCTTTTTAACAGAAAATTGAATTCGTAGTTTTTTTAGTTACGTGACTAATTAAAAGTTTATTTAGAATTAATATTGTACTTCTTTCTCTTCAAATGAAGATAATGCCGACGCTTAGTTGGGACCGGGGTCCCGCATTAATATAATTTTATCCATAATTTGTTTGAAAAAATTATACTCCCTCCGTCCCATTAAAAGTGTCCTACTTTGAATTTTCAAAGCCTTTTTCAACTTTGACCTTAAATACTTTTGTTTGTGTTATATAATACTTGATGAAAGTTATATGAATTAATTTAGTTTAGATGTGTTTTCATTAGGTATACTTTTCATCAAGTATTATATAACACAAAAAATATATATTTAAGGTCAAAGTTTAAAACAAGAGACTTTGAAAATTCAAAACAAGACACTTTTAATGAGACGGATGGAGTAGTTGGTATCTTGATTTAATGTTTTATTTATTAAATACTCATCTAAATATCATGTAATACTCATCTAAATCAACAACCAAGATGTACAAAGGTATAAACTTTAATTAACATATGCAACAAACTTCATCTAATAAATCAATGATTGAAATTTCTTATTTTACAAAAAAAAGAATGTAACAAATTACGTTAACTTCTCAATTATAAAACTATCTACGAAAACCACCATAAAAGATTGTCGGATGCTTAAAATAAAAAATATACACCATACTAGTTCTTTTAAACATAACACAACCGCTAATAAACCGGTAATTAGCCACTAATTAATCACAAGCGCCCTTTTCATTAATCAGTTTCCTCGAAAATAATCCTCATTAACAGAAACACGTATTGCCGACGATCCTACATTAAAAGTTACTTACACACAGCTGTACGTACCACCCAAATCAACCCCACAAAACACACACATTATCATGTGACTCCTTTTCTGTCTTCATACATATCCAACCATTCACAGTTCCTCATCATAAAAATGGCATTTTCTTCCCTTCTTCACACACTTATTCTGTTATGTTTCTTACTCCTGTCATGTTCATTGGCTTCCCATGCCTCCGTGGACGCAACGAACCAGCTCTCGTTGCGTCCACACACTGATGAGACGGGCATGGGAATGTCGGTTTATGATGACATAGAAGAAATAGATTTTGATTATCTATCGGTCTCTGAACGTAGATCTTTGTTTTGGAGACGTATGAGATACTACATTTCGTATGGAGCGTTGTCTGCTAACAGAATTCCGTGTCCACCACGCTCAGGAAGGTCGTATTATACTCAGAATTGTTGGAGAGCTAGAGGCCCGGTTCATCCTTATTATAGAGGTTGCTCCACTATCACTCGTTGCCGTCGTTGATATTCGTCGTCTAGGCAGCAGCATTTCTATTCTATGTTACTAATAATATCGGATCAACTCTCTTTTATTAATACCAAAGACGACTCAAGGTTGAGGTTTGCTTGAATCTTTTCTTAGTACGTGTTATTTCACTTAGTTGTGCAATTCTTTTCGGAATTGGCTGTTTTCGTAATTCGTGGTTGTTTTAATAAGTATATGGAGCATATGTATTGTGTTTATTGAACCATGATCATGATCAATTGTGAATCATTCAAACCAAAACACAAAGGTAGAAAGCAATTACATAATAAACTCAAATAAGTAGATTACGTTAGTTTTCTATTCATAGATTTGTGTTTGCATATATACAAGTAGATACAAATTCATCTATTTTTGAAACCAGAATTAAGGTAATAGATGTTTACAATACTCGATCATGGAATAGATCAACGATATGTCAAAGCTTATAGAGGCGTCCCCGAATGGGGGATTCAGTGAATGGGTTCGTTACATATAATGGAAGAAAGATGGAAATGTATTGTATTATGGATAAATGGGTGGGAACCCTCTCGTCTCATATGTACCGTCTTGGTATCCAGATCGCACATCGCATAGAACTCATGCCCAGTGAAGCACCATCCTCACACATGGATCACAAGATATAGTTTCTCCACTTGCCTTTGGCAAATTTCGAATAGAGCAACGTACTGTGTATATCAGTGTTGCTTTGACTCTTTTTTGCTAGATTACAAACTAATTTATTGTCTTTTGATTCATTTCATCAAAAATGTATGTAGCCAAAAGTATGGAGGACCATACTTAGGTAATTGGGTTCATTTGTTTTTTAGTAATTGGGTGTGGACTTGGGTGTACTAGACATGCCTAAAGTGCGATAATTTCGAAAGAGGGTCGAGTACAATTTGTTATATGCCGAGACAGGTTTGGAATCATGACCATTTAGTGGACCATTTCTAGCTAGTATTGCCAGAAAAAACAACTTCAATCTTTCGGTCTGTTTTTTGAAAAGAAAAATGATTGATAGGCGTAGTTAGTGTCCTTATCTTTTGAAAGAAAGTTACTAACTTGCTACGGCTAATGCTTATACTTCTAAGTAGAACCCCGGACACTGTATATCGATAACGTGTAATTGTTGTGGGAGTAATTTTTCTTTATTCCCTTCTGTTCATTTGGCTTTGGCCCATTCTTAAACTAGTAATGAGTTGAAAAGGCTTTCTTTAAAAGTTTCTGATACGTAATGAACATGTCCAACGGGTTGACAAATGAGAACCGGCTGGTACCATTCAATTCCCAAAGGTGAGAGTGAAGAACGACAGAATCTTTAATACACGTTCACAAAAACCTAATGCTAATAGAAAAGTTCAACATCTTAGCCAGTTCTACTCATCATCTGTGAACGGGTTGAATGGGCGAAAATCATCTTTACTGTATGTTTAAGCACAGGTCTGCACCTGGCCTACAAAAGGGGTTGACTTTACGGAGGAAATGGGAATGTGATCGGTTATACTTGTTGGCGGTTCCCTTCCTGTGTTAGATGTTAATCTACGCCACCAAGCTTATGAGGTGAGTCTCTGAGTCGTTAAAATGAGACCCTGAGGTCTGTATTTATAGTGAGCAAAAAAGGTTTTGGGTCTGGTCCACAGCTGATCGTGTTGCTCGTACGATCCTTGCTCAGAGATCGTGGTGCCAGAGGTTTGGCATGTAGCTGATCGTGCGCGTACGATCATATTTGTCGCACATGACTCGATGAGTGTCTCAACCTGTCGCCTTCGGACAGAACCGGAAGGCTCACATGGTCTTGTACTTCTTTGTTCCGGAGGCATACCGGACAGTGTCGCAAGGTCTACACGCATGGTGTATCATCACTGTATATACACATCAAAGAAAACAAAGATACAAACAACCAAAACACCCACACACCATGTGCAACTGTGCAAGGTGCAGATCAAACAACTTGCGGCCCATTTACCACATTGACTCAAATCAACCCGAATCTATGACTCACACTCTGTACAACAAACTCCAGCACCACCAGAGAAAAGCTAAAACAGAAGAATGAAGAAATGGTTAATGGTTAATGTATAGTAAAATCATATTCAACATACGGCCTCCATGCGCAATCTTAACTGAGCACAACTCAAACAATATTTATAAAACAATAACAACTATATATAAATCCTACAAAAAGAGCAACTTCATGTGGTATACGGATAAGCCTCCATGTTTTAGAGCAAAATCGTTTTTTTTCAGACGTGAACATCTTCGTGAAAGATGCACCTAGGCACATTGGCAGATTAGATTTTCTAATACTGGTATGCATAATGCATTACAATAGAAAAAATTAAACAAATATGCATTACCATTACAACAAAACTTTTATTTTTACACTGCAAAATTTATAGTATAAAGTTGACGGGTCTGCACTTACTTAAACCCCTTCAGGAGCCACCTCTGCATACATACCTTTCTTGTTTATCTCTTTATCTCTTCATTTAACTTGGTTACACACCTGAATGAGTATCCTGCTTCGTGTTTAACCCATCGTTTGGGCTACCATGAGGTGCAACCCTAGAGTCCCTCACGGACATTTTTCCCTGAAACATAATGCTAAGATCATTATCATTGATAAAATCTATAGGTGGTCAGTTCGACCCAATTGTTTATGAATGGGTTGCTTGCGGTTATGTTTTATCTTAAATGGTTCAAATAAAAGATTTAGCTAGAAAAAGGAACAGATCATGGCCATCCAAAGAGTATTTTTAATGCCTCAGGATTTCCTAAGTCTCTTTATTCCTATATTTAAATTTAAAAGACTATTTTCCAAATTTTGTGCATCGATTGATGTTTTCTACCTAATAATAAAAGTGCATACATTGATAGGAGACAGGTCTTGGGACTCAAGCATGTGAATCACATGCCCTATCTTAGGCCGCTTCTCAGAATTTAGATCAGCACATCGTAAAGCAACTACCAAAATCCGTTTAAGAATATGTGAAGAAGGCCTGTCGATCATTTTAGGATCCAAAACTTTTTCTGGACACCTCTCGCTTACCATTCTCTTGACCCATTCAACCAAATGTACCTGAAAAAGAAACTAAAACTTAATATTCAATAACAGTATAACCAAATGTCTCTAGTCTTACAACAGATAGGCACGGTTGCAAAAAGGTCATATTTCTTGTGAATAACTTCAAAAAGAAACTTTGTTTCAAAATATATAAGTTTTCTCTTGACTAGAAACACAAAGCAGAGTAGTTTATTGTGCAATTAGTCCAAAATCAGTCATTCTTGCAAGTCAAAATGTTTTATTCTTTGAAAATAAACACGAAAAACCGAAAACAATTTGAATTAGCTAATTCATTTAGAAACAAGGAGCAAACCTCTTCTTGTGGTCGTTTGTGATCAACTGGATATCTCCCTGAGATCAACTCCATCAACAAAATTCCAAAACTATAAACATCACTTTTCTCATTCACCATTCCTGTACTAGCATATTCCGGAGCAACATAGCTACAAGAATAACAACCAATCATTCATCTGCAAACGTCAATTATATAAACAGTGAGTGAACTAAACAAAACAAGAACAGACCCCAATGTGCCCATCACACGGGTCGTGATGTAGCTCATATCTGCACCAAGAAGCTTAGCTAATCCAAAATCTGAAACCTTCGGGTTCCACAACTTATCAAGTAAAATATTACTTGATTTCATATCACGATGAACTACCTTTGGTTCAAGCCCTTCATGAAGATAAGTTAACCTACAATTTATCAATAAAAGCCATACTTAGTAACAGCACACTAGTGAGTATACGAAAAGCAGATATAGAGTGTAAAAGGAATACGCTTTAGCTATTCCAAATATAATCTTCATACGAATCTCCCAAGTAAGAGGACTACAAGGACCTACATCACCATGAACCCATTGCTCTAAGTTTCCATTATTCATATACTCATAGACAAGCATCCTGTAATTAACGAACATTTTCAATTCAATTATCAAATTAACATTAAAAGTGCAATTAAACTCTATCAGAATGAACACAATTTTAGACGAAAAAGAGTTACCTGTGTGCACCTTCTGCACAATAACCTAACAATCTCACCAAATTCTTATGCCTAACTCTACCAATTGCTTCAACTTCAACTTCAAATTCCTTCTCAGCTTGTTCTCTTCACATCAATAACAGAAGAAAAACGTTAACAAAATCTAGATTAAACAAGATGGGTCGATCTCCAATCTTCATGGTACAAGAATCGCTCTGAAAGTAGTAGATAGCACCAAAAGAGGGCATTGTTGAACCACATTTTCAACCCTGACTAACACCCGTGTCTTTCTAGAGCAGTTATTACACTAATTGACACGCGCATTCTTCAGTGTTACAAATTTAGTCCTACATTACCCTTTTTCCTAGAGATTTCTAAGCTACACTAATAGAATTTTTTACACTTTTTATTTGATCATGTTCCTAAACAAGAACATACAAACATATAATGTAACACCCGAATAAGCCCGACACTTTCAAATCACAACTTAAAACCATGGTAGAAAGTATTAGTAGCCAATTCTAGTACTTAAAATGGCTTCAAACTTCTATTCTTATTCCAATACAAGAGGACATGTTATTACATACAAATACATACTACATATATATATATATATATATAGATATATATAAAGACTAGAAAGCATAACCAACCTATTATTAAGCAAGTTTTTAACAGCAACATGATGAGAAGTCGACTTATCAACAAGAAGACCATAATAAACAATCCCATAACCACCTTGACCAATAACATTATCAGCTGAAAATCCATCAGTAGCTACTTCAAGTTCTCTTAATGTATACCAATGCCCCCATCCCAAATGAGACACTTCAGGTCCCACATTGATCACATTCTCATCATCATTATCACCTTCCCCGAAAACCGGCATCAAAACCTTGTTCTTTTCTCGTTGCTGCTTAAACAACAATGCCTGTTTTTCAATGCCAGTTGATAAACGTTGTTGGGTCATTGTGTTTTCTTCTTGTTGTGGTGAAGAAGAAGATAATGAAATGGGTGTGTTTGGTTGCGGGTTTACTGATGGTTTGGATCTATTGTATGATGTGATCCAAAGGGAAATGAGAAAGAGAATGAGAACAAAGATGGCCCCGGCTGTGATCCCGAGGATGATCCATAACTGGAGACCAAAGATTAAGGTTTGTTGATCGTTCATTAATTTAAGATTTTTTTATGTTTTTTAGTACTAAAATGTGTGTGAGTGGAGTGAAAAGGAGTGTGTGTGTGTGTGTGTGAAACAGTACAGAAACTGAAACTGGTGTGTGTTTGTGATCTGATTCTGATACGAAGCTTCTAATCTAATATTACGGATATGATATGATGGTATGGGAATGGGACCTACTCACCTACTTTTTTTTTTTTTTTCAAAGTTAGTTTCGATTCGGACGTGTTGGAGGCAATTTTAACCAGAGATTTTCTGGACCTCCACCCCCTTCTTCATGGAAAATTCCTTTGAGATGAGAAACCCCAGGCTCGAACCCGAGACCTAAGTGAAAACTCACCCCCGGGGCCCACATAATGGATTTAGAAGATACCCCTGGCCAACTCACCTAAATGAGTTGATTACCTACTCACCTACTACTTGCTGCTTTTTTTTTAACAACGTTTGACAAGGAAATACGGGAGAGGCCTGAAGGGTGTGCAAACCCGACCCTCGGTCTTAGCCCAATTGTTTAAGGGTCACAAAATTTTAAAATTTCTATACATATTTTAACTAGCTTAAGCATTTGGGATACAACAACAACGGTACCTAATCGTTACATAAGCGAGATATGAGAGGTGGGATGTACACAGTCTTGCCTCTATCCAAGGTACAAAGACTGCTTCCAAAGGACCTCCGGCCAAACAGATAAAGAATCGGTGAGGGTAAGAGGTAAGTAACCATACCTGTCAGCCGCATATCACGTGTTTTGTTGTTGCTCTTCCTTTTACCTTTAGAGAGAGAGATGTGAAAAGGGTTTGACCTGATAGTATTATGATAATTTATTATAGTTATAGCAATTGTGATGTAAATGTTAAATGTGAAAACACGACAAATTGAAAAAGTGGTGGATTGTGAACCGATCAAGAGATAAGGAATCCAGGGAGCACAAAAATAAATTATGGAAGATAGAAGATGAAGAAAGTGTTTGTGGATTTAAATAATGTATACATCCATTCATTACTATTAGTATTTACCGGGATCAGATTATCCATAAAAAGGTTATCAATTAGATTACACAAAAATGTTGAAAGAGAATAGTTCGTAAATTATGGTTTCTTTATGTTAATTAATTAGTTTAAGTTATTAATAAGTTTAGTATTATGGAGATGGAGAAGTGAAAGTGGGCATAATGTCATAGATAGTTTTTTTTTTTTTTTTAAGAAAGAATGAAATAGTTTCCATAGTACCAAGTAGGATTGTTTTAAGCTACTTTTTTGAAAGGGACTTGTACTTTATATATGATAGAGATGGAAATGTGAGTTAATTACAATTTCCGTCCCTGTCGTGGATCGCTACTTGCAGTTTTCATCCCTAGCTTTCATTTATTACACTTTTAGTCCAATTTTTTCTTCTCCGTCAACACTTTTGGTCCTGAGGCTTAACGTCCGTTTAATAAGCCATCATGTTATAGGCATGTGATGGGTATTTTCGTCCTTTCCTTTTTCATATCTATATCTTCAAACTTTTTCATCATCATCATCATCGTCTCAATCTTTCTTTTTCCATAAGGGGGGAGGGAGTGGTTTTACCATCACCTCCCTTCACCAATTTTCCACATCATCAATACCCAATAAAAACCTTCCA
>JAOXNX010000001.1:13970492-13984357 GCA_028566075.1 Solidago caesia | reverse complement strand
TCACATAAGCCTGAATTTTCATAAATGTTTGCATTCTTGGTATGAACATATCTCATGGATTATGTTTGGATCCTATCATTTGTATGACTTTGTAGATTATTCGCATTTTTACATATCTTCTCACTTTTTTACTTTTATTATTATGGTTAATTTTATGTTGATTTGGTCTATTTGGTCTCTTTTTTAGTTGTGTAATATGACATATAGATTAACTTTAATAACTGTAACCCGGGCTACGCACGGGTATTTTACTAGTTATAATGGGCCTAAATTTCTAACAAATGATTAATGAGGTGTGCAAAATCATTTCAATTTCATTCTAACAACTTTATGTCCTTCTCTCTGCCACTTCAAATCCTATCCCCAATTCCTCTAATCTACTTCATTTATCTCTTTTTTTTTGAACGGATCTACTTCATCATCTATCTCTCTGTGCGACTTTGCCTCTCATCTTTAATTGGGTGCAAGTGACTATTGAAATCTTTAATATCTCTTTTTGTTTTTTGGTGTGTGTGGGCACGAGCATGGCTGACTGGTTAAGATTATAATGAGGGTACCAGGATTCACACACCACCCGTTAATGGGAACCACCGAACTGGATCGCAGTGCCCTTATAAAGATGATAATGGAGGAAAATAAGGAAAAGAAAAGAGTAGTTGGATTTGCTAGCTATTCAACTACTGATGCAAATAAAAGTGTTAGATGCTGGGTGTTTTATATATTCTTCCCATTTTTATTAATGTATTTTACTTTATTATATTAGTGAATGAAAAAAATTTGGATATCAGATAATCCGGTATCCGAATTCGAAATTTTGGATATCTGAAATTTCGGATTCGGATTCGGATTTCGAATGGCCAAATCCACTATCCGAATTTTTGGATATCCGAATTTCAGATATCCGAATTTTTGAATATCCGGTTTTGAACCCCCCTAAGACCAAGCTATATTTCTATATTACTATATAAAAATTCTCCACCCCACTACCAAACAAAAAAGTTAAAAAATTTTTACACACGAAATTACCATTCTACCCTTAATGAATTAATTTACACCACCAATCCCTTATCTTCTAAAATATCTCCACTATCCCTTTACATCAATTACTTACACCCACCACCACCAACAGTCCGCCGCCACCACCAACGGTCGCCGTCACCACCACACCGCCGCCGCCGCATTGCGCGGGTACAATGCTATAATAATATTAAATCTTTGAATAAAACAATTTAGAAGGTTGTATACTTGTATGCATTATAAATACAGTTTAGGTTGAATTTCAACCCGTTTGACCTATTTGGCTTGTTCACCATTAACTTAATTTATGTACTTGAACCACATCACTGCCCAAACCGACCAATTGTGTCAGAAATCTACAGCATTTGATAAGAAACAGAAATGTAATACCACTTGGAAATCCAACTAACCCGTTGTCCAAACATTATGGTGCTTGCGGTTTCTGTATGATGCCGAGAAGATGGGCCGATTGTTACTATTAGAGAGGTCCTAGCAGAACCTGCTCAGTTTTATGAATTCAGTAGCAAGAATTAATTACACAAGAAGAATGAAGAAACACTTGTACTTTTCTAAAGTAAAAGGTACACCACCTTCGGGCAAAGTTTAGATCTCAATCATCAAAGATAAAATAGTACATTAGATATTAACACAACTGATATTCACAGTATAATCTATTTTAGCAAGTAAATAGAATCCGACCAAATTACCTCCAAATGAGTCACGAAGCAGTCTCGTTAGCTTAGAATCTCTGGTGGGTATATGAGGGCTATTTTCAGCCAATGCATTTATACATTTCCCAAGGGAGCTTAAAGATAGATTGATAAATTTTGTCTCTTCAACCAAGTGACCTTCACTTCCTGCAGTATGGATAACAGTAATATAAGTTTCAAAGCAGCTAATATGAAAATGCATGCTTAAAAAATGTGAGTGTTGTATTGATAGAAGCTAACTGACCTACATGCATCTCAATTTAAAATCAGTCAGAATAAAATAGTTCTTTGATTGCTAGTTTTTCAGTCTAAATAGCCTACTGCCTACATTGATATGGTGCTAACTATCATTAGAGGGAAGAAGGAAATAGAACAATATATACAGGTGGGACAATTAACTCTTCTGATCATCATACGGTAAAATCTACATTAAACTAAAAATAACCAAGTTTAGACATACAAGACCAAGACCTGAAATATTGACCAAACAGACAATTATGACCTTTCCGATAATCATACTCAGTCATTCATAGCAAAATAACCATTAATTTTGCAAAAAAAAACTAAACTTTGCAAGAGAATGAGCTATACAAATGGTGGGAAAGTAAATGCAAAAAGTCCAACAAGCTTGCCATTCTTCGTCAAAAACAAAGCCACGCATTTTTGTGAAGTGTAGACTACAAGTTAATCACTCTTTTTTTTTTTTGAACAGCAGAAGTTAATCACTCTTTTGGATTCATTCTGGGAAAGTGTAGACTAGTATTTAATGGTGGGAAAGTGTAGACTACACTGTGTAGTATTCATTTTGCTTCTTTTCTCAAAAACCATGGTTTTACAAGTTAATCACTCTTTTGGATTCTGAGTATAATTCTAGTATATGAGCTCATATGCAGTGTACCAGATTTGTCTAGACGCTCAGACCCTGCAAGATCAACGATAAGTAGCTTGCTCTTTCGAACAGTCGGTATCACATGACCACCAACTAACACACTTCTATCATCAGAAGATGTGTTGTTTTCCTTATCATTAGCAGTTCTTCTAAAAGAAACCTGTAGAATAACCATTTGTGTTTTAATAAGTGGATACCAAAAGTTCCAGTTTCTCATTAAAATGTACCATCAGAATTGCATGGCTGCGAGAAGATTCAGTGTTCATCTTTGTGTTTGCTGCATGGCGATTTGCTTCTCCAATTTGCAGTAAATCCAAAAAGTGGTCCATGTTTTGCACTTTAACAACCGCTGCGCCAGGTACTGCCACTTCCCCATTTTTCGGATCCTCAACAATTGGAATGTTTACCTTTTCTGGTGCAAGTAAATCTTGAACAGATTCCATATAGATCTGTTTCAACAACCGGAGCGTGTATCAACTTTTCGAAACAGCATATGCAATCTAACGACTCTAGGGTAGGGATTCATAAATTAGTAGATGGTATACTTGGTTTTATAATATACTAGACGCGTCCATATAAAATATGACCTCTTGATATAATTTTTTGTAAAAAGTTTTAAATATAATAATGCAAGTCGTACTCTATATAGAAAGTTACTCTTCCATTGTCTCGCATTCAAACCGTGAAGACTGATGATTTTGAAACCAAAAGTATCCATACAACCCTTGAGCTTTAGCTCATGTGGTATGTGTGGTGACCTTTCAACCATAAGGTTGTGGGTTCAAGTCCCATGGTGGACAAATTTGTAATAATGTGTGGATGTAGTATTAACTTGCCTTTCAACAAAAATTTTTTTTATCCATACAGGACCATCATCAGTGAATAAGTAATTGCATTAAATGGTCATTCTTAGGGAAAAGCATTGAGCTCTTTAAATTAAGCAATAACATAAAAGATTAAATCTTAATAATACCTGCAGATAAGAGATTTCCACACTATCAGATGCTAGAGATGCACTAGAAATAATGTCCTCCAAAGCCCTAACCATAATTCCTCGCTGAGATGCATCATCCTTCCCCAACTTTCCAAGTGTATAGGTTTTGCCGGTTCCTGTTTGACCATAAGCCATAATTGTTCCATTATACCCATTCAACACACCCTGCAGATCAAATCAAGAACTTGAATGATTACATAAAAAGAAAATTCCGTCTGTCCAATAGTTGAACATGATTAAGTTCAAGAAAAGTAAACAAATCTCACTTACCTCAACTACAGGTTTTGCTACCGCCTCATAGACACGCATTTGAGAAGCAGATTCTGTAAATACTTCATCAAACCTGTAAGACTCGGAACTCCAATTATTTTTCTTCAACTTCAGCCTCCTAAGCTGTACGAGGAAAAGCAATCATATATAATTTCAACTTATTCACAGAATGCTATTTGCGCAAACCACGGACCATACATAGTGAAATGAGATGTTACACAATTCAGATCAGAATGTGAGATATGGTATACAATATAGAAATCGGGGAAAAAGATATTCTTGAAAATTTAATATAATGGTTACCTCAGGTTGAAGTTCTACACAGTCGAAATAATCAGCATCTGAACTGAGGTCCTCTGTGTTTTTAGGTCGCAGTCTAACCGCAACTCTCACTCTTCCAGATTCTGTGGCAAAAACAAATTTAAAAACCTCCAAAAATGTTATACATCACAAGTCCTAGCCAATACTCATAATTTATTTAGCAAACCACTTCAAGCCACACACAAAATGTGCTTCCATATTGTCAAAACTTGCTAATAGATTATTCATCTTTCTTTCCATCAAACAGAAATGCAATGATGTACAAGTACACCCGAAAAGCAATTCGCGGAATATACATAACTTTTCAACGTGACATTGTTCATTATGAGACATAATCACCCCCAAAAAGTAACAACTTGTAACTTTGTTATAAAAGCATTGGTTAGTTCATGATACTTTTTTCCTCAATCATTACAAGAGACCACATCATGGTTGACCTGAAAAGTCAAACTGCATCTCTCTTTCAGATTAGTTACCTATTTTCCTAGAGCACACAAGGTTTGCAACAAATCATTCTACATATACACACACATTACTTATAACAAACTATGAAATAAATATTTCAAACAAAAGTCCTAATTTAAATATAAATAAATAAACCATAATTACACCAATTTCCTAATTAAGCGAACATATAATTATTCTTTTGAATAAAAAAGGAACATAAGTTCAAAAATGAGCAAAAAAATATATATATATTTGCTTTTTTGAACATTACATTTGGTTCCTCCATCGAAATTTTTTGGATATTATGTTTTTTTTTATAACTAAAATTGAATCTCTATTTATTTTTATTTTTTTTATTTTTTTTGTCAAAAACATTTAACGTTCCCCTAATTAGGAAAATGTAACTTACAAATACAAATTTTCTATCAAATTCAGTGAAATAATTACATTATGAGTATTTAACAATCACACATTTTCCACAAAATGCACACACATTGAGAGTGATTAAGATACAACTAAGCACGAAAACGACATCGTTTTAAATAAAAATACAGATCGATAGAAAACAACCTGCATCATCATGACTCTGACGAGTGAACGAACGAGAATTCGGCGTAACGGAGAGTCTAGAGCCAGAAGATGACGGCGTTTTAGACCGTACGGAAACACCGCCACTGCCGGAAACACTTCTACCGGCAGGCGGTGGCGTAACCTGCCTATTGTTCAGCATTTTGGTACCGGAAGCCATTGGTTGCTGTTCTTCACAATCTGTAACCTAGAGAGAGAAACTCAAAATATATATGTATATATACAATATATAGATATAGATATATAGATATGTATGTGTACATGCATAGCTGTTAAGATATAGAGAGAGAAAGTAGAGGCCGGCACGATAGGAACAGTGTGCATAAGCATTAATATAACAACTGAATAATAGTTGTGATTGTGAAAGGTAGAGAGAGAAAGTAAGGTACGTTGAAACTCCGGCCGGCGAAAGGGACGGCGGTGCGTGTGTGTGAGAGAGAGTGTGTGTTCCCGCCTTCCATTGTTTTGGCTTTTTGGGGTCCATTTTTGGTTGTTTTGTATTATTGTTTGGAAGATATAACATACAAATTTTTAACATGTTTTGCAAAGGTAAATAAGTGTTGGGGAAAACATATATGCTGCTACTTCCCCTCACAATCATTTTATCACATGTTGAATTTATAAAAAAAATTTAAAAATCTATGAGGGGGAAGCATATATGAAGCTGCTTCTAGCAGCATATATGTTAAGCCCATAAGTGTTTTACTAAAAAAAAACTTTGAAATTTTTTTGTTGTTCTAGCTATTTTTATCTACTATTATTTATTTTAAAGTTTGTTAAATATGTATAATATATTTTTTAATTAAAATATATTTGTGAAAACTAGATGGATGTTCGCGCAATGCAGTGGTAAAGGTGGTGGCGGCGGTGCGGCGGTGTGATGGTGGCGGCGATTGGTGGTGATAGAAACGGCGGTGGATAGTGTAGGTAATTGATATAAAGGGCATAATGTAGTTATTTTAGAAGTTAAGAGATAGATAGTGTAAATTAATAAAGACATTATAGGTATATCAAGTGAAAGTGGAGATATTTTAAATAGTAAATAAGGTTGAGGGGTAATATAGGTAAATCAAATCATATATTAAGAAACGTGAGCGGGGAAAATATTTTATATAGTATTATAGATAGCAATATATATGATAGATGCTACTAACAACATATTTTATATTTCTAAAATATATATTTAAAACTTACTGTATAATTTTCTTTTATTATATGTTTTTAATTTATTTAAAATCATTTTAACTTTATGTTTTAAGTCAACCAATTATTTATACTTCAAACACCTCTCTTTTCTTTCCTTTTTTTTCAAATTATAACTTTAAACTATCCGAAATACCCCTCTTTTTTACTTATTATTTTAAATATCCCTTTGATATTTTATTTAAGATCATTTTAACTTTATGTTTTTAAGTCAACTAATTATCTATACTACTATATAAAGCATCAACTTCTCTCTCCTCTTTTTCTAAAATTACAACTTTAAACTACTTGAAATACCCCTCTCCTTTACTTATTATTTTAAAATCTCCACTTGATAAACCTATAATACACTACCTATTTTACATCAATAGCTACTCATCGTCTCCGCCGCCGCCGCCACTACCGCCACCATCACCATCACCATCACCATCACCGCGACATTGCACGGACATTTTTCTAGTTTTCAAAAATGTTAATACAACTTATTTACTTATAAGTACATTATTACTTTATGCTTTTGTCAATTAAGATTTTACAGAAGATATAATTTTATTATAGTAAGTAAAACAAGTTTTGTATAGTATTTACCTAAACAGTTGTTTTAGATAAATATGAAAGTTTCCTACTGATTATTTTTGGCTTCGGGAGGTTTAGACGGTGGTTATCCAACAGATTTCCATGGATAGTTAAGGTTTTTTCTCAAAAAGTACGTATTATTCACATCAAAAATATATTACTTTGCAATTAGAGAGTAGTCAACCAATACGATGAGGATTAGATTACATTAAAACTATTCCAATTCTCCCAACTAATAGTTCTTTTTTAAAATCTACTTCTATACTACAAAAAACCGATAGCTTTAACATCAAGAAAGACTTTGTTGCTAGAAATCCTTTTCTGTTGAAAGATCTTTTCATTCTTAGCCTTCAACAGACACCAGCAAGTGACAAAGAGAATACCTTTGAAAACCTTCTTTCTTTCTTTACCCTAACCCACTTTGTCATAATTTTCGATAATATCTTGAACCGAAGAAAACATGAGTTTCCAATTTTACACCACGCACCAATGCGCCCCCAAATATCCGCCGAAAAAGAGCAATAACAAAGCAAGTGATTGTTGGTCTAATCCGAAGTCTCACACAACCCACAAAGAGTCGAACCAAAATGACAATTACGTAACTGAAGCCCCTTGTATGTAGACACACGGTCAAGAGCGGCTCGCCAAATAAAAATATTACATTTTTTTGTAACCCCGGACGCCCATTTAAACACAAATCTGTCACTAAAATCCGTGCCACTCCGGAGAAATTTCTTTACACACTTAACCGAATTTTTTTTTTTGAGAATCCCCTATCCACACCCACCTGTCATTCGCTTCAGATAGACGAATAACGTCCAACAGCCCTCGAAAACCATCCCATTCATGTATTACTTCAAGAGATAGCGATGTCGAGTACCAATCTTGATTACCAATGAACCTCTTTGACTCTAGACTCTAGACAAAACCGATCTTGAACCACACATCTTTTGTCGTTCTCCATTCTAAATAATAATGGAAAGGTGTTTTTCAAGCACAAATTTGTGACCCAAGGATCCAACGAGAAGCGAATACGGTCACCCTTTCCACAAACACCTTTGAATAAGCCATTCAAACCGTTACCTACCACCTTAATCCAATCGACTTGCCCAACAATCGCCTTCCAAACACTTGATAAGGACCGATTAACAGGACCCAGTTCCACCCTCTACACGAACCATGTATTGAATCGATTACCCTTCTCCAAAGAGCCCCCGACCATTTCTACACCAAATCCATTTGGAAAGAAGAACAACATTAGAATCTTTTAACTTACAAATACCCAAACCTTCAACATTAACAGGTGATGCCAACCGATCCCAAGCAACCCAAATAATCTTTCTTTTATCATGAGAACCTCCCCATAAAAATCTTCTAATTATTGATTCCAACCCATCAATAACTGAGCTCGGCACCACAAAAAGTGAGAAGTAGTAAGTGGGTAAACTCTCCAACACGGCTTTAATGAGATTTACCCTCCCACCAATCGATAAGGAATTTGCCTTCCAACTAGCTAGCCACGATTCAAATATGTCAAACAAAAAGTTCCAACTTGACACTCTATTCATGTTACCATCGATTCGTAACCCAAGGTACATGAAAGGCATCATACCTTCCTTACATTTAAACAATTCAGGAGCTCTTTTAACAAGATTATCTACCCCAACCCCGAAAAGATTTTATTTCCCAAGATTATTCTTCAAACCGGAGCATAAGAAAAAAAAAACTCTAAGAACTCTAGCCACCTTGTATAAGTTATCAATCGACCAATCTCCCACAAATGTACAACCATCCGCATATAATAAATGGGAAATAACCGGACCATTATTTGGCAATTTTAATCCAAAAAAAGATCCTGAACTAGTCGCCTTATTGATCAAGCAAGAAAAACCCGGACCATTATTTGGCAATTTTAATCCAGAAAAAGATCCTAAACTAGTCGCCTTATTGATCAAGCAAGAAAAACCCTCTGTAACAATCAAAAAAAGAAAAAGAGAAATAGGGTCACCTTAGTGCATTCCTTTGCAACATTGAAATTCAAACGTTGGAGAACCATTCACTAGAACCGCCGCCCTAGTAGACGATAAAATACCATAAATCCAATTGCACCATTTTTCCGGAAAACCCATTTGATTCATGACTGCTAATAAAAACTTCCAATTGACGTTATCATAGGCCTTTTGAAAATCAACTTTGAGAATTAACGCCTCTTTTTTCCTTTTTTTGATCCACGAAACCATTTCATTGAGAATCAATGGCCCGTCCAAAATCAATCTATCTCTTAAAAAAGCCGTTTGAGAATTGGAAATCAAAGGACTCAAAACCTTCTTTAGTCACTCACTTAACACCTTGGAAATCACCTTGCTTATCACCGCTACCAAGGTAATAGGCCTATAATCATTGAGATTCCCAGGATTGATAGTCTTAGGGATGAGAGTGATAAAAGCAAAGTTACAGCCACGACTAATAAAGCCCCATAATACATTTTTTTCTTTACTATTATGTGGTGCATAAACATTGACCACATAAACAAAACTATCATGCTCTTTTATCAACCCTTTTACCAATAAGATATTGTTACTTTTAACGTAATCCACCTTCTTAAAGATACTAGGGTCCCAACTCCCAAATACTCACAAGACCACCGGATCGGTCACAAGGATCCACCACTTCAAAATCCATACCCAATTTACCCTAAAAACCACGAAACACGTCTTCAAAAATCCCCCCATATTGAATTTCTTGCATAGCTATAAAAGAAATCCCTTCTTGAATTTTAATCCCTTTATTCCAACTACCTTTTCCACTCCCCTTTATTCCTCTAATAATTGAAGTTAATGAATTCATTGGAAAACTGCATTAATACCTTCGGATTGGATAGCCTGAAAGATTTTCTCCTTAGTACCTTCCAAGTTGACACCTATCTGTAAACCAATTTTAATTGTTTCCTAAGCTTCGATATCCATATCAACAATTGTAGGAGCCTCTTTTTTGTTGGAATCGATCTTCTCTACATGGCAGTTTAAATTAGGGACATAAGCATCCTCCCTATCAGGTAAAACGACATTAGCTCCAGGAATAGGCCCATCTCCATTCAGCTTACCCAATTCAGCCTGTCAAGTGGCCCCCCAACTTCATCCATGAACAAAGGAGCAGCCTCCCCAGGCCTTTTCTTAGGCCTCGAATAATCACTAGCAATACTAAATTTCTAATTGCTCTTCTCAGTATCCCTATCCACCTTTTCCACATGAGCCTCGGGAGTAGAAGAGAACACAAAAGAGTTTTCAATCCTTACTTCAGATTCATCTTTACTGTCTTTCCCATCCCCACGCAACGGATTGTCACCAACATTATTATTATTTCGAATTTCACCCTCTTCCATATCTCGTTAAGCACTGGTCGACGTCCCCACTTGGGTAGAAGAATCGGACACCGGATGACTCTTTGTAATACCACAAGGGGGACACCAATCAATCGTCTTTTCTTCTACCTAAACCTTAAGAAATTTATCATGCCACCTCAAAGAGACCACCTTTTTTACTTTTATACCATCACCAACTAAAATACCAACACATTCAACCGATTTGTTCATGTCCTTTTCCTTTGCCACAGATGGATTCACCACCTTTCCAACCTTAGCACCAATTTTATTAATTACTTCAATAGTCGCAAGATGCAAAGGAATCCCTCTTTTATTTACCTATTTGTATTATGCATGAAACTTTTTTATTAACAACATAAACATATGTCATTAACAAACCTTATGATATATACTTTACCTTATAAATACGCCAGAGCACCAATTCAGCATCATGCCATAAAGGTTCACAACATATGCAATACAGATTATCATGCTAAAAAGGTCATGACAGGGGCAATACACATCATCAGAAGTCTCTTGGAGAAGTACAGTGAAAAACAAAGAGACTTTTACATAACTTTCTTAGATCTGGAGAAAGCTATGATATAGTTCTATGGGAGCTTATTTGGAGGACTCCAAATGGAAAATGAGCCAAGAAAGATACATAAGAGCCATATGAGATATGTATGAAGGAGCAAATACTCAAGCTAGGACCCCGGTGGGAAACATAGAGTATTTCCCAACTGAAGTAGGCTTACACCAAGGATCATCCCTTAGCCCATACCATTTTACTTTGATCCTTGATGTCACGGGGGATGCGAGTGAATATCCCATGATACGAAGAAATACATATTGGGGAACACATTTTACAGTCGAATGATTCTTTTAGATATTTGGGCTCGGTGCTACACAAGTCAAGGAAGAAAGATGAAGACATGACTCACCATATGCAAGTTGGTTGGCTGAAGTGTAGAGCTACATGTATATTAAAGTCTCGTTAAAGCTAAGATAAAAGATTTACAGAGTAGCAATTAGACCAGCTATGTTATATGGGTCAGAGTGCTTTCCAATAACGAAGACACAAACAAACAAAATGGAAGTGGCAGAGCTAAGGATGTTAGGGTGGACATGTGGTAAAACGATGTGGATATGATACCGAATTAGGTTTTTAGAGTGGATTTCGAAGTTGCAAGTATCATCAACAAGCTGAGGAAAGGCTTGCTGAAACGGTTTGAAGATGTTAGGAGAAGAATACTATCAGAACAAGTTAGGAAGGTGGAAACTATTTATGTCGACAATTTACACAGAAGAGGTAAATTAAAACTTAGATGAGAGTTAGGACGGGCCTGAAGGAGCTTTTCATGACCGAGGACATGATCTCTGATAAAGACAACCAGTGGACTAAAATCAGGATTAAGCTTCTAAAACCAGGATGAGAGTTAGGTGATTTTGGGTATTAAAGATTATTGCAAGGTGATTTTATTTCTTTAAAATAATTTTCAAGACACTTGCGTCAATTTAAGATAGCTTCAACCATTTCAAATATCTGGTATTTTTTTTAGAGGCGAACTCAACCTTAATTTGAATAATAGATTTGTTCTTTGTAATCTAATTGTAATTATAATTTGGTTTCTAATTATATTTAAAGCTTCTTACTTTATTACGAATTTTATTATCTAATGATGTATTTTTAACTAAAATATTTTACTTCAACTAGTGTGATGAAATTCCAAGAGATCACATATCAGTTTATAAAAACAATGGATCATTATGGTTTATATTTCATTACACTTTAACTGTATTTTATGTTTATCAATATTGCATGAAATAAAATACCGAAGATCTCATCTTGCTTAAGAAAATAAAATTTTATAATAACATGCGCATCGCACAAATAAAAGACCCTAGTATGTGTGTGTCGTTATGTTTACATACTTTATATGTTTTTATGCTTAAATACTTTTTATGCCTATATGCATATAAGTTTTTTCTTCGTGGTTGACATACATTATCTAGTACACCAACAATTGCATGTCACTTGTATTTTTGTTACACATTTTGCTGGATGTCTATCTGAAAACAGTCTCGCATATCCCGCTTTTAATATAATTGAGTATTGTTGTTGTTTTAGTTTTTTTCTTTTTGTTTATTTTATTTCATATTTTTCTTTTCCTTTTTGAAAACTAAAAGCAAATACAAAAATAAAAAATATTAGGCCATTCCCAAAGGTCATTTTCTCACGCATTTTTTGGGTGTTTTCTGGTGTCAACCGTTGGCATGAAGAATTTCTAGGAGTGTTTTCTCAGCTTGTGTTCTGGTAAGAAAGAAGGAGAATTCAGAGAGAGAGAGAAAGAGAGAGATGTCGGGAGCTTTTAAAAGGTGGGGTCGTTACCTAAATTTTTTTTTTTAATAATAAAATATTTGAGAAAGAGATGAGAAAAAGATATGGTTAGTAATACTATTTTCTGAAACATAAAATAAAAAATAGATAATGTGATGCTAATGTGGCTGTGAGAAATGGGGGAAAAATAATTATGGTTGAATTAGCATCATACCCGCGCGTTGCGACAGATGCAATTTACAGGGCGTCAGATACCCGCGCGTAAGCGATGGTGGTGAGGATTTTTTGAAAGCGTTTTGTGGTTCGTGTGTGCGTTTGTGTGAGAGAGAGTGATAATAAATAAACTGGAGGGGTGGAAGCTGACAAATTAGAAAGAAAGTGACAGACAAAATAAAATAATAAAGGGCAATTTCGTACATTCGCATTTCTCTGTTTTTTAACATTTCCAAAACTAGAGGGCTTAGAATTTTTATAAAGGAGTAAAGATACGGCTTAAGGTCATTTAACTTTAATATAAAACAAAAAGAAGAAGTTAACATGGGATTGTACGTAGAAATTATATAAGACAATAATGTGAGGACATGTGATGGTGAGAGACTACCTTCTACCCACATGGCTCGGTTGTGTTTTGCCACCCTCTTTAATTTGCAGCCTCAGGCCATTTAGCATTTCCAACTATAGTTTTGTCTGTATCTCTACAGTTTAGACTCCAAGGCGTTATCTAATCCAAATTTATTTATTTTTTTTACTATAAGTGTTGATGGGGGTTTGTTTGAGACAAGTCCCTAAAAAAAGACAATGAGACACCATATCAACCATTGGATCAAACAATTTGGATGGATGAGATTAGAGTAGATTAAAATCAAATTAACACTGGAGGGGTATTTTGGTAAACTCATTTTTTTTCTCTCTCCTCTTATTTAATAAAATTTCATCCAATTCATTTAAAATGATTTATCTCACAAACCGTAAATCGTTAGACGAAAAAAAAAATATGGGTAGTCTTAAAATTTCGTCATCTTTCATTAGAGATGCGACTCGATATACTTTCGACGATTTTTTAATTTTTGTTTTTTTTTTCTCATCACGTTCATGCTACACATGTGTAGTACAAGCAGAATCCACTAAAAGGAAAATTGCTACACATG
>JAOXNX010000001.1:13854073-13890590 GCA_028566075.1 Solidago caesia | reverse complement strand
CTCCCATTGTTTATTATGGAAGTAGGTAGAAGAGACGCCCCTTTCATCCAAAACTGTAAAACGTTATGTCTTCTACTCGAGGGAAATTCATGACTTGATACTTTCATTTAATTAACCTCTTAATCAATTAAATGGGACTTTCAATCAGCCCCCATTAATGAACCAACCCAACTAAACTCGATCATTGATAAAAACCAAACATGATTTCACTATTCCAGATACATAATAATGCAATTAAGCACTTAATTCACCCTATTTAGTACCCTATTTATTGAAGTGTTAAAGAAGCAACTTTGCTTCTACTTTAGTATATATATAGATTTGGAACAAGGCATTAATAAAGTTGGGACCTTAATGACTAAACGGATAAAATAAAACACATATTAGGTTGTGTTGGTTTTTTTTAAAAAAAGGTCTTCAAACATCTTATGTCTGCGGGCGTGCAGACATAAGCTCTGAAAACGTTTTTTTTTTAATTTAAAAAAAAGGTTTTCAAACCCTTTCTCCCCTTTATCACAGCCGTTGGCAATCTCCAACCAACCCTTCTCAGACAAGCCACTTCGCCGGCCAACCATTCTCCGGCCAACTCTTCACCAGGCACTAAAATGAAGTTGTTGTGGGATGACTTTCTTTTTGATCTCTCATCGATACACTTTAGTTCATGTTTTCCTTTTATCTTGTCAATATCTATCCCTTTGTATAATTTGGATATGTCAAAAATGTATTCAGTAGATGAGATTTGGTAATATTGATGAAATTGGGATTATTTTTCGTGGATTGTATTTATTTGGACCGTATAAGCAGACCGCCATCATCCATTACGCTTGATGAGATTCTGTATGATTGATAATTAACTAGAAAATAGCCTTGCGTTTCGTTGGGGTTTTGTCATATTTAGTTTATCTAACAACAAATTATATAACATTTTTATTGAATACATTTTACTGAACATAAATAAACAACAATACATATTTGTTAGTATTGTATTAGAACATCTAATGACATCTTTTTTATTTATTTATCTATTTCGTAAAACTTTGTTGTAAGTTTTTTAAAATCTCTATTTTATAAAACTTATTTTAGTTTTAATTTTAAAACACCTTTTAATTAAAACTAATATCTATACTATTATATAAAGCATCACCCCCCATTCTTTTTCTCAAATTACAACTTTGAACTACCCAAAATACCCCTCTTCTTTACTTATTATTTCAAAATCTCCACTTGATATACCTGTAATACCCTTAATAAAATTAATTTACAACATCAACCCCTTAACTCCTAAAATAACCACACCACCACCACCCGTCGCCGCCACCACCACACCGCCACTACCAACGTCGCCGCTACCACCATCACCGCCGCATCGCGCTGGCATTCGTCTAGTATAGGATAAAATACAATGAGATTCAAGCTTTCCCTTGCTTTATATTTTAGTAAAGTCACGTACGTTGAGTAAAAGACAATTATATGTAGCAGTTTCAAAAGTCCAACACATATAGTTTACCAAGCGCTATAGAATCATTGGTTTCCCCAAAGTTATTAAGTTCACGAAAGGAAGGAAAGTCACTAGGAATGCCCTCAATAAGCACGTGTACGCTTACCTTAATATTAAAAATATATGACTACTAAGTCTGGACATATTATCACCAATTTTGTGTCAACTGCCCTTTATGTTACTTTAGTCCTGCTTCTTCTGCATCTCGTTATTTATGCTCTTATAATAGCTCAGTTCTCGAATAATGCAGACAAAGAATTTTGATTATAGATTATGGAGCAAGTGATTATACAATACCCCGATTAACTTTACGATGTTGTCTATTTGGCCCGCCACCATATGCGGGCTCATGGTTTTCCCAAACGTGACACCATAGATGGCAGAGTTACTTGATTTAAACTCTCTCCAAGTATTTTGGGGATGTGGGATTTGCCTAAGGTGTTACATCGTCATTCTAAATTTTTTTACCTTCACATTCACACTCACATTCAAGACCCGTATCACATTATGCTACTTAATAGCCATGTCATTTCTGTGCAAGAAACCTAATTTAAGCAGAAATGCGTAAACTTTTGTCATGATGTATTGTTTGTGGTATATTTATTATCTGTGAACAACTTTCTGCTCAGGTTCATTGTCAAGCTACTTTCACCCTGACCATGTGTGAACAATTGTTGTCAGTTCATGCTTTCTCCTCTGCAGAGTTACGATATGAATATGAACATTTCATTTAAAAAACTGATTGTCGATCTTCCCACATGTTCTTTCCTTTTCATAGATTGAAGGTGCTGCATCTGATGGTGGTAGGGGCCCAAGCATTTGGGATGTTTTCTGTCTCACAAACCCAGGTGTCTTTCTTACCCTGATAATTTCAACACAAGGAGGAATTACGTTAATAAAAAGTTACACACAAAAACGAATGTATCTGAAAAATTTTGTCCTAAATTATACTGCAGGGGGCATTGTTGGTGGCGATAATGGAAACAATGCTGTTTTTGCATACTATAAAACAAAGGTCAATCTTAGGCTTTGCAAGCTCTTATCATGTAGAACCCATTTACTCAACCCTCTTGTATTCATCTGCTTTTAATATCCATATAGGAAGATGTGCAGACTATGAAGAAAATGGGTCTGAAAGCCTACCGATTCTCACTTTCATGGAGTAGAATATTACCAGGTGAAGTTACGAACCAACACTCTCTTTTGGTAAAAATGTTAAAGTAAGTAAAGTTCTGATCCGGGAATCAATGTTTAATACTTAGGAGGAAAACTGAGTTTGGGCATCAACCAAGAGGGGGTCGACTACTACAATAACCTAATCAATGAGCTTTTAGCCAATGAAATTGAGCCATATGTCACTCTATGGCATTGGGACACACCCAATGTCTTGGAAGGTGAATATATGGGATTCTTATGTGACAAAATTATGTAAGTAAAAAGCGAATAGCAATTTATGACCATCTAGTTTTGTATAGGTTTCAACATTTTGGAAATTGGTTGAAAGTAAATTTGCTATTGTTACTTTCATTGATTAGCAATCACTTTCACAGATTAGCAATATACATCTATTATATCTTAGTACCGTAAAGCTTTTTCATACAAAACTCACTTCTTTTATGCACAATATTACGTGATACGTTTTAGAACTCTTATTAAGCCTGATGTCTTTCTAGAAGCACTCTCTTTACCTTTGGGTAGACGTATGACTGTCAACATCTTATCTTTTCATACCCTGCATATCTGTGGGATTAGGTATCATTGTTGTTGTTTCACATATTAGCAATATAAATGCACATTTTTATTTACATTTTTACACAAAAATATAGAATTAAGAAAAACATGTTTTCTTTTGCATAAATTGGTTGTAGTGTGTTGTGTTTCTTTGGAATGCTATAATCTGAAGTTATATTTGTGTTATAAAACACAACAGATCTGACTTCACAAATTATGCTGAATTTTGCTTCTGGGAGTTCGGTGACCGGGTTAAGCACTGGACCACTTTGAACGAACCCCATTCTTACTGTGAGAAGGGATACGCTAAGGGCACATATCCACCTGGAAGGGGAGGTGAGGATGAGCCTGGCAATCCTGCCACAGAGCCATATATAGTAGCACACAACCTACTCCTTTCCCATGCAAATGTTGTTAGTCTGTACCGCAGAAGATTTCAAGTAATGCTGTCTGTTCGAAATCTCTGATATTGACTCATTTACTTTGGTCAATGTTTTCTTTTTCTATTTTTTCTGAGGAACTTATATTAACCAAAAGGGAACTCACACGTTAAGGAGAGGATGAAGAACCCTAACTTTAAAACGAGTTGTATTCAATTTTCAGGCAAGTCAAGGGGGTGTAATTGGGATTACACTCAATACGAAGTTTTTTGAGCCTCTTAACTCTGAACTTCAGGATGACATTGACGCTGCCCTCAGAGCCATAGACTTCATGTTCGGATGGTAAGTTCACATGTAGTACTTTCACATTTTCAATTCAAAGTATGGGATATAATAATAGCAAAATTTTGCTTTTTTCGGATTCTTATGAATTTATACAGTTTGCTATTGTATTTTGAAAGAAGAGATTTTTTATGTATGAAGGTTTATTTCTATGATAAGTTGGTACTCTTTGAACCAAATAGTTATCATTTGTTTAATAGAGAAAACCTGCAACTCGTAGTTTAGTATTAACGTATTAAATTGCTATCCCGAACTACTTTTGAACATATCTTTTTAATATGAACATAGTAGTATCCTTTTTGATTATTGTCTATAACTTAAGCATATCATTCATTATTTATAGGTTCATGAAACCATTGTTTAGTGGTAAATACCCAGATACTATGATTGAGAATGTTACTGATGGTCGTTTACCTAACTTTACAAAAGAACAATCAAAGTTACTGAAGGGATCATATGATTTTCTTGGGTTGAACTATTATGCTTCTCAATATGCCACCACTGCACCACCAACCAATGTTGTTTCCAACCTCACAGATAGCAAGGTTCTTGAGCAACCAGGTATGTTAATGTTCTTTCCAAGTTATTATAATCATGAAAGAAATGAAGTATATGATGCAAGAAAATTCAATATGTTACGTAACTCAAATTTGATACTAATTTGTGGTTTTGGTCTTTTTCTATTGTTCTTTAGACGATCTAAATGGGATGCCTATTGGAATAAAGGTAAGTTAGTTTGATTTATGACGTGTGGGTGTGACCTTTTGTCATCTTTCGATTACTTATTGCTTTGTTCATGTAGGCTGGCCTCGACTGGCTTTATTCATATCCGCCTGGATTTCGCAAATTGCTAATGTATATAAAAAATACTTATGGAGATCCATTAATTTACATAACTGAAAATGGTAAAGAGAATTTTCTTCTTTTATTATTAATCTTTTTGTGTTAATCAATTTGAAGATGCTAACAAGGTCGCTATTGTATTCCTAATAGGGTGGGTTGATAAAACAGATAATACAAAAACAGTCGAACAAGCTCGTGTTGATCTTGAGCGGATAGATTATCACAACAAACATCTTCAAAGTGTACTAGATGCAATCAAGCAAGTAGATCCGTACAAATGAAAAAATACTTCTCATAATTCTTCTCTTTTCTTAGGCTAATTTGTAAAATTGGTTTCATTTTTGCAGAACTGGTGTCAGAGTGAAAGGATACTTTGTATGGTCATTGACGGATAACTTTGAATGGGAGGAAGGTTATTCAGCTCGTTTTGGACTAATTTATATCGACTTTAAGAGTGGGAAATATACAAGGTACCCAAAGAGCTCGGCAATATGGTACAAGCACTTTCTCCATTATGGCAAAAACTCTACGGCCAAAACAAAGAACAATCTTCTGGGTGACCAAACCTTCAAAACGTCACAGAAAACAACAAAGTAAGTTCTATGAAGTAATCCTACTTCGGCTCAAATAAGCACTCTTATACTCTGGCTCAAATAAGTAGTACTAGGTTGTTTTACTTTCAGAAAACTAGTCCCTCTAGGTAGAGATATACCTTGTCCATCATATGTTAGTGTATTAATTATTTATTATATGATGTAATTTTATCAGCCCATATACAATTGCAATTATCGCCCATCATTTTATTATATGTAAGTGCTAATGAGAAGATACAAAGAACATGGTATCAGAGTGTTAAATTTCATGTACCTGTTTACAGAGTGAAGATAACTCCATCTCTAAAACTTTAGCTCTCCAGATTCTTGAAAGTGTCCTAAGCATATGGAAAAACGATAGTTCCCTAGTGATAAATTTAGTCAAAATATGTATTCAGATGTTCATTGTCTATCGTTTTGGAAAATGCAAGATTAGTACTATTAGGAGAAAAAATGAGACGAGTGAAATGGAAATTTCCGCAAGAAGTTAAGCTTGTGTGAGAAGTATAAAACGACAAAAGAATGCATGATCATACATTCATACCTATCTAAAGAAGAAATGGTTGATTATGGTTTCCTCTAATCCGAAATCCACCTTTTATAATGAAAGGATAAGTAAATATGTTAAAAGAACAAAAAGATGTGGCATGGAAGATGATTATTGTAGAAGAATAAATGACAGTAAAAAAACGAAGAGGGGTTATAGTCTTTCTTTCTCTCCATGCTCTTCCAAAGCTGCTGTTCAATGTTAATTGATATTGTTGATTTACTGTTTCTTATTTGATTTCTGCTGTGTTTAATTTGTTTTGTTCATCGCTTCTGCTAATTGTAATCTGCTTAACATTGGGACAGATTCAAATCCGAGAGTGACTGTTACTGTCTGGATATGCTTCTGCTTCTTCTGCCAAGGTTTGATATGCTTCTGCATTGATCTATTGGTGTGCATTTATTCATTGAATGTTTTGCTGTTTTGCTGCTTTGATCTATTGATATGCATATGTAGCTAGCAGACGTCAGTCATGATGTCAAACAAAACCTACGTTTGCGTGTATTTATATTTTCTTCCTGTTTATGTGTGACGAGAATAGCTTCTAAATCGTCATTGTTTTCACTAATTATTCTAGCACAAATAAATTGCAACACCCTCTTTAACTTATGGACACTTCATGCTTACGAGCTCTTTATCGCTTTTCTTTGCACAAGACCTAAGTAAGGCTGGAAATTAATTTAAGGACGTCTTTATTGCTAATCTGCCAAGGTTGGAGCTGCTATGTTTACTTCTGTTTGCTAATTCTTTATCCATTTTGGTTTATTTATTTTTAGCTGCAAAGGCTTATTGAGTTATAAGTAGTGGAAAAATGAAGACAACA
This sequence comes from Solidago caesia, assembly GCA_028566075.1. Classification (NCBI taxonomy): domain Eukaryota; kingdom Viridiplantae; phylum Streptophyta; class Magnoliopsida; order Asterales; family Asteraceae; genus Solidago; species Solidago caesia. Next base: position 13,883,833 of record JAOXNX010000001.1, on the reverse strand, counting down.
TTGTCTTTTCTTTCTAAAAATGTAAAGTCCTTAATTAGAAACCCAATCTTTGATGCTTTTTCAGGTTAAAGGTCATGGAAACTATTAGTAAAGGGACAAATATGAGGTAACTTGATGATACGATTCGAAAGTAAAGATGAAGAAAGGTGCATTGGTGTCATAATAATCCAGACGACATGTAGCGCTGGAATCAATCGCCGGCATATTTATGTCCCTTTTGGGGATTTATTTGTGTGTATATATTATATACTTGAACCCTCAGCCAGTATAATTGATGGGCGATCTTATCATTTGGATAGCGCTAAACCAAAGATTCGTCCGAATTGTCAAAATTACGTATGGATTTAAGGATAAATAATCACATACTTGAGTTGCTTGTTCTTGTATGGATTTAAGGATAAAAGAAGACTACAAGACATATATTCGACTAAATAAACATATCATAATTTTAGGTGTTCAGTTGCTGGTTAATGTGGGCAAGGTTTTTTCTTGCTCTTTCTTCTTTCAAACTCCTTCATAGAATTTGGTATTTTCTAAGGCTTTTCTTTTTAAATAATTTTTTTATTTATTAAATCTTTGTTTTGCTGGAAATCTGGAATGACTAGCAGAGACATGCTATTAGGGGGAGGGAGTGATTGCGAAAGTGAAGGGTACCGGTAACTCAAGGGAACAACGCTCCCCAAAAAAGATGGGATTGCGGTGTATACGTCCCGCAACTCATCCCGCATGGCATCACAACCGGCTCTTAAGAGGAAGTGAGCTAGGCAATGGCCTGGAGCCCCCAAGTGATAAAGGCCTCTAATTTTTTAGGAATTAGACTTAATAGTTTCAGTTTGGGCTTAAAAAAACTAAAAATAGGGCACGTGCATTAGCCCTTACATGTCTACACTCTTCTAGTTTTTCAGGCGGTTTTACATTATCTCTCAAAAGTCTCTTCATATTCTAATAGCCCCAATATGTGATTATGGTGAAAATTTCAAAGTCTCTCCATCATCCAACGTTCAATTATTATTCCACCTCTGTTTTTCCTTTTTAAGTCGAAAAAAGGATTGAAGGTAATTACTAAGTATTTTTTTTCCATTCTCCAACATTCAAATTATCAAATATGGCTTTTCCTCTTTTAAGCTTAGAACTTTCAGTCAATTATTATTCAATTTTAGAGTTATTTTCATTGATTTGTATTGTGTCATTGTCAGATTATCAGATCGAAGGTAATTTTCGTTGATTATTTTGTTGATTCTTTTTCAAGTTTAGAGCTATATCTATTTTTGAGTTATTTGTTTCTTTATTTTAAGTGCAGATAATAATAAAAAAAAAAATTGAGTACTTTTTTCTTGTTATAATGTGTTGATGATATGAAATGTATTCCATGTTTGAACCTTAAAAACTGCTATACTTAATTTGTATGCTTATGAATTAGGCCCTCAAAATTGGTCCCGCCTAAAGCTCCCGAAAAGCTTAACCCGGCCCTGCATGGCATCCCACTCTTTTATGGTGTGTGGTTAAAAAAAAATTAAAAAATTAAAAAATGGGATGGGTATGATGGAAGATGAATTTCTTGTAACTTGTGATGGGCGATAAATGGATGAAAGATTGATGATATGGAAGAGAGAGTGTGAAAGATGAGAGATGGTGGATGATGGAATCCTTCCACCCTTACATCCATAATCTGAAGGGTGTTTAGTGCTTCTTTAGCCAAATACCTTTATTTTCTTTTTTATATAAGATTCTAAGTATTATAAAAGAAAACATATATAAAACATCTTTTTCAACTTGTAATATGTTGTTATTTATGTTTTTATATGATTTATTCTATCCATGCTACTTTAGATCAAACGTAACATTTGATTGGTTAGACTTTTATGTATTTGGTTGGTGATAATCTTTTTAAACGATACGTATTCAATTTTTCATTAAAACCGAAAATAAGAATGATGATGGAAATAGATAGTCCTGATGACAATGTAACAATGAATATAATAAGATTTTCAAAATCAGATTTTTAATCATATTATGTATCTATTTTTATATATTAATTAATTAAAAGTCTTAATTATATATTATATATATATATGGTTCCCATAGCAAAGAGAAAAAAATCTTAATTGTGTTTGATCTTGACCATTAAAATTCAATACAAATAAATCTCAACCATCTAAAATAAAAGTCAACTATAAATATTTATACATGGTAACTCATTTATGTTCTTCATTAATACAATTTATTAATCATAATAAAATTCTTTACAATTCTTATTCATACTTATATCGTTGATTCATGTATGAATTGCAAATGGAATTGAACCGAACCTTGACCGAACTAGATACCAAATAAACGAATTATATTTAGTATAGTTCATAATCATAGATTATAGATATTTGAAATAAATTTGGTTATTAGTTTGGTTATTAACTTGAATATAAGTAGTTGATTTTTACTTTGTACTTTATAGCCATTATTACTGCTAGCAAATAAATTAGAGTTATATTAGTACGGTCTACTGCAATTGTCTAAATTATCTAGGGTCTATTCGAATTTTAGAATAACTAAGTTGAAGCCATGTTAGTGTGATCGCTTCTATTTTATGAATATATTTACAGGTACAAGTTAGTGGTACGAGTATACAACAATAAAGAGATAATGGATTGTGTTGTTTTCAACGAATGCTATTAAGCTTTTAGGATGCACAGTGGATGAGCTAATTACTAGGAAGTCACAAGAGGTTTGTTACTTCACATCTTGTATTATATCTATATCACCATGTATCCTTAACATGTCATATTTTTCTTCATAGGGTGTTGGCGATCCCGATTGGATACTCGAGTTCTTTATGAATACCTTGTGTGGACTGTCGGTCGTCTTCGGTATCAAAGTTGATAAGTACAACCTAAAACCTCATTTTTCGCGTAGGTTTACTGTCTCAAAGTACTGTGGTACTGAACTCGGCGTTCTAAACAACGTTAATGGAACTATGTCACGTGTAGTGCCCCCGTTGCTTCCAATTGTGGCCAATCCACCGTCAACACTTGATTCAAATATAATTGAATACTCAATTGCAATCAAAGGTCACCGAATGTGAAGAAATAATGATGGATGAAATTCAGTGAAGGCCTCGTGGAACTTCTACAATTACAAATGATGTTCCTACTATGGACTCAAAAGGCACAAATGAGGAACCTTTTAATAAGATCGGTGAATGTAACATGATTAATGATGCTACTATGGAAGGAGAAGATTCCAATATTGGATCTACTATACTATGGAAGATGAAGATAAGATACTTGATGACTCTGATGATTCCAAGGTTGAAGCTACTATAGAATTTGGCGGATCTAAGGGTATGTTTGAAAGTACATAATCTTATATCTTTATCATGAATTTCTTTCACCGTCAATTTATTTGTTTGAACATCTAGAACTTAATTGTTTTTCAACTATCTTATGTTTGGGTTTGCAACGTTTTATGTTACGTCTTACTAATAAAAGTTGGATATTTGCACTTTTGTTATTTCATTGTATCTTTATATATAAAGTTCAACATGATTCGTGTAATCTTAATTATATATTTATTGTTTGTAACCCGGTCAACGACCGGGTATTGATCTAGTTATTATTTACTTATGGTGAAGTTGATTGTGAGGGACAACACGATGCTGCTTATTGCACCCATCATTAATTCATTTTCTCAATAGTTGTTATATGCTAAGCAATTGCTTTGGGTCCCCAAAAATATAAGGCCTCAATTTTTTTTGTTTGGTAGGCTTAGTGTTTGTACTTTGAGCTAGGTACCATTATACAATTTGTATTGCAGTAACATGTTTATTCGTTTTTGCATCAACCTCTGCACGAGTAGGTCAACAACATAAGTTGAGCTACCTTTTTTTTTTCTTTATTTGTTTATTTTAATTTGTATACTAATGAACTAGGCCCCTAAAATTGATCTCGGTTAAGGCCTCCAAAAAGCTTATGCCGGCATTACATTTTCCCAATATATAATCCTCTTGTTAGTCTTTTCTATAAGATGAATTTTCAAGTTTAAGGGCCTAATTTATATTATATGAATAGAGGCATCAAAATCAATAGGATGCTCTTAGTGTTGGAATAAAGAAAATGATATGATAAGGGGTTTTATCTATCCATAACAATATTTGTATTATATGGTTATACTGTACAATTGTTTGAAACAAAAAATGTCGTGAATAAATAAAAAATATTGTGGCTTTATCACTACCTACCCACATGACAATGATGTAAATCTGTAATAACCGATCAAACTTGAGCCACCTAGTTTTGAACTTCACGCTTTGAAGTCAAGCATATATTTGGCACTATTCATTTTGACTTGGTTAAATTACAATTTCTAACAAGTAGACTTCCCTCCTTTACCTTTGTTTTAGTCGATGGTGGAGAAAAATGTCACTTAAATTCACTGTTGTAAAACTCCTCGAGTCGAGTCGAGTACTCCCTGAGTACTCGCTACAAGGTAAGACCTCGAATCGACTAAAGTCGGCCGTTACTCTGAGTACTCCCCGATTTGGCCGCTTTGACCCCCCGAGTACTCTCGCATTGACCCGAGTACTCCCAACTCCCTAATCGACCGACCTAAGAGCGCATAACGACTTTCGCAACCTTGCTTAAATTAGAATTCTCTCATGTTTAAAATTAACATGATGAGTAGGGGTGAGTATGGTTCGGTTTGGGTCGGTTTTTGGCTAAAACCGAAAGCCAAATCAAAACAATTTGGATTTTGAAAACTAAAACCATTGAGTTTTGGTTTTTAAATGGTTGGTTTTTCGGTTTGGACCTATTCCGGTTCGGTTTTTGGTTTTTAGTCGATTTGTAATCACTTGTTGGTTTGAACCAACTTGGCTAGAAAAGTTCAAAGTTTATGCCATATGATTACACTACAACTTCAACCACTTTTTCAAACAATATGATTAACACAAAACACTACAACAAAGGCAATAAATCCATCAAAATAAGTTTAAGAAACTTCATATATAGTTTTAAAACAAACTTCATATATGACTATTTATATTTTTTATGCATTGATTCAATAATGCAATTATCGAGTTGATATTGTTGTGTACTTTCACCTAAAACATATAATTGATCTTGTTTTATAAACTCAAAAAGTAAATATATTAACATATCTATTAAGCATAAATAATAAAAGGATATAAATATAAAATAAATTAAACAATATACATTTTTAGTTCGGTTCGGTTTGGTTTGGTTTGGTTTTATGGATCGGTTTTTCATTCGAAACCGAAACCAAACCAAAACTTTTGGTTTTCAAAAAATCAAAACCAAAAAACCACTAGTTTTTTCAGTTTTTAATCCATTTTTTAGGTTTTGGCCACCCCTAATGATGGGTCATGTTGGGATTTATGTGAGTGCAAAATATGTGGGGTGTTCATTTGAGTTCAACTTTTATTTTATTAATATTTTTTTCTCTTCAACATGATGTATCATGTTGATTTGAACTTAGAGAGACAATGTTCTAAAAATCAGTTTTCTAACCCGACTGGTCGAGGGGCAAAAACCGGTTCGATCGGTTGAACCGGTTAATGGTTTTTTATTTTTTAGAATTTTTTTTAATAAAAATGTTACTAAACTAGTTATCATCCAACGAAAATAGTCAAAAGTACAATTATAATATACTCAAAAATAAAATCAAAAAGTTAAAAATAAAAGAAAATATAGATTTTAGAGCTCACAACAACCAAAAATAATATTAAAGTATACAGATCATCAAAAACTAATTTTTAAAAAATATCAAAAAAATAAAAAATTCAGAAAACCGATTGAACCGGAAAAAATTGTCTGATTCAAAACTGTGACGGTTCGACTAAAAAAATCGGACCTTAAAAACCGAACGACCCCTAAAAAATTCGGTTGAACCGGTCGAACCGACCGAATTGGTTTTTAAAACCTCGTAGAGAGGTGACAAACCTCTTTTTCCTGGTAGGTTAGTGGATAACGACTACACTAAAAAGGACCAAAACTTCATTCAAACCCCATCCCCACCTGTCTTCTCAACTTCTATCAATTCCATCAATTTCTGTTTTGCCCATGTTTTGTTCCAAAATATGCCCATTTTTTGCGATTGTATCTCAAAGAAAATCAAGGGGGACGTTATTTCACCCACCAGAAAATCCACAAGCTCAACATCTCATACCTCATCATCCTCACGAAAAACATCAAATTCAGATCAAAATCCTCGTGTACAAGTATCCTTGCCAGTATCTCGTTCTAGCGAAAACACTAGTTACTACAAAGACTCATGGAAATCATCCGTTTCCAGCGGAAGCTCGACGGCCCTCTCGAGCTTCCGCGATTCTTTACCCAAAAACCCACATCTTTACGATTTCAAAGAAATCTTCACTGCAACAAACAGATTCATGTCCACAAAACACTCATCATCGTCTACTTCAACATCTTGGCGTTGTGTGATACGCGGAGACGACGTGATCGTCTTCCAACGAAAACTTCGCCACGCTATCGATGAAGCAGAGCTTCGAGACAGACTTATGATGATCTGCAAGAGCCATCACTCAAGTTTGATCAAACTCCGAGGCGCCTCCATGTCTGGAAGTTATATATATCTAGTTTATGATTATGTAAAAGGCGCTAGCCTTGCAGATTGTATTACGAATCCTAACAACGTTAATTATAGTGTTCTGACTGGTTGGATGTCGCGAATTCAAATCTCGGCTGATTTAGCTCATGGGCTTGAATACATTCATAATTCTACTGGATTAAATAAGAAATTCATTCACAATCACATCAAAAGTAGTAGCATAATCGTTACGGAAACCGAAACCCAAACGCACGAATCGTCATTGTTTAATGCGCAGATATGTCATTTTGGTACTGCAGAGCTATGTGGTGAAACCAATTTTGAAGAAGTAGATACGAAAAACATGAAATTCCAAGGGACCAGAGGGTACATGGCCCCAGAGTTTCAGGTGACTGGGGTTCCCAGTCAGAAATGTGATGTGTATGCTTTTGGTGTAGTGATATTAGAGATTTTATCAGGGGAAGTATGTTTGAAATATATTGTAAATGCGGATGGGGGTTATAAAAGAATAAGTTTGATTGAGACGGCCAGGACTGCGGTCGAATGTGATGGATTAAGACGATGGGTGGATAAGCGGTTGAAGGATTCGTTCCCTGTGGACGTGGCTGAGAAGTTTGTTAAGTTGGGATTGGAGTGTGTCGACGAGAATCCGGATAAGAGACCGGATATGAGTTTGGTCGCAGGTCGGGTTTCTAAGCTTTATTTGGAATCGAAGAGTTGGATGGAGAATATGGGAACGATTCCTCCTGATTTTACCGTTTCTATGGCTAGCAGATGATGATTGATTAGTGTAAATTTTGGTAAGTAGTGTGCGGGAGGCCCGTCAATATCAATGTCAACGATATTCAGTCCCGTCGATAGAAGCCCATTTTGTTTTGGTAAATGTTAACCGTTTCTATGACCAGTCGATGATTGATTATTGTAAATTTTGTGTAGAGGACCGTCAATATCAATGTCAACGATATTCAGTCCCGTCGATAGAATCCCATTGTATTTTGGTAAATGTTAACCGTTTCTATGACCAGTAGATGATTGATTATTGTAAATTTTGTATAGAGGACCGTCAATATCAATGTCAACGATATTCAGTTCAGTTATTAAAAGCCCATTGTGTTTCGGTAAATGTCTATAACCAAATTGAGGCAGATTTTGAGTGAACTTTGGATAAAATATCTTTCATTTTTGTCTATAAATGTTTTTAGTGTCTTGTTTATGTGCTAAGATTTAAGTTGTTAAACATGCATTTAAAATATTCCTTTGTTTGAATCAAGACCTATTCATTTTCCATTTTTATAAAACAATATTTTAATTTTGAGATAAGTATTGTTAACAAGCTACCCATAAAATAATGTTATCTAATATAGTCTTTAAGAGTAGATAATATATATACATTAAAAGTAGACTTAAAACAATAACTTCTAAATTTTGCAATCATAAAACATAACTTTTATATATGCAAAAACGTATTACTAACAGCCTTAAAAAAGTTGTCATTGAAAATATCTCAATCAGCTCAATTTGTGTTATTGATACAACTTTTTCAAGAGAAAAGAAATCTTTTATGACTTTAAATGTGAACACAAGGACATATTATAACTATACTTCCAAAACCTCATGATCAATTGAGTATATAGCTCAAAGAAAATAATTGATGATTTGTCAATATCATAAAATATCTTTTGTAATCATAAAATATAAAATAATGTATTTCTTGTAAAAACTAAAATAGTATCATTGTTTTGTAAAAGAATGGTTGAAAAACCAATTCATTCAATTACATTTTGTGAAAGAAATGCTCAACTTTTTGATATATAAAATATAAAATATCCTATAATTAATTCTCTTAAAAGGAAAATATACGAAATACAGCCAATACTTCAAATTAATAATTTGGAGTCAAATTGAGGAAAACACTAAAGAATAAAGATTGTGATCATTTTTAGCAAAGAAATTGTCCAATTTTGTAATTGCTAATAACAAAATTATCACAATTTCATTAGCTGTAGGTATTCTTTCTTCTCATCTTGTAGATTTCATCAAGTATTATACTATCACTTGTATTTAATTACTTAAAATCTTTAAGTTTACACAACAAAACAGATGTTGTAAACACGTAAATGCTAAATGGACGAGATACCAGGGAAATCGAGTCTTTGCCTCAAACTTATGCAGCCGGTATTTCCATACTAGGTTTGAACAAAGATCTCTTTTAAAAACACCTCGATACCTAACCACTAGGACAGCTTGATGGTGCTAAACAAACGGATATTGTCCTCTACAACGAAAAGTCATTCAAAGATCATCATACCAAACTTACATAGCAAGCACAAAAAAACGCTACTTCCTGCTTTAAATACACCTACAAATCAAACTAATTTCACAGATCATACATCCAAAAGACTTAAAAATAGTTGATTTTTCTCTTAAAAAGGGATGAATGACATGTGACTATAGAAATATTTGTAAGCATGCTTGTGGAAAGATATAGGGGGAAAAAGAAACCCCTACAAACACTTGTTTAGTGGGTATCTATTTCCACCTCTTTTTTCCTATATACACCTCTCATTGTACAATAAACAGTTGTATACTACACACTGTTTACTGTACATTAAAAGGTGTATTTAAAAAAAAAAGTGGTGGAAATAGGAGGCCCTTTTTTAACATCCCAAGAAATGTTGTTTGTTGGAGACACCTAAGAGATGGTGGGGGTTAATGGATGGCTGATGCTATAGTAATGCCTACAGAATGTAGTCATTTAAGGACTTTGACTTTATCAAAGTCAAGGATCTTTGTGAAGATCATACACCATTTCATTCCTACTTGAGATTCCCCTTCCCCAATCAGATCGAACATTATTCAAATGAAAAACCAAATAAAACAATATATAAATATTTTTTAAACTACAACATATTGTTCATCGCTCTATGAGTTTCAAAATCCATGTATTCTCCACCCATGGGTCCAAACGGAATATTATACCCATACATGTTATCAAAATACCTTTCATCCGGACCCATACCACCACCCATCGGGGGACCCCATGGGACCGGACCTGACATATTGGAGCCGGATGCTTCTTGGTTCATGCCTGGTCCAGTATGGTTTGATGGGGAATTTCCGGTTGGTCTCTTATTGCTTGACCCACCTCCTGTTAGAGCTATGGAATTTGACTGTTGCTGCTGCTGCATTTGAAGTTGGTTTTTCATCGGTGACTTTGGCCTAAGTGATTCAATATCTGGAGTTGTTAGCACGAGATGACCCGCTTCAGGTGGCGGGTTTCTTCCACCTCCTCCTTGCCAAACTTTCCCGTCTTTATCAGCAAAGTTCCGAACATACCCCTAATATTTCCAAAAGTACAATTAAATGATATTAGAAGGGGGCAAACTGGCATGTTGAGCTGGTTGGCTAATGCATCAAAATTTAGGTTGAGTTGACCCATCTAACACATTATTTATCCATTATTTTAAATCTTACAAATAAATAATCCATTAAACAGAATTTTATATAATGAAAACAATAATCCAATCAGTCAGAAAGAAAACAATTTGAGAGTTTATAAGTTTAGGTGCCCTTTAGACAAAATTCAACCCGTTTGATCCACTTCATTGATTTCATTTATATATTGCATGCTATTACTAGACCTAAATCAAGACGTTTTCATATAAATGAGTTAAAAAGCCACCTCTGGATGGTATTTATTCATACTATAATGCATTTTCTGGGACCTCAGCTTTCTTGCATCATAACTTATGGAACAGAATGAAAAACTTAACTTTATAATGACCGACAACAAGTATATGCTGTAAGAAAGGAAAGGAGATCAATACCCCTGACATACAAGCAAACTCGATAAAGGTATGAAACCGACTAACCGAGCCACCTACCCACCATCCTACTTTGGTAGGGCCCCGCACCTTTTCTATGGCAATTGTAAAGTATTCCTACTACAGCACCAATCTCAATAGGTAGAGGTGGCAATATGGCCAGGTCAGGTACAAAACTAGTTTGACTTGAAACATGCGCATGCAGGTTGACTTGCAATCGCTTACTTGTCCATTTTATGGAAAGTATCTATAAACAATTGGCACACTAATGTTCATTTCCAAAACAATATTATGACAAGAATAATCTAGATCTTTGAATAACCATGATGGAAGAGATTGTATGCATTAAAAATAGATGTTGGGTGACTTCACCCATTTGACCCAATCCTTCCGACTCATTCCCCTTCTAGCTAAATTTATTAGTAGCGCCACCTCTATCAATTGGTCAATGCTAAAAAGAGAATACAAATCAAGTTCTCATTCAAAAATCTTAATATCTAATTCAACTCTTATTTAAATTATGTCTTGCTTTTCTATTAGAGGTAGGCATAGTACATAACTGTATTCCTTTATCATTTCATAACAGTAACAAGAAAAAAAAAATTATAAAAGCAATAGCGAAAAAAGAGGTGGGAAGAGAGTACCTCAGAATTGAAATTGGAGGAGGACAAGTCTTTACCAACAGTCAACCACCCAGACCGTATATTATGATCTTCCCCAAAAAGTTCAAGCCTACGGCGTCCAAGCGAGAAGTGCTCGATAATGCGATACATGTCTTCAGGTTTTGCAGTAGACCCTGTATTTCCATTGGCAGATGGTTGAGAAAAGAGGAATATCCACATGGTTGACTTGATATTCGTAAAATTTGATATGTCATATATTTGAAGTAAAATGTTAACTGCTTATCATATATTCAGAAAATCCTTCAATGATACACAACAATCCTATGTGTACCCGAATGATACTGTCAACTACTATGGGACGAAGATGCTGCACAAAGAATAGGTGATTTTAGGTGGGAATCTTTTAAAGAATTGTGTATGGATCTTTCATGGGCATACATCCCTTATCATTTTCAGAATCCAACCCTTCTGCTTCTTACCTTTTTAAATTTACATGGGTTTGTTGAGCAGTCTACTTTAAAAGAAAAAAATATAGTCACGGTAACATGTTTTCATAATTGAATGTAATAATCTTTTCCAAACTAGAAGAATTATGAAAAAGATCAACAAGCTTTTGATTATAAACATACTATCTCCCTTGGACTTATTTCTTGACCTAAAATCAGCAATCTTTTTTTGGATTCATCACACCCTTAACTGAAAAACCATCTATATGTGTTGCTGAGTTGGAATATAAATGCACTTGAGAGCAGCAACGAAACCAAGCCAATTATTGTTGAGAAACCTGCTTATCCCTTGAAACTATTTCTTGGAACTAAAAGGGTCGAACTTTAATAACGTTTCTACTGAGTTGACAAAACCGAGAATGCAGAGAAAGCCCAGTTAAGAGAAGGAAGTAATATATCCTTACACAAATTTGAATCAACACTTTGATGCCCAAAAATGAGTTCAACGGAGACATATGTCCCTAAGTGAAGTGGATAAAAAAAAAGAGAAACACATCTGACACTCAAAAGTAACATGTGGATAACAAAAGAGTTCCTCAAATGACAAGGAGAAAAGGAGGGTGCAACTTAACAGCTACATGGCTAACAGAAGCAAGAAAATTAGGCAATTTGTGAAAATATAAATCAGGCAACATTCAACGATACTGACCATATGGTGGCTCCTCGGCAATAATTACATCTGTATCAATATTGGCATGGATTATGTGACCATCAGTGCTTCGCCGAACAGTTCCTTTTATGCCCATCAAGCAATGCTCCTTAACAAATTACAAACAGTGGATAAACAGATAAGAGAATGAAGTCCAAATTCATAAGCAAAACGGGTGTATCATCTACCAAAAGCCACGCTCAAAGATTTTGAATAATTTGTTTCCCCATAATAATTTTATAACATAACTTTGGTGTTTCTAGAATAACTAGTATTACTCAAGGATAGAAAATGATAGAGGAAAAAGTAGAGAATATAATGGCCAACCTTCGAACGCTGAAACAAAGTATGTGAATCATGGCGCAATCCAGGTGTTGCAGTGGTTTTGTTGGTTTTCACCCAGCATATATCTTCACACCTACGGAATCCCCACTACAATAGTACAATAAAATAAAATGATTAAAAGATTCCACTAGCAGTCAACCAAAAAGGTTACTACTTGAGTCGGAAAAAAAATGAAGCATAATTTTGCAATACCTTCTTTAGACATTGCCGACCCTGCTCAAGACCAACTCCGTCACCAACCCAGAGAAAAACGAAAGATGGTGTGTCCGCTATTGCCTAGAGATGTGAACACAAACATTTCAGAAATAATGCCAAAAATCTTTTTTGATATACCCCCTTCATTTCAGAGAGAGAGAGAGAGCCATGACTTGGGAATATCAAACTGAGTAACTTTTAAGTTAGTATCTACATAGTGTGCTATGGCTGAAGCAAAGTGAACCATAGTATACTTTCGCCAATGGCCAATGGGACATACATGCACACGTCTTAATTTCAAAAAATAAATATCAGTGCCAATTTATCAGCACATCAAAATATAAAAAACAAGCTAAGGGAAACATAATTACCTCGATCTTGAGATTCATTATTTCCTCAAAAGTCCAATAATCCATATGGTCAGTGACACCAGGAGCCCGATGAACATATTCCTCCCAAGGTGGGTCCACAAGAATAACATCAAACTTGGTCCCAAAGAGCTCGGGTGATAAAACTTGCTCACGCAGATCGCACTTGTAATACATGGGAGCAGAAGCAGAATTAGCAACAATTTCATCCTTCTTTTGTATAAGCTCCCTAAGCTTAGGATAATCCTCCACAACACTAGTGAGCTCTAATTCCCTAATAAAATTCTGGGGTCGCATACCAGTGTCAACAAAATTTTGGGAATAATCGTTCTGTTCTCCTCGAGAAGGAGCTTTACCTGGAGGCCCATTATTTCTGGGAGGGACCCACCCACCGGGTCCCTTATCTTGTTGCTGCCCACGGCCCATGGGTCCTAGAGCATTGAAACCAGGACCCGGCATGTTTGGAGGCATGCCTCTTACAGGTCCGGGTTGGTTGAAATACATAGCAGAATTAGGTGGGGGACCTATATTTGGAGGAAATCTGGGTCCTGAAGGCCCGCCAGGAGGAACGCCTGAAAGCCCGGGTGGAACTCCAGGCCAAACGACAGGAGGAGAAAACGGTGGGATAAATACGGCAGGAGACATTGGAGGTCCTGGACCAGGAGACATTGTAGGAGTAAGTGGTTGCATTCCACCAGGTGGTGGCATACTGAGTGGCCCAAATGGTGAACCCATCATCGGGACTTGCATGTTGACTTGTTGACCATCTCTTCCTGAAGGCCGAACCCTTCCTCCTCTCCCCATTCTGTTGTTACTTTTATTACCTTGAGAAAGACCTCTATTAAAGGAACCTGGATCTTGGTATCCATGAGACGGTTGTGAATCGTTACTTGAAGATTGTCCTTGCCAACCACCTGGACGATTGGGTAAGTTACCACGCTGCCCTCTACCTTTCCCTCCCTCAATGTCATCCACGTTTCTATCATCTCCATATCTATCTTTTGAATCTTCAACAGATTGATCATCATCATTTGCTCCTGTTTTTACATCAGATTGCTCGTTAACTTCGTTTTTCCTCCCATAGTTGAAAGGCTTAGTTTCAATCTCTATCACATCATAATTATCTTTTGAAACACCATAACTTGATGAGGTTTTCACAGCATCCGTCCTATTCCCATCCTTTCTACCACCAGGACGACCCATATGTCTTTCCGTGTCAGCCCTATCACGACCACGTCTTTGTGATGGTGACTCCCAATCTCGCGTGTAGTCATAAGGGGCATCACCATCTTTCATTTCTTTGTCAGGAAAGCCTGGTTGCCTTCTTTTCCAGCTATCATCCCTCCCTTTTGATCTTTCCTCTCTGTAACCATCTTTTTCTGGATCCTTCCTTCTGTAACTGCTGCTTCTATCTAAATCTGACTCATTGTATTCTGACTCATGATGACGCCTTGCACTTCTCTCGGGAGTCCTTGACCTGGTAGAGCGGTCAAGGTCTCTTCTACCCCTATCCCTTATCCACGTACTGCCGTCTTCATCAGCATTATATGATCTTTCACGGCTTTCAGCTGTATCAACTTTCTCCTTGACTGGCATATCTTCAAGATTAGCGGGATTTTCTTCATTTTCTTTCTCAATAACTTCTACATTTTCCTTACTCTTAATCTTCTCAGCTTCACCTCTTCTATCATCTTTTTCATGGTACTTAGGACCTTTATCGCCCTCACGCTTCATATCTGATGACTTTCCACCCCTTTGAACAGATTCTTCCACACTTGCATCATCCCACCTTTTTCTTCCATGACCCTTTTCTCGACTATTTTCTTTTCTTTCAGAGTACTTAGAATCTTTTTCATGCATCTTTTCAATCTCACCATCATGCAATCTTTCATCTCTAACCTTACTTCTATTATGTGAACTTTCACGGTCAGACGTCTTTGAAGTCGTCTTTCTTCTCTCACTTCTTTCTCCACCATCATGTCTATTCTCACCCTCCCCATCCTGATACCAATTACTCAAACTCTCCAAAGCACTCTCGTCTTGTTTCTTTTTCAACTGCTTTGCTCTCGACTCTCTTCGTGACTCATACTCATCCTCCTCACTAACTACCTTACCAGAACCACCACCTGGCCTCTTCCTACTCTCGTTTTTATCCTTTCTCCCATTATTCTCCAACCCTTCAGCCTCCTCTCCACTTCCGGATGGCCTCGACTTGCCCGAAGACCTTCGTTTTCTCCGCTCATCCCCTTCCCAAATTTCATCATCTTTTCCCCTATCACTCCTACCACCTGAACCATCATCTACATCCCTTCTTGCTGAACCTTTTACACGTTCAGGTGAACCACCCATCAAATATACCTACTAATAATCAAACAATACACATGAAAAATACTACAATCGCACCATCCTGAAAAGTAACATAAAAAAAAAAAAAAACTCAAAAAGTCACCACAAATGAACAAATCACTCTCTTTCACAACTGGAAATCCATAGAACATTAAATAGAATTAAGTATAAACTCAATATAAGAAATAAAAACACACCAAGATACTACTTTTGATTCATATGAAGCATCTTCATTCCATGTACAAATCACAATCCATTTTTTCTACGTAAAAAGGCAGTTGAAATTCCGAAGCAAGGAGGTTAAAAAACTATTGTGCATACGAATCAACTTTATTCTGCGTACAAAGCAATCCCATTTATTTAACATAAAAAAAGGCAATCAATCGAAATTCTGGGTTCAAATATAAGGAACATTCTGTAACAAACTTTTAAATGCAAGATAGATAGAGATTTATATGTAAACATACAAAGACACAAGTTTGACGTTTATGAATCAACTTCTGTGTACATATCACCTCCCAGTTTTTTAACGTAAAAAAGGCAATCAATCTAAATTATGGGTTCAGCTATAAGTGAGTAACTGTAACAAACTTTTAGATGCAATATATGCAATATAGATACAGACTAAACATATATATAGATAAAAACACACCAAGATACTATTTTTATTTACGCATATGAATCAAGTTAGGCAATCGATATTCCGGGTTCAAACATAAGTGAACTAAATGTAACAAGCTTTTAAATTGAAAGATAGATGTATAACAATATTATAAAAACTGGATGTTACTTGATCTAAAGTACTTAACAATGAACTACAGTGTAATCATAAATCATAAATAACATAAAAATATAAGAATTAATATAATCTAAAAAGAATAAGAAACCCTAATAAGTGATTTGGATTGAAATTAAAAAGATAGTGATTATAAGCGATAAATAAATGATAGATTCACCATTACAGTTGATAAATGGTAATAGTGATTAAAAAGAAGAAGAAGAAGATGTACCTGTGTATATTGAAGAACAAGAAGAAGAAGTGCGTCTGGTGCAAACTGTGAATTCACTGGATTTGAATCGAATGATAGCAAGAAAAAAAGGATTTCGGGTTATTAAGAATTGGGGCGGGCGGGCGGGCTGGCGGTTGATTTGTGGATCTTGTATTAGAACCCTACTTTTAATGTTTCCGGGACTTCTATTTTTTTTTTTGGTTAAGTACCTTTTTCGTTCCGGTGGTTTCTGGAAAAACGGCATTTAATCCTTCCTGTCAATTTTGTTCCTTTTTCATCATGTACTCATATTTCTGTTAAATATTGCTCGTCCCTGTCGTTAAGTCTCCCCACGTGCAAGTCACGTGAGGGGCATTTATGTCTTTTTTTCTCACTTTCTCTTTATAAACCACGGGGACGAAAATAGATCTTGAAAATTCATCATCATCAACAGCAGAAACAAATCAAAAATATATATGCTATATATATACACATATCATCATCATCATCTTTATAAACCTTAAAGCTAACAGTTTTATAATATAAGAATCAAGAATAACAACAACATTCAAAATCAAGAACACACATATAAAGATTTATATCAATCCATTGACCCCAAATTATATGCTCCCTAATTTTTTGTTCTTGCTACTACTTTTTATTTCTTCTTATTTCCAAACCCCATCTTGAAAACCCCTCATCAGATTTGAGTCTTGAATCTGTGGTCCATTCAAATAACATGAAACCCCATCAACATCTATATGAAAACCCATCAAATCAAATAACATGAAACCTCATCAAGATCTTCAAATCTGTGGTCCATTCAAATCAGGATCTACCAAATGGTGCGTGATTCTGTTGTGTGTGGTAGTGGTCGGCGGTGGTGCCTAGTGGTGGTCAACGGGGGTTCCTAGTGGTGGTCGACGGTGGTGTGTGGTAGTGGTCGACGTTGGTGCGTGGTGGTGGTCGACGGTGGTGCGTGGTAGTGTCGACAGTAACACCGGCAACAATCGCTCTTCTTTTCTTTTCTTGCTGCTACCACCACCACCACCGGCAACAATCACTCTTCTTTTCTTTTCTTTATTTCTTCATCTTTCTTTCTTTTTCTTGTTAGATCTAGATGTATGTATGTAATGTTTGTGTAAAGATGAAACAAACTATTTGGAAATAAATATATAAAATCAGAAGCTGTGAATAATTAATTTTATTGAGTGATTTTGTGTGATTAAAATCAGAAGATAGAAAGAAACTGTTCATGTTTGTTTGATTGACTAATTGGTTTTGTTGGTTGATAGATACACATACATATATCTCGGTTTAATATAGATATCTGGGTTTAATACAGATATTCGGGTTTTTTTTTTTGTAAGTATGAAGGAGATGAAACCATAAGAATGATTAGTTGGAAGGTTACAACACTTGGTTGGTAGTTGGAGATAGTTTATAAAGAGAGAGTGATGAGAAAAAGACATAAATGCCCCTCACGTGACTTGCACGTAGGGGGACTTAACGACAGGGACGAGTCCGATTTAACAGAAGTTCGACTACAGGAATGAAAAAAGACCAAAATTAACGGAAGGGACGAAAGACCGTTTTTTTAAAAACCACATAGACGAAAAAGGTACTTAATCTAATATCATATGTTAGGAAATCTGTCTTTCGAAATATGATAATATTTTGAAAAGCAGTTGTGTTTCTACTAGGACACAAAAAGTACTTCACCATTTTAAAATATAATAATGTCTTTTCAAGTAGTATTCATTTAAAATATCATAAAAAAAAAATCCAATTGTGTTTGAAGACAGATGTTAAAAGTTCAAGTATTACTTCTTGCAAGGTCGGAGGCCTTTTCTACCTTAGGTAGAACCAAAAGCGTACACCGTGGAAGACGGTATTGAGATCCATAACACGTGAAAGACGGTATAAGGAATTACTTTACTATTTTTTTTTAATTCATTTAAAATAACATCTGTTTTTTGATGCCAATGGGGTTGGTGGCTCATTGATAAGGTACATTAGAGGCTGTTTGGTAGGAAAGAATGGAAATGAGAGAAAAAGAATGAGAATGACTTCTCTTGTTTGGTTGGACAAAAGAATGAAAATGTAAAAAGAGAAAGAAGAATGATTTCCATTTTCTACAAATCTGAGAGAATGATGAAAATGAAAATGTTTCTATTTTTTATTTTTAAGTTCCGATGGGGCTTATCTATGAATCTTAATTTATATTAAATGAAAAAGTAATTAACTTGTAAAAAAAAAAATTTATTTTATTTTTCTTATTAGTTTTGTAATTCTTTTATATTTATTCTTTGTTTATATCAAACAATTGAATATATTTTTTTTCTAAATGTTCATTCTCTTCATTATATTCATTATTTATTACGTTTCCATTCTATATGATACATTGGGATTTTCCACCAGGGTTTAAGTCTTGGGAAGGGGTATTTTCGAGTATTTTAGTGAAATTCTAAGTTTCTCGAGTTAGTTTAGTGATAAAAGTAGGATAGTTTTGGAGGGGATAATTCAAGTATTTTCATGAAAACCTAAGTTTCTCAAGTTAATTTAATATGAGTAAGATAGCTTTATGATTGTGCTGATTGGACTATAAACTATCGGGGGAAACATATGATGCTTTGAAGGGGCGTTAAAAGTTGACTCCACATAATTATTTTTATAATCATCACGAATAAGGGTGGAGGGAGTGGTGAGAATCAAATTAAATTGTTATGTCACCACTTCCTAATAGAATATGTCCATGTCAAATCCTCACTTTTCAAACCAAAATGGAAGGAGTGATATATACTAGACATTACATTCAAACCAAATCAAATCCTCACTTTCCAAGACACCTAATGAATTTATGAGCCACGGTTTGGGAAACGAAAGCCTATAACCCACACCCAAACCGCATAGCAAGGGGCGGTGTGCCCGTATGGTTTCACCCAAACCAAACCGAAACCGAGCTCCACACCCACCCCGTTGGGGTGCTTCCCATAAGACCCTGCTGGAACAGAGTGTGGCCTTGTTCACCCCCACTATATGGGTCCAAGATTTCAATACTATATGGTGTGCACTTCACATCCTGATTTGTTTTCAAGTAAGCTCAAAATTATTAATATTTACCAAAAATCAATTTTAATTGAAGTCATTAAAGGTTAGCAGATTTAGTTAAAGTCACAATGCCACGCTAAAAAGAGTTTTCAAATCAAATTCACACTAAAAACCACAATAAACCATCTTTTTCCATGGTGTGGTGAGTCACACTTGTATCACAATGGTAATTAAGAAAAATACAAACGCACGCACGCACATTTTAGGACGCTATTGGGCGTCCTATCAAACTAGTTTTGTTGTAGTGTGAATTAAAAACTTATAAACTCATGCACGCACAAACCGGCGAGTTATCCATCAAACCGCAACCCCCGCATCGGTGACAATACTCACAATTAATGGTATGGTTACTGTTATACCCAAATCTAAGACTTAGAATTTGATATAAAGTACTCCCTAATGATGATGTGTTATGCATCTAGCAGTAAAAATGGTCTAAACAACTTTACTCTAGAGTTGCCTTCATCAACAAACATAAGAAATTCATAAGTAGTAGTCAAACACTCAAGTTTAAAGAATGAACTTGAATTTTGCAAATGAGAAATCAACAAGTAGTTCAGATTATTAAATATTCTAACTATAAAACTAGAAAAATTTGACAAATACATACTTGCTAGTGTGTTAATTAAGGAGTTTTATATATGTCGGTTAGATTAAAGTGAGAATTGTCGTTCAAGCTAGAGTGTTTAAGTTAGATTAGTTCTTACTTATTCTACAATACTCTTGTTGATTCTTTGATATAATTAATAAAGATATAAGCATATTAAGTATCACTCTTGTTTACTTTTGTCATTTACTTGCAGTTATTGTTGTTAGAGTCTCTAAATCTTTGTGAAAACCAGGACCAAAAGTAACCACCATGGTCTTGCTTCCATGCCGAAAACCATGTGTGCCGTATTGTGCACTCTTATTTGTTCTCCTAGTTTTGTAGCAACTGCATATCATGGAGCAGTTTATGCGTTTTCTTTCGTTGGTGTTTAATCTAAAGTTGTAATGAAAATGGCATATCATTATTACCAAAAAATGTGGTTCTTCTTACCCTAAGAAGAACTATTCTATATATTCATTTTATTTATGCTTTTATTGGATACTATCACTGAATGTTAATAAATTTCCATTTTACATTCTTCAGGACATTATTACTCGTCATAACGAATTAAAAAGTATCTCTATGAATGGAGAAGGATCAAGCTTACAAGAGCCATCAATGGAGGAGGATAGTCTTTGTGTGACAGGATCCGGGCATGGTAGGGCTCTCACCTTCTCTGTCACCCCTTCCCCAGTGACTTGGACCCGAAAGGCGGACGATAGTGATGAAGAACTTGAGGGTTTAGGTGTGATCAATGTAAAGGGCGAGGAGATTGATCTAGATTTTCTGGTGCATACTGCTGATGGTACATTCAAGACTATATTAAACAAAATGATTCAGGGGATGTCAGAAGAGGACGAGTTTCTAGGATTTTTAGATGGTTTACATGGGCAGTGGGGCAGCGGTAGAAAGCGGAGGAAATTTGTGAGCGCTTCCACTTTCTTGAAAGTGCTTCCAGTTCACTGGAAAGTTCAACTTTCCTTGCGCCCTCGTGTTCGCCAGCCATCTCTGTATTTCCGGAGATTCATGAGGTAGTGACCATATAACATTCCCCTCTTATTTCATAATGTTTATTGATTAAATTATTTTGTTAGATTCATGCTATAAAATACCAAATCCTATACAATTAAAATTGAATGTTTTGTGTGTAGATATGATCAATGCCTAATTTTGTTGAACTTAAACTTATACAATATATGTTAATAAATCAGATAATTGGTGCTTTTTTACTTGTAATTTGTAGCTTTTGCAGCATATAGTTATCCATTTATAGTATATGTGATCTATGACTAATCTAGAAGTTTTAATATACTTCATAGGGAGTGATTTTTGACAATCATTATATTGCTGTATTTCATAGCGAAGAGAGTCTGATCGAAGTTTAGAAAATGCTAATATAATCAAATGGCAAAATGTTGATTCCTTTTTGTAAAACCAAAGGAACAACCATCAAGTTATATTAACTTGTGCCACATTTGGCTATTCGGCATCTCCCTTAGATGGTAATAGCTAAAAGGTCTTGAGTTTAAACCCCGTCTTTCCATTTTACTTAGGAGTGAAAGACGGTGAATAGAAAATGGCAAGCAAAAGCACATAAACGGACACGAATTTGGTAAAATTGATCTTTAATGGACATGAGCAACAGGTTGCTGAAAATTATATTAGTGATGGATCCATTGGTAGTGTTAAGCCAAACGTCACTTGGTCATTGAGTACCCACTTTAAACTTTTGAACCATTTAACTTCAAAGCCTATTATATATTTGTTGTAGTTATGTAAACTATTTAACTTCTTTTAATGTAAACTAACTAAACTTCCATAGTGCATGGAAAAATATATACAACAAATTGTAAAGGGGGGAGAAGAATAACCGTCAAACTGAAATTTTAATGAGTGTTGTAACATCTAACTTGTGCTTATAACTTCTATTGCACGTGTTCTGTGTTTAAGTTGTCCATCTTACCCTTCCGGTAGTCTAGTGTACGTCATGACCGCTCCGTCCTAGTCCAGTGGTCCTGGTAGTCAGGACCCCCCCCCCCCTTTTCGGGTTGAGCAATGGGTCGAACCCAGAGTCAAAAAAATATGTGACAAGAAACTCACCGTCAAACTATTGTGACATTACATGCATGATGCATCTGATAACTAAATGAAGTCTTTTGTATTAATTTAGGTAATAATATGTTCCTTTTTGGTCCTTTTATCATTAGTTAATTGAATAGAATCTATCAAACACTCCAGTACTCCACAACTGAATATCTAAACTTCAAATCATAATCAAAACCTCGCTCATGCTTCACCTTCTATTATTAGAGCTGATTATGTGTTTCTAATTAATTATTCAGTATGACATAGTTACTTTACATGATTCTCATATGTATATATGTCATTGTGATTAAAACTCATGTTTCCTTGGTACCATCAGTCCCACAGGCATGCTGTTTTATTCATGCAAAGATGTCGCATACTACCTAAAATCGCAATACGTAACAAAGACTGATCCTCCCAAAGAAGGGGCAATGCTGCAGATAGAAAATTACAACCAAGTGGATCTCTTGACGGTAAAACACAAAGTATCAGTACCCCATGGTTTGCTTCTCTTTCGAGAACCCAATAATCCACCCCCGATCATTGGGAATCCTGTCCACCAAAAAACAGTTGTAAATAAGGTAACAACACGAACCAGCAATTTGTTTCTTCAATTTAATTAGTAAATATATTATGTTATAAAACTATTTATCGGGTTTCTTTTCTATGATTTTAGTTGCTTTAGACTTTTAGAGAATTCTTACCGGGTCTATTTTCCTTTTATAAAATATAGTGTAGTTACAATAAGAAAATTTTGAAAGCTTTGTCACTAGAAAGTTAGTACTTTGAGTTACTATAGAGTACTTTTTTTTGCAGCAACCCAATTGAAAAAGAATATAGGATTGAACTTTATTAGTTAGGTTCACTCATTTAAGAAATTTGGAAAAAGTTGTACCACTTGGTTCCTGTTTTCGACGGACACAACCTTAATTTTAACCATTCACGCTACCTCTTTGGCTTACGTCGTTTCTGCAACTTTATAGAGCTTGGTGGATGTTTGTTTATTCCATCATTTAGTCCTTTATGGATGTGGAGTAATATCAACAGTCGGCGCTGAACCAATAAATATTGTTTGTTATGTTGGCTGAATGACTGGTGTGATTTTGAATGACTAAAAGTTACCATTTAACCCTATTCAGGACACTGTTAAGAGACATACTGAGCATAAATATATTCCCGTTATGGGAGAAGGGTCATCGAGCTTACCTAGGCCATCAAATAAGTCAAAGAACAACTTTGATGCAATAAGAAGGTTGAAGATGAGATGTAAGTGGTGTCGTGATTTTTTTCATGAGCCTACTCTTCCAGAAACTTTTGCGAGTTCATATGATTTCACATGTCCAAACTGCAAGGAGAAGGCCTATTTGAAGCTCAAAAATGATTTGTTAAAGTTGACTTAGAATGTTGACAAGTGATGTGTTATGCATCTAATGCCGCCACCTCATTTCTGAGTCTTGGTAAAGTAACATTTACTCAAGATAGTTTATCTTACCATGTTTAGAATATAACTTAGTATTTGATTAAGATAACTCTAATCAGTTTCTATCTTTCGCAGTTTCAGATCAAAAATCAATGGAAGATACCTGGGTGTGGTGGTAGGATAATTAACTGTGCAGTTATCCTTATGCCTTTAGCTAGCAGCAGATCATACTTCTGTTGGACAAACATACAAAGCCTTTTTAAAGTTTAACTTAATTTTTAGTCGACAACTTGCCATTAGGTTTTATGGATACTTATATATTGGTATAAACGTATGAATTGCGCTCATCTTGTAGATGCATCTTTTAGTTCTTTCTAGCTTTCAATTGTCGTTCTTTTCCTTGTTTTTCTTGGATTTACATGAAAGACTGGATCTTTTATAATTGTGTAATCAAAAAGCATGTGCATATATAGTTCTTGCTTAAGGTGAGGCCATCTTTTCTTGTGTCATGTAGGGCATAGTGACCTTAAGTGGCCACAATATAATGATTTGATACAACCCAAATCAGCTGAGAGTGAATTGAAAGAGTGGTCAACCAATATCAAACCAACAAGGTAAGATAAGATTAAGAATAACCTACGAAGATTGATTTGTGATCAAATTAACAATGATAGAATCGATGCAACTGTTCGGGCCAGCCAATAAGCTTATATACAATGCTTATAGTTTACCACATTTACCACTTAACCCAACCTGTTTAGATCGTTCCGGCCTATGTCATGACTCATGAAGCTCAATATAAGCTCAATGGGGTTCCACTCTAAAACTATATGGTGATAGAGGGAGTAACCATAAGCTTATATACATGTTTAAAGTTTTTCTTTTTTTTCCAGTGTGGGATATGAGTTTTATACCAAATAGTAACAATGATAGAGATAAGAGAGAATTCAAAGAAAATTAGAAAACTCCTAAAATACCTACACTACTCCCTTTACATCAATTACCTTTACATCAATAACCTACACTATTCGCCGCCGCCGCCACCACCGCCGCCGCCACCACCATCGTCGCTTCATTGGCGGGTACCCTTCTAGTATACAGTATATAGTATATATATGTTTTTTATTTATTCAGGGAAGCTTTGTTTCAAATTCAGTGAAACTTTGTAAATATTGTGAAGAGTTTGTGTGGAATTATTTATCCGCCTTTTAAAAAATAAAAATGAAAATTTTATTTGTATTTATTTACTATGATAAAAAAATTTTGGGTAATGGAATACCCCGATGATTTTATAACAACATGAAATAATAAAGTATATGTAATGTGAGCATGTGCCACATTCAACACATACTAGACGAATGCCCACGCGATGCGGCGGCGATGGTAACGGCGGTGTGGTGGTGACGGCAACGGGTGGTGGTGGCGGCGACTGGTGGTGGTGGTGGCGGCGACTGGTGGTGGTGGTGGCGGCAGCGAGTAGTGTAGGCTATATGTAAGGGTTATTGATGTAAAATGGGGTAGTGTATTTATTTTAAGAGTTAAGGGATAGATGTTGTAAATTAATTTCATTAAGGATATTATAGGTATATCAAGTGGAGATTTTAAAATAATAAATAAAAGAGATGGGTATTTTGGGTAGTTCAAAGTTATAGTTTGAGAAAAGAGAGGGGGGGTTGATGCTTTATATAGTAGTATAGATAGGCATTACGCATATTACAACGTCACATCTACTTTTCATTATTTTCTATTCCTAAGACACACCACCATCAACTAAATATCTTCCTCACCTCTTCCTCATTTATTCCTCGGATATTTTATTATTAAATAACACAACAAAACACAGAATCAATTTTTTTTTGTTGAAAAGTTATTTGGCCCCACCCCTCCCTTCCTCACAATTTCTCCAGACAACGAGACTTCATCATCTTCCTCATTAATTAAGTGTTTAACAACACATTGATCCGTCAAAATCAAGAAAATCACACTTTTTATTTTATGCATCCATCTTGATATATATTCATCAAGATGGATACATAAAATAAAAAGTGTGATTTTCTTGGTTTTGAGGGATCAATGTGTTGTTAAACACTTAAAAATGATAATATACAAAACACACACTTCATTTTATAGACTTTTAATGCATCAAAATGAATTTTTTGAATGTTCTTACCCTGTTCTTATTTTAAGGTTGGATATATTTAATTGGAACTCTATATTTATGGTACGCAATTTATATATGATAGAAACATTTCCGACCACTTGTTTTAGGTGCACATTTGAAAGTTTTATTATGCATAGGGGCGGAGGCGCGGAGCCATGTATGTCGAGCAAGGTAACATTCTTCGCTGAAAATAAAATAAATTTTAGTTTTAATGTGAATTTAGTGTAAATATAATACAAAATATACTTTTAATTATAAATTCACTCAGTTTATATAAAAATACTATTAAGTTTATTTATAAACATGTTAAGAATAATTACTTATCAGATGCCGTATAGTCATAAACTAGATTTTAACCCGTGTCAAATCCCCGGGCTTACGACATTATCAAAATAAGATGAAGTACATGCAACCCAAAAAGTCTTATGAATTCAAATGTAAAAATATACTATAAAAAGAAACCGGTAAATTCAGATGTAAAGGATTCAAGTAAATTGAAAGTAAAAAAATGTAATACTTTGGAACATTAAAAGCATATATTCTCCTTCATATTTTGTAATAATTCTTTGTAGACGATATTTATTGTAGTGTTTTTTGACCTGCCATCTTTCTCGCATATCAACACCTTAAGACCCTTTTTAAAATACGTGGAATCTATACCCACTAATCAATGCAATTTTCCTTATTGGATTTTTTCCCCGAAGATAATAATATAATTATTATAATAATAATTAAATACCAAGTGTAAAGACATATAATGATTGTATACACACATATGAATGAAACTATGCACTCCAAAACACTTTACACTGATTGGAGTGGGTAGATTTGTTTTGTTTTGTTACTTCTCGAGTCTCCTCGCTAGCTTTATCGCAAGTTTCATTCCCACTATCTTTATGTATACAGTTAATAGTTAGTCAGGTTTAATAAATCAGGAAACTTTAAACATGATCAAAAAGTGTTTGACTGCAGCTCGATATGTAAGTGGCATGTTAGACCCATTATGTAACCTTCAGTTTGTTTGCTCGTGGCAGGTTATATGTTATGTTTATCATCATTCCTTATACTTGATGGCTGCAAATTTACCTTGCTTGTCCTTGTTATGTATGTATGGGATCGGTTGTAAGCATTTATTCATTGACTGGACTAGGAAAGAAGCTTTTGGTAATTACTTTGATCGGTGTTATGCTATCGTTAGGACTTCTTTCGGCTGTTTTTAATGAGACCAAGTCACATTCAGTCATTCATCACCCGTTAGCGTTTTACTTCTATAGAATTATGATCTAACACAAAGGCTATGGTCAACGTAAATTAGAGGAAGATTTGAATTACAATTAGGATGACTTACCAAAAGATGCATTCCTATTTACTGTTGAGTTGTTGATCCGTTCAAACGAACAAAATTAAAAAAACTCATCAACGCTTTCAAACTCGGTGGAATTAGAAACAGATGTGTCTTTCACAAAGTTGAGCTTACATGGGTGTCGAACAATTGCTTCCAAAGAAGCAATATTTTTAACTTTGATTGCACAATCGACTGAGTTGTCATTGATGTCTTTCAAAAATATTATTGGTTTTTCAGCAGCCATGGAAATTATGTGGAATATGAGGGTATATATATGTGACGGTTTATATACTGATATTAGGATCCTTATTTCAATCAAAGATGTGCTTATCGGATAAATTCGAATAAGATAAAAATATAAAATATTCTTTTGTTGGGATAGATGGCTACGTAAAACATAATTGAAAGAGAAAAGAATTCATTTTTCTTATATATATATATAATAAATATTGAATTAATTTTAAATAAGGTTTAAATTGTAAATATAAAGATATGTAAATATGTAGATATTTAATTAATTATAAATAAGGTCTAAATTGTAAATATAAAGATGAAATAAACAAGGTTTAACTTTGAGAAATAAAGAGTTGTGATTGGTTAAGAAATGGTTAGATCAATTATCTTTTAGTATAAAGATAAATTTTAGTATAAAGATAAAAGAAGATAACTTCTAGTGCCCTTAACACATATTTATTTATTTATTTTATAAGAAAAAATATATATATACATCCAGATTGTACGTACGTACGTAATAAACATAAACATATGATGAAAAGGAACAGTAGATGTCAACCTTTGCCATTTGTCCCAATTTTATTTAAATAAGTATGTTGACACAATGTTGGGACGAGGACCCCATACATATCACTCTTGTTCTTCTTTTATATATCTTCATTTTATATATCTTCAAGTAGCATAGTCCTTTACTATAGACTATAGTATTTAATATATCTAATAAATTTAATTTACAAGTATAAAATAATGTAAATTACTTCTTATTAACAAGTTAAAATATTAATTAATTCTTGATTTTGCTCTCTCCAATAAAATTATACCTAGTAAACAATCAAACTCTTTTTTATATATATCCTTTACTATTAAGACAGCAATTAGATTTATTTTATATTGATGAAAAGTGCGTCATTAAATTTCTTAAAATAACGGCGTGGCTTTGTTTCACATCAAGATGTGGTGTAGACCCAAAACTGTGAATTATTTTGATCGAACATTCTCTCATGCTCATGCCCATGGCCCATGCTCATGCAAGGTTTTTTATTCACATATATTTATCCCTTTTTTTTTAATTAATTAAAGTAAAAGGTTTCGTGTGTTGTGTTATTCGTTTTATTTTAAGTTGATGTCAATCTTTTGGTTGTATAAGAAAGTTACAAAGTACATTTTCGGGAAGGAAAAAAAAAGAAGATAATAATTCTAACATAATTTTAAAAAATATGAAACAAATGTGTATAAATGTTTCGTTTTTAAAATTTATTTTTTTTAGGGATAGGCAATTGCATGATTCTTCTTGTCGTTTTAACAATATTTAGAATCTTCACAATTCCTATTAAATACAAAAAAAAATAATTAATAACCAGTCGATGTAGTTGTAGCAAGGACAGGCTCGTGGCAAATCAATAGGTTTATGATCATCAACTTGTAAGCTTTGCTCTTCTCAAGTCTTACTGAAATTTCAATATACTATAACTCCCTTTTTCTTTTTCTTTTTTTTTTGTTGCCAAAAATAAAAGAGAAATGCTAGATCTACAAACATATTACAAACAAATGGTTACAAACATATATGCCATATGATGTGGACCAATCAACAAAGAAAGAAAGAGAAAGAAGAAAGAAAAAAAATGAGTTAATTTGATTGGTAGAAGATTTGTTTGTAAACTTTTGTTTGTAATTAGTTTGTCACCCTATCATTTCTCAAAATAAAAAGGTAACCATATGAAAGACTATATATCTTTAATCAATGATATCTGATTTTATTATTATTATTATCCATATATATCGGGGGTGGGGAAGGAATGAGTTGGAAATGCTAGTTTGGCATGCAAAGGTAGGTCACTTATTCTGTCTTCAGTTTTTGGCACATTGCTAACTCTTTTCCCTTTCTAATATATTTACAACTTACAAGAACCATGATTATGTTACCAAACAACAAGGCCAAATGTGGCAACTTATCAATCCAACAAATTATAGACCACATCATAATATTTCTTTTGCGTCATTAGTGACTATTTCATCTAAACTAACACTTGGTTAATTTTTAAAGGTTTCTATTTCTAAGTTCAAAACCTATAATATGATAAATCATTTGTTAATATATATATATATACTAGATTATTGGCCCGCGTAATATGCGGGTAAATATGTTTTTATCTTTATATATATATATATATATATACACTTATATTTAAGATTTCTCTTTTATATTTTTTTTGTTACATATATTTAACAATTTATTTTATCTCCAAAATAACATAAACCTCCGGTGTATTTGACATGGATCTAAATCTAGTACAATATATTTTATGTTAATTTTTCATAATAAAATACATTGAAAGTTATATATATTACCTGTTGAAAAATAATGACATTATTATTACATTTTTTATT
>JAOXNX010000001.1:13837917-13853973 GCA_028566075.1 Solidago caesia | reverse complement strand
GGGGGGTCCCTTTTATCATTAAAATATTTATGTGTGTGCAGCATGTATAATGTTAGCAGCATATAACATTTTCCCTTAATTAAATACTTATGTCCACCTTCAAATATGTTTAGGATAAGACCATTTGGTAGTGATTTTTTTAGAGTTTTTTCTTTATATACTATTATTTGTTATAAGAACTTTGTTAAGGTTGTGTGTATATATATATTTAAAAAAAATTAAAACTAGATTATTAATCCGATAGTTTTAAAAATATTATGACATAATTGATTAGGTAACGAAAATGTAAAAAATTATGTAGAAATTATTAAAAATTTCAAAAGAAGTAAAAAAATTTCCAAAAAAAATATGACACAATAAATAACAAAATTTTAAAAAGAAATAAATTTTAAAAAGGGAAGTGGTTAACTTGATTGTTTTATTTTTTAATAGACTCTCCCAATAATTCATTCCTGCAAATGTAAGAAGTGAGACTCGAACCCTTGTGGAATACCCCAAGGTTAAAGACCTTATCAATAGGCCACCAACTTTATTGACTTATTTTAATCTGTTGGTGTCACAGGATTTGTATTTTATTATATAGAAAGATTATGGTTAATACGCAATAGATTATTGTAAATAATGGTTTATAATTATACTTAAGGTACAGTTAACTTAATATATAAATGTCCGAGGAAAAAATTGGAAAAAAAAGGCTAGCCAATGAAAATTTTTAAATAATAAAATTGTTGAAGTAGCTTTGACTTGCTTGATCTTCAATGCTTCACCATTTTAATATGGGGTGTCTAATATGCTGTGGACAGCATATAGATACCTGCTGCTCTTTAACAAGTCTCTCTTCACATTCAGGGGGGCTGGGTTTTTATTTCATCACGTTTCAAAATTGATGAAGATGATTGTGAGTACATCATATATGTTTTTAACAGCATATATGATTTTCCCTTTTAATATAAACAAGAATAATTATGCCAATGTGTTCATCGCGGGTTTAATCATGGTACATTTGAAAATGATAGAAGGAAAGATTGATAATAAAACATAACATATTAGAGTTAGGCAGCAAAAACAAAAGTTATAGTTAAAGTGATTGTATAATATGGTGCACCTTACCATGGGTGAAAATTGCTGGGTTTTGTGAAGGCCTTGGGCTTATATATCCTAGGGTCAGTTTTAGTTAGCTGTTTAAGAAGCCCATTTGGTTTCCATGTTCATCAAGCAAGAAACCCTAGACTATTATCTATATATCTCAGCCTATACATTGTAATTTTTTGTACTGAGCTTAATAAAAAAAAAACCCAGGTTGTAGCCGTGGATTAGTTCACACACATTGTGTGAGATACCACGTAAATTCTCATGTTCTTTATTTTACTTGTTTATTACTTCCGTTGTGCAATTGTTCCTAACAAGTGGTATCAAATCCAGGCTCATGTGATCCGATTATGTTCTTGTTTTGTGGCTGCTTTTTTTTTTTGTGATTAAGGGGCTCGGTTTTGTTTCCCTTGTTCGTTGTTCTTCCTGCAGCCGCAGACCTACTGTTTGGATTTGTTTTTGCTGTTGATTAGCTTTTGTTGATCGTGATTTAGGGGCCGTTTGCCTCTTTGTTCACCGGATTCTTCTCACAGCCACCTACAGCCGTCGTATTTAGGGTTTTACCCTTGCTTGCCGCCGTTGTTTACTGTTTGCTACCACTGTTTGCTCTACTGGAACTACTGTTGCTTTCTTTCTGTTCAATCAGACCTTGCGGTAACCTTCTGCCGCCGTAGCTACACTTTACCAGTCGCTGTCGCCAACTGCCACCTTGTTGCAACCTTTGATTTGCATCAGATCTGAAAATTTGTTCAAGTATCCATTTGAGGTATTCTGTTCGGTTGAATTTGTTTATTTTTTTTTATCAGTGTTTGCAATTGGGGTTTTTGAATTTTGTGGGTTTGGTGTTGATTGATTGTTTGGAAGATATAAGATTGTTGTTGTTTTTCTTGTGGATTCTTGTTGACGGGTGTTTATCAACTTATTGAAGCGGGGTAACTTTTGTCGTGTTTTTTTTTCATTTGTCATTATGGTTGAAGACAGAAAATTTGTGATTGAAAAGTTTGACGGTTCGGATTATAGTTAGTGGAAGATGTAGATTGAAACTTTACTTGGTCAAAAGGATCTGGATATGGTACTTGGGGAAAAACCAGATAAGATGGATAAATAACAAGAAGCTCTTTGGGATCGAAGGATAAGAAAGCTAGAGGGATTATTACACTGAATTTGACGAGAAACGTGGCTTAAAACATCATGTCAGAAACCACCACTAGTGGTATGATGTCAGCGTTGTCAAATATGTATGACAAGCCTTATGCGGCTAATAAGGTATTCCTGATGAGAGAGCTATTTAATATGAGAATGAAGGATGGGAACTCAGTTACCTAGCACATAAACAATTAGAATTCTATTATGTCTAGATTTTCATCTGTGGGTATGAATTTCGATGAAGAGGCCAAGGTTTTATTATTGTTATCTTCACTGCCTGACAGTTGGTCCGGGACTGTATTTTACAAGCTCGGTGGGAACTGACGAGATGACATTTGAAAAGATTCGCGACTTGGTACTGGGTGAAGATGTTCGCCAATGAACACTCGATGTCTTGATGATGTGTGGTGAAAGCAGTGTGGAATCAAGGGACAAATCTCAGCCACACATTTCTCCCAACTTCTTTCCTTTCTTCCTTTTTTTTAATCTTGTTTTTTTTTCATTTTTAATTTTTAATTTTTTTTTTTATATTTGTTTTAAATAAAAGCCACTCAAATTTTTTTTTTCTTTCTCAAACGATGATACGGTACGGGCGTAGCCCTCAAGGGTATTAATAAGGGGTAGCTGGTGAGGTGATAGGTCATAGGGGGTGATCGGTGATGGGGTGATCTACCTGACAGGCTCCGCCCTTAGCCGCACAGGCTACGCGCGAAAATTAAAAAGTCGTCAAAAGTATATCAGATGACCTTTCTAATAAAAGAGGACGGAATATTAAGAACACCCATATAACTTTTATAATTGATCGATGTACGGTTTATGAGATAAAAGATTTTGAATGAATTAGATGAAACTAGTGATTTATGAAGAAGAGAGAAAAAAAGGAGCATTGTATGATCGATAATTGTCCCTTAATTTTCACCTTAATGGTTTGCAATGACATTTTATTATGTGTCCATCTATTTCCACCCCTATTTGTCTATTTCCACCACTTTTTACGTTTTAAACAGTTATACGGTATGCGTTATTAATTGTACATTGTTTCCACCATATAAAACAAACCGATGACAATTAATAACGCATACCGTATAACTGTTTTAAGCATCAAAATAGGTGGAAATAGACGATAGGAGGGTGGAAATAGCTAGCCACTAAAATGTGAGTTACTTGCTTTGAGAATCGAGAATGGCGGCTTGGAGGATACAAAGGCGATTACTTTCCCTCATCACCACCAGACAACCTAATTATCCCCCTTTCCGTAATGGTCAGTCATGTTCTCTGTTATATAATTATCATCAATTTATATATCGAATTGAAACCCTAGCTAATTTTTTTCTTTTATTATCTTGATAATTTTTTACTTTATGAGCTTATTAATTTTGGTTACGAGCTTAATTATAGGTGTGTTACTGGCTATACCTTAATTATTTGTTATGTTTATTTCGTTGCTGCCCTATTGATTATTTTGCTACACATGAATGACCACTGAATGAGCCCTTGCATATGATTTTCTTTTATCCTCATAGAAATTTGAGCAAACCATTTAATGGTGAAATTCGCTGCTTTATCATTTTGGTAGTCTTGTTTGTGTATAGTTTTCTGAAAGAAATGATTATATCTGTTGCGGAATGTGGTTGGTGTGGCAAGATAATTGCAATGCTATGATAATTTGTAATTGTAAGTATTTCTGGTTACTGATCCTTACAGGAATTGATACAAATTAATAATGTTAGATCATATGGTACAGATTCATCGTCACAGTTTATTTCGTCTGTTAATTCACTTCTCCGTGGTGAGCAATTCAACAAAAGACAAACCAGAACATTTTCAGAAACCAGCACTCCATCTTTAAACAACGCCCTAGAACATGTAGATTCGAGTAGTTCATACACAATTGAGAACTCGGTGACTACTGATCAGCCTAGGGTCACATTCACTGCTAATTCCCAGTTGAAGGTATCTCCTCGACATGATCTTGCCATGATGTTCACCTGCACAAAGTGTGACACGCGATCATTGAAGACCATTTCTCGTGAATCGTACGAGAAGGGTGTGGTGGTGGCACGTTGTGGTGGTTGTAATAACTACCATCTGATTGCTGATCACTTGGGGATATTTGGTGAGAAGTGTAACATTGAGGATATTCTGGCTGCTCGTGGTGAGGAAGTTAGGAAAGGAAATTCGGATACTTTGAATCTGACACTTGAGGATCTGGTTGGAATGACAAAATCTGGAAATTGAGAGTTTTCTTTGTCACATCGATGGTCATATATAGCAGTATGCATGAGCGTTTCTTTTTGTATTCAAGAGTATTGGTCTTAAATCGATGCTAAACGTTGGTTTTCAATGTGATAGGTCGGTAGGCAATAGCAATGTGAACTTGGTTTATATTATTGTGGAATAAACACCACGAATGATAACATCCTATGTTTTTTTATGGGTTATGTTACATTTGTCTATATCATTTCTTCCTGATTTTGGTTCTTCTTCATTTTAGGGTCTCATTTTCATTTCTTTTAACTTCGAGCAGTGAAACATTCATTTAATTAAAGTTTACATCTCTTGCAGAAAGTAGAAAGAACTGTTTATGATAATTTTAACAACTGTAAATGGAAGTCAAATGTGTATACAGTTTTGGCCTAATAATGGACTTAAGTTGTTTGGCTGAACAAACTTTACGTTTTTTATTAACAAGGCTTCGCCTTTAACAAATGATAAGTTTTGTGTGATCCGGACCTTGTGCCACTAACTTGAGATTTTAAGTCATATACCTTCTAACTCACATATCTAGCTTAAATGTGTTTGATTATAGTAGGTAATGCTGGCATGATTCTTTTGCTGTTAGAATCTATAAACCCTGATGTTATGTAGTGATGGAATGTTTTTTTGTTGCTGATGGATACATAAATGGGGATAAGGCTTTTTACGCGATTCATTATTTGAAGTGGGTCAGATGGGTAATTGGGTATTGCAGCACTAGGTAAGGGTTTAAAGATGCTGATATGAGTCCATAGCCAGCTTGTTTCTTTGGTTCATAGTCCATAGTGCCGGCATGACTGTCAATTGTGGGTTTTGCCTTTATGTGGTTCTGGTTCTAGTGTAAATGTGGTATTGCATTGTATATAGATGGTTCAAACGCTCGGGATGGTCTATATTAGTTGCTGTTATGGGGTTGAATTTTTGACAGAACATCTGTTTCTGCAACAAATGATGAAGCTGGTATGTGTCCATGGGAGCCATAAATGTTACTTATTGCCTTATTGGAAGAAAAAGTGGTTTGGGCTTATCAAAAGGACAATGGTCATGGCTGCAAATCATATCTACAGCTGATGAACGTGCTCAACCAACACTTTAACAGTTTGTGTGCACTGCTCTTGTTCTGCTACCAACATTCCTACTAGGTTTGGATTAGTCAGAATATTTGTATATAAGCAGTGCCATAAGCCCATAAGAATACATTTACAGCTTTAGGTTTTGGCAGCTGCTTAAAAAAATAGTACCGGCTATTGGCTTGGCTGTTGGTTACTAATTAAGCCCAGCTGTTGCAATTGGATTGAGGATGTTATTGGATTCTCTCATTTTATTTACAGATGTTATTCAGCCAATTCTCCCTTGGATTTATAGCGTTGAACAGTGGGTTAGAACTCCTTGGGATAATAGTTGTAGGTTTGCTGATGGAGTCTCTGTGTTTTTTTCTTTCTAGAAAAGCAACCCAAGAAGGTGAGGCTGACGAGAATAGAACATAGGATCCCATTTGGAGAATCCAAGTGTTCAATGCTCAGCCATGTGTTAAACAAACTGAAGTAGTCAGCACTCAGTAGTGATTTGTAGACACATGGATCGAATCTGCAAAAAATTGAACAGAGACAGCTGATGGAGTCGAAACAGTTGCAGTAAAGTCTTTTGGCTTTGCGGGCTACATGCTATAACACCTGTCAGACAAAGGGCAATTTCAGAAATGGATATTGAGATTATTATGGGGATAGAAATTGCAGTTCAAGATGTTCAAGATCTGCTCCTTTTTTAGCAGTTTATGTTGGCATGATTTGATTTCTGTTAGAATCTATAAAGACTGATGTGAAATAGTGATGTCTGTTCAAAGAGACGCCACAGTCAGGACGGGAGGAAATATTGAAATATATTTACAGGAACTGGCATTCTCTCCAACATGATTCTTCAGTCATTGAAGCATTAAAGGATATCAAATTCGTAACAAGTGGTGATAAAAAAGTCAGGACAACTGTATAAACCGAAAGACTTATTTGATCCCGCTGATGGACTTTTGATATCACTTTTCTCTGGTGAGATTCGGAAGTTACCTGGAGAAAGGTTCTCTTCATATGAATGGCTTAATATACTAGGGAAAACAGGCCTTCAAGATATGGGGGTGATGCAGATGTTGTGCTTGAATGTGCTAGAAGAATAGAGTTTAATCAACTAGAGGTGTTTAATATTTAGTGCATTAATCAGCTAGAGCCTTTGATATTTAATAGAAAGAAATTTAATAAACTGCAGGTGCTTTAAAACTAGAGTAAAAGGGGGGGCTCTTCAACTGAAGAGCTCCCCTATTATAATAATAATAATAATAAATACTAATATAAACTTCTTAAATCAGTTAGTACATATCTTGAATTTTTATTGACTTCTTCGAAAGGTAAGATCTATGTCATACACATGCGTTGAGACTTGAGAGCATTATCTCCATCCTTAGATCTATGTCATACTAGTCGCTAAACAAACAAAGAATAGACAGTTTCAGTTTTTTCTTGTAGAAGTTTCAAGATTAAGTATGGATTGCATGACCTTAAAGGTGACCAGTCATTTCGATAAACAGTTAAAATCCGTGTTAAAGTTGATCAGTCATTTCGATAATAGTGCTAATTAACAAGACATCTCAAAACATAAACAATATGCACACACAAAAAAAAGACAGCCTAAAACAATATACAAATGCAAACAAGGAATACATTTTTCTTTTCCACAAACCATACTTCAAATTCCTTGCTGCTTCTTAACTTCCCCACGCCAGTACTATCACTTGAAGAAAAGATTTCACGACATCTTTTTGGTCTACTTCTTACCTGCCAAGCAAACCAATACCACAACCGACAACGCAACACTATCTATCAAAGCTCAAGAAAGTTTAAGGATATTAGACTTTCCACATCGGTGACTGATCAAATCGGTTAAGGAATTTCAGTTTAAAAACATAGTGAGAACCTCCAACCGACAACAACCGAGCGTCCGATATAAAACCATGCCAAACGTCACTTTAACATTGCATGCCATTTTTTTAGTTTTTTATTATATAAAATATAATATATAATTAATTACAAACTTTATTCGTTTTTCTTTAATATATTATAGTTTTTAATATTTTTATAAAAATATTTTTATTTTTATTTTACGAACATATAAATTTTATTAAAAATGAAGATATTTTTAAAATTGTATTTTTTTTATATAAATTTATTTTATTTTATATTTTAATATAACTTAAAAATATAAAACCATTTGTTTATCTTATATGAAAGTAACTACTTTTTTCTTTTACTAATTTTGTATTTGTTTTGTTATTTTTTATAAGATTATTGTAAAAGTAATTTATTTATTTCAAAATAAAATAATTATTTTTAATATGATAAGTCTATAAACCATATTAATATAATAATAAATAAAAGATTAATTTAGATTGGGTTATGGAAGTGAATGAAAAGTTTTAATATTTTTTTTAATAATAAAAATAAAAAAATAAAAATAAATAAATAAATAAATAAAATAAAATAAAATAAAAAGTTTTAATATTTTTTTAATAAAAAAAGAGGACAGCACCTCTGATTATATTTCATTAAAATAAATATGCAATACATCCCTAACAAATAAGTGAATAACTTGGACATTCCCCAAGTTTTACAAAACCAAAATGGTCTTGTAACTGCTATTTTAACAGACCAAATATGGTAACCCAAAACATGACTCACAACAAGAATTGTAAATGATAGGTAGGTCTTCGTACATAGCTTCAAAATTAATAAAAAAAAATAAAAAGAATTAAGAGTTAAATATACAAATTAACCAAAAAAAAAACCGTGTTCATTTGAAAGTAAAGCCACTTGCTTCTCAATCTAAGAGAGAGATAGAGCTCGGGAGGTACAGATGTTCAGCAAAACAATAGCATCAAAACCATATATACCAATTCAAAATGTTACATGTCAAAAAACATCTAGTAACATTTTGGGGCACAGTTTTGCTGGACAACTGTACCTTCCCGATCTGTATCACTCCATTACTGGAATCCATTTAGTCACAATTCGGTAAATAAATACAAACCACATAAAACAAAACAATACCACCTTCGATTTTCTTCACAAATGTATTTGAGAAATATGGATGGACATGTAGTTGATGTTTACACATCATAGACTTAAAATTTTCTATGAGACTCGAACAAAAAGCGGCTGTTATATAAAAAAAAAAAAAACCCTAAGAAGACTGAGTTCCAATATCATGGATATGGGCCTTTTCTAAAATTAATTTTGCTACAAAAGGTCCAGGTCTAGGTCCAACAATGAACAATCTATCAACAAAAGGCCCATTTTATATTCTAAAAGTTATGAATTCATATTCATATTATTCATAATAATCTAGTGAAAGACCTTCTTCCATTTTGGATTTTATACTGGTCATAACTAGTCATAATGTCTTTAGGATTATATATGCATTATTGTTAACTATGAATTTATAACTAAATATTATTATAAATAAGTAGAAAAGGAGTTATAAAACTTTGAATAAAATATACAAATATGAAAAAATAAATAAATTTAATAGTCAATAAATATTAATATGTTTGGAATTAGTGGAGTTATCCGGGTTTGACTTATTATAAATTTACACCCTTTATAATTTATCCTTTTTTTTCTACTTAAATTAAATATGTGGAATAGTTAAAATAAACTATTAATAAAATTATAAAATCAAATAAGAAAGCTAAAACTTTAGTTTATTCTCCTAACAAGGAGATTAACTGCAAATACTATATTACTAACTTGGCTCATTATTATCGACATAATGGCTCTGCATTAGCGGTCGACTCTCAGGTTTGGTCAGTAAGGGTCGGAGAAGGGCAATCACTCATTCTTAAAAGTGTTTAGAAGCTCCTTTTCAAGCTTTTTTGCCTTCGCCCTATAAGTTCAGGGTGCTTCTCTGGCTCGGTAGTTTGCAATTGGTGGCTCTCCTAGGGTTCCTTTATCGAGGATACCTGGGGAGAAGGATCTTGTTGGCTGAGACCTTGGAGCCTTCTATCTTTCTATCTAGATAATAACTCTAAAGTTGAACAGCCAGAAGCAGCAACAAGAAGCTAGTTTCCCTACGGTTTGATTGCTTTGATGTAGGTGGGATCGATCAACCCTATGTTTAGAATTAGTGAGTTATGTGAGTTTATCTTATTGTAAGTTTATTAAAACAAAAAAAAAATCAGAATATGTAATCTAATATAATATCAATTGTTTTACTTTTTTTTGTTTACAACACGTTAATAAATTACCCAACGTATATACTCATCGGCTAAAGACCTTTGGTAAACCAATTAATCACTGTTCGAGTTTGATATTAACTTTTACCCTTATAATTGTAAGGAATATAGTCAATATACGATGCATGAAATGTATGTTATCATTGAAGAGAACAAGTATTATATAGAACGGAGTTATACAACTGATGATGAATGGTACCAACACCTTTCAAAGAATCAAGAAATTTTCTAACTTGTGCCAAATGACACACATAAAAATGCAATTAATGCACCAACATTTTTATTGGAAATTAAAAATGTATTTTCAAAAAGAATCTTGGTACTTTTTCATTTTTTGAAAAGAGTGTTGGTGCATTTATTGCACTTTTCGTATGTGCTCCTACGGCCATATTAGAAAATTACATGAGTATATCAAACTTTGTATATGTTTTCTCTCTCTGTGACACAATGCATTAACTCCATAAGTAACTTTAGTTTTTCTTCTTTTTAGTTTTTACACCAAATTGCAAATGTTGTTTACATTTGGTTAGGAACAATATATACTTCCTATAACTTTCAAATGCTTCTTCATTTAAGAGTCGTAATATTTCCTAGCAATTAAATAGAAGTAACTTGTAACAATATAACATGATATGAAATCTATAATCCCTATATGTAGTTATAATTGAGTAATAATAATATCCTAAATAATTTCTTATACTTAAGCATATGTGTAGTTATTATTTTACATTGGTATGTCACTTACCGTTTCACACGGGCTACCATGACATGACATCTGATTCTTATCGTAGTCATGCTCGGATTTTTTAAAAACAAACAAAAGTTATGTTGAAGCTACTGCATTACGTGATCCGGGCCTCGATCATATAATGCTAGCAAAAGAATACCGTCTACACCTTTAGTTCAAGCATATCTGGGGTTATCTAGCTCGTTTAGAGGTGTAGGTGGATCTGTGGTTGGGATGATGCAACCTCATATATCTCAGCCACCTATGAATTACCCACAAGTGATCCGGCCAGGAAAATACAGTTCTTGGGACATTTTGGATAGTTTCGGATGGTGCATGGACCACCTCCCGGAATGCCAACAGCTTAGTTTGCAGAGCGGGGATCCCCAAGGCACTATGCACAAAGGCATATGGTGCAATGTCCGCATATGATAAGGAGACCTGTATTGTCTGTGAATCAGATCTATACTAAGTAAAGTAAACGTTACAATAGAAGGATTTGATCTCGAGAAGTTCAAGATGTGCATAGTACTCACAGAACCCGTTCTTGAATTCACTCTTCGAAATGGAAAGGGTAAAAGGAGTTTTATCATACTCTTTGAGCTTCACAGGTATTCTAATGACACTTTAACTTTGGCCTACGATTGTTTTTGTGTGCTCCTCAAGTTCAAAAAGGCAATCAGAGATCAGATTCCCATCGTCAAAGCAACTATGAAAGACATTCTCAAGAGATTGATACTGAGGGTGAATATGCATCAATTTGAAGTGTGCCATGGAATAAAAAAAGTATATATGTTTTAAAAAAGATCGACATTCTACAAGAAGTATCAACCAAGACACATCAAATGACCTCATAATGACTTTCTCGAGGTTCATTTTGTGCCTAACGACCTAAGAAACTGATAAACTTTGCCACACTTCACACCAAGGGCGAGAAGGTTAAAAATAGGATCATGGTGTGTAATTGTAGTCAATGTAAACCCAAGGGGCTTAAATGTATCATTTGTATTTGGGTTTAATTACCCTCAACGAACAAGTTTTACAACTGATTGTATACGCCAGTAATGCATAAGTGTGGTAGATGCATCAAAAGTAGTGGTATGTATATCACCTTCTTTTCTTATAACGCTAGTTGAATATATATTAGCTTAAGCTTTTAGGTCTTTATTAATGAATATATAACATAATTATTAACTACATGAAGAACAAAAATATAAAATCGCCTACACTAAAGGTTAAGTCAACCATGAGCGGCGCCCCAAACCCTAAATCTGGGAAATGGCATATTCCCGGCCGATTGATGAAAAAAGATGGAAAGTGGCAATGGATATCGGGAGGAAATCAACATACTGATGATTCTAACGCTGTGCATGGATCGTTCCAGAACTCCAAGGGTAATTCTCGGCCTCAAAACAATGTTTGACAACAACCCTAAAAGGTATAACTCTTTTCGCTCTATTGAACAATCTTCAACCTCTATTTTTGTTACGAACCTTCCTTGGAAAGCATCGGTCAAGGACATATGGGAGTCTTGTAGTAAATGGGGAAAGGTAGTGGACATTTTTGTGGCTTCCAAAAAGGCAAAAAACGGTGCGAGGTTCGGGTTTGTTCGATTCAAAAACGTTAATGATGCTCAAGTATTGATTAATAACATACGTACTACTTGGATGGGCAACTTCCATCTGTTTGCGGACATTGCTAGATTTAACCGATTTGATAAGGTGCCAGTGAATCGAAATAATAATCCGAAACACCCCTTTAGGTCGCACTCGATCCCTGTGGCCAAAAATCCGTCTGGTCCTAGGAAATCTTATGCTGCTGCGGTATCTAATTCAAACGGTGAGGACCAAGGATTGGATAGGGCTAATGAACAGCCTTTGAAGGAAAGTGAACAGGTCTTGGTCATTGAGGATGAAGATTGCATGGATTATTTGGGGGTTAGTAATAGCACTCTTGCTCAAGTTAAGGACATTTTGGCGATCCCAGAGATTATCAATTTTGCTAAAGCCGAAGGTTTCTTTGATATTGCTTTTCGTTACATTGGTGGGAGATGGATTTGGCTTGAATTCTCCTCTGCTGAACACTTGTCTAACTTCAAAAAAATCTGAACCGATAGCAAGGCTATTCGAATCCTTTAAGGATGTTTCGCCTGATTTTGTTCCGGATGAGAGGTGTGTCTGGATTGATGTGGTGGGGCTTCCCTTAGCCGCTTGGGCTCCAAAAGCTTTAAAAAAGATTGCGGCCAGATGGGGGTGTCCTACCCTTGTTGACATGGATGATGACGGTCCATTATCCCTTGGTAAGGTATGCGTTCTTACCCCTTCTTTGCATCGTATTTCTGACTCTTTTAAAGTTTCGTACAGACAACAATGCTTTGATATTGTGGCGACTGAATTCGCATATTGGGTTCCTGAGTTTGAATCCACCGATGATACGAGTGTGTCTACTGAGGCAACTGACAAGTTGGAAGTAGATGACTTTAGTGGTGATGAGGACCATGGTGTTGACAATTCGCACAGTAATTCGAGTGCTACTCCTAATGATATCAATTCGATTGAAAGGCTCCTAAAGGAAGTTGATACTCGTGGTAACGATAGCTTTATCTCGAGTTTTCATCAGAATTATGATGCTGCCAATGTTGACCTTGAACAAGGAGAAATCTTTGAGGATAATGCTCCTCTTGAACAAGGAGAAATCTTTGAGGAAAATGCTCCTTTTGTCGATGTATCGACTGCTCCCTGTGACGTTAATGATCCTTTTGTTGATGTATCGAATGCTCCCTGTGACGTTCCTCAACATTCTGTCGATAATGTATTTGTGGAAAAGGAAGATATCAATAACTCTCTTGTCAAAGAATCTGTGGAATCTTCTGTTTCTACTCCTCCTGGATTCAAAGGAGCAGAAAAATGCGATGATGTGTTGCAAAAATCTAAGCCGAAATCTGGTGGGTCAAGAAATGATGTGAATTCGGGTATTGCTGGAGGAGCATATCGAGGGGTAAATTGTTTAGATTCTCCCTCTTCCAACATGAATCGATTTCTTAATGTGGGTAATATTATTGGTTTGGAAATTCCTCCTGATGAGAACATGCTGAAGAAAGATTGTAATGGGATGAGTGATGGCAACATTTTTAAATGAATGTAATGTCTTTGAATTTACGTGGTTTTGGGGGAAGAGATCCGAACAAACTTAATAAGGTCTCTTCCATTTTATCCAAGCATGGTGTCAACTTTGTTGGTTTGCAAGAAACGTTTATGACCTCGGTGAACTTGTTGAAGATTAGAAGGATTTGGGGTAACTGCCATTTCGTTTTCGCTTCTTCTTCTGCGAGAGGTCACTCGGGAGGTATTCTTTCTATTTGGAATCCTTCTGTTTTTCGTAGCTGTAAGATTCTTAGTTTCCCTAATGTTTTGATTGTTGAAGGTATTTGGTTATCTCCCAATTTTCGTTGCTTTATGATTAATGTTTATGCTCCGCAAGAGGAAACCGATAAGAGGGACCTTTGGTGTTTTCTATCCTCTTTCTTGTCCAACTGTGATGATAAGATTTTTATGTTCGGTGACTTTAATTCAGTTCGGAGTTCGGCTGAAAGGATTGGGTCCTCATTTAATCAAGTGGCTGCTGATTCCTTTAATTCTTTTATTCAATCTAATTGTTTGATTGACGTGAACTTGGGAGGTTATAAATTCACTCGTGTTGGTGGTACTTCTTCGGCCAAACTTGACAGATTTTTGCTATCCTCTTCAATTTATTCGGTTTTTGGTAATATTGTAGCGACTGTTCTTGATCGTTCGGTTTCGGATCACCACCCGATTTTGTTATGTCAACGAAAGCTTGACTATGGTCCGTCTCCTTTCAAAGTATTTAACTCTTGGATGCGAGTTGATGGTTTTGGTGAGTTGGTAAAAAATTCGTGGCTTACTACTTCTGTTTCTACCAATTGCCCGATCACCAGATTTTGATTGAAATTGAAAAATCTCAAATATGCCATTAAAAGTTGGATTCTGGATAAGAAACTTGGGAATGATTTATTTAGGCTCAAGGAACAAATTGTGGAACTTGACTCTAACCGTGACAGTGGCATTGTGGATCCTATTTATTGGACTAAAAGGAAAGACCTTATGCATAAAGTTTTGGAGGCCGAGTTTAATGAGGCTTTAGATAGTAAACAAAAAGCGAAGATTAAGTCGGCGATTGAAGCGGATGAAAATTCTCGTTTCTTTCATTCCTTTGTTAACAAAGCCAGGAGAACATCGTCTATTCATGGTATTAAACACGATGGAAATTGGATTGATAACCCATCTGATGTAAAACAACTTTTCTTTGATCATTTTTCGATGAAATTCAAACGTCAAAGTTGCTTTAATTTGGCTTCTAAGTCTTCCAGACTTAAATCTCTTTCTTCTGACCAAGCTCTTCAGTTGGAACGACCTGTTAGTATCTCTGAGATAAAAGAGGCAGTGTGGCAGTGTGGTAATGAAAAATCTCCGGGTCCTGACGGCTTCACTTTTGGTTTTATCAAAGAGTTTTGGGATTTGTTTGAGGAAGATATTCTTGCTTTT
Organism: Solidago caesia; assembly: GCA_028566075.1. Taxonomy (NCBI): domain Eukaryota; kingdom Viridiplantae; phylum Streptophyta; class Magnoliopsida; order Asterales; family Asteraceae; genus Solidago; species Solidago caesia. The sequence goes on along the minus strand of JAOXNX010000001.1, from coordinate 13,838,918 downwards.
GTGGATCGTTTCTTCCAAACCGGTTATTTCCCATCGGGTTGCAATTCCTCTTTTATCACTCTTATTCCCAAGGTTCCGAATCCTATATCTATGGAGGAGTTTCGTCCCATTAGTCTCATCGGTATTCAGTACAAGATCATTGCTAAGCTTCTGGCTAATAGATTGGCTTCTGTTTTGGATTCGCTGTAACATCCCAAACTTTTTATTTCATATCGTTGACTTTGACTGTTAGCCAAAGTCAAGTTTATGTTAGTAGTTTATTAAATGAGTAAATGTTTGTGTAAATTGGCGATTTTGTGCTATGTGGTCTATTATGTGGATTATTAAAATGTATCAAATAAGTAGAAAAATCCGTGTTAGTGTTCCCGTTAATTTAATGGTGGTTTGTGAGTTTTAGTAAGTGAATTAGAGTATTATATGTTGAGTTTTATAATAGAGGGACTAAAGTTGCCAAGAGATGAAACTTGAAATGTGGTTGGGTATTTAAGAGGATAACATCCCCTGTTATTTCATTTCATACGAATCTTACAAATTCCTTACCTCAAAGAAAGCTTAAAACGCTATCTATCACTTTCAAGTGAAAAGTTATTTGGTGAAGATTTGAGCAAGAAGAAATAATCTTTCATCATCTTCAAGTATTATAGGTAATTTCCTTATGTTTATGGAGTTTTTAATCGGTAGTAATAGAAGTATTTCAATCGTTTTGGTGTTACAGGGTATGATAAAACGCTGTCTGCGTGATATTTAAAGATAAAACGCTATACCCTATAACGCTATAATATTATAACGCTATTAAGGATATAACGCTATTAAGGATAAAATGCTATTATGCTTAAAACGCTATTTTGATATTTACGTTATAACGCTATAACGCTAGTTGGACTAAAATATTATAAAACTCTATTAATAGCGTAATAGAGTAATAGCGTAATAGAGTAATAGCGTAATAGAGTAATAGCGTAATAGTGTAATAAAGTTTTAGACCAAAGAAATGGACAAAA
>JAOXNX010000001.1:13793077-13813682 GCA_028566075.1 Solidago caesia | reverse complement strand
CCCCCCCCCCCCCCCCCCCCACTTAAGTAACTTACAAGATTGAGCTATTGATATAAAGTGAGTGAAATGTCCAATATGTCCCTCCACCCAAAAAATGTATTGAAGTTTTAAATTTTATTCTTAACCATAGATTGCTTTGATCTGAGGGTTAAGATTGGTCTCTTAGGAATCAACTTAAAACATGGATGCAAATGAATATTTACCCGGTAATAGTAATTTGATTATTCTTGTTTGATAATAACAAATTAAGAAGGAAAAAAAAAGTAGTATATTATTAAAAAAAAATAATAAAACCCAGTTGGTCCAACCGGCTGGTCCAATCGGCTTTTTCGGTTGCCCGGTTGGGTTCAAAAATCCGGGTTTAAAACAATGATGGAAACCACAACGCAACTAACATTTAAAAGTCAAATGTGATTTTCTTAATAGAATATTAAACATGTTTTCAAGTAAGATATAGTTGGTAACTGTCAAACAAGCAAGACCGCGACCAAGAATGAGCCAAGTGTTAGATATGTTGAACCAAATTATGAAAGCCGATATAGTGAGCCAGATAAACCATTGCAACCATTCAAGACCGGAATTACTCCCAACGATGACCCTTGTGAGAGGTCGATAAGGGAAGGCTTAAAGAGATGGCTCGTTGATCCTAAAATTGGAGAAAACAAGTGGTTTGCTTGTTTGACATCAAGTCCTATAGAACTAATTATATACATGTGAATGGAGTGTGCTTTTACATCACCTATATAACTTCTACTGCCCATGATATATAACATTATTGTTGTCAAACTTTCATACAATACCACAACGTTATCATTATTTTCATGTTTTGTCAGAATATTAGCAAACTAAGTAGCAACAAAACATTATTCAAAGCACTTCAAAATTGGTTGTTTCTAAAGAATAGATTGTTCATTTGTAAGGGAGCAAGAGTATGCAAATTAGATATACAAAATTTGCTGATTTTATTTCTGGTAGAAATTTCACAAAATGTTTGGTGTCCGCAAAATTCAACTTAGATAACATGAAAAATGATAACCTTATCTCCCCGGCCGATCAACATTATCTGCCCCATCTCTATCATCCATGGCAACCTTGTCAAACTTATGTTCTTAAACCATATGTATATTTTTTATATTTCATGAAGCAACGGTAAAATCACATTACATCCTTCGCACTACATCCCAAAAATTTATGTTTTTAAAGCAACCTTAAAGTCTAAAAACTTATTAAAGTCTAAAAACTAGTGACCGAATCAGAGTTTTTCTAAGAAAACAAACAGGGCCTAAGTCTAATTAATGACTTGATCTTCCACAGCTAAATATCCAAAGTGCGGGCTCGTATCATATGACTTCCCTCATTTCTTTCAGGCTTTTTTGGGCCCCAAATAAAGCTGCTATACAGGAGACTACGATGATAAACCAAATATAAATCCCCTACAAACCAAACACGTAAATAAATTAGTTAAAAACGAAATGAAAATGAATAGTTGAGGGTGGAGTGTGTGCCATTACATGCATATCTAATTATCAGTTACTTTACTTTCCAAAATTGCATCCAAATAAAAACAGCTAAGCACTTTGATGGTTCAACAAATTTCTATAAATAAGGGTCGGTTTGAAGCTGTTGCGTAGTAAATGACACAGGTGCACTTTTGTTTCAGTTACGGCAATCTTATAAATCATTGGTGCTACAAATGGACTACCCAACCAAGAAAATGTCTTCTTTATCCTGTCGATTACAAAAAAAATTATTCAATAGACATAAAACGGTGTTCGGCTGATCATCAGTGACTTGAGTGTACAAAACGTAATTTAACAATTTAGCCCTGAGATTACCTGAAGTAATGAACCGGGCTCTTTTATAAATAGATGTTCAAGTGATATGGGGTCAATCAGTTAGGCCCCTGTAGTCAGATCTACGTCGTAGTTTTGACGGCTCTACTAATTGAAAGTAACAGATGGTACAACAGGGTGAAGTTGCGGATTCTTTGCTAAAGTTCGGAATGGTGAGTGAAATCGTTTTAGGGAGATCGAGTAAATACAAGGAAATGTGCTTTAAAAGAACATAATATATATGAACTACATAGAAGAATGGAACTGTAAGTAATTGTTGGTCTCCTAAATGGATAGTGTGCGGAACGTGGAATGAAAGAGAGATTTCCGACTAACATAGTTGATAAGGATATACATGAAGAAGACATTACATAGTGAGTTAAAAAACAGAGTAAGATGGAATTATGAAATGAACAGGAGTACATCGTTGGTAGTTTTGCTAAGAAATCGTGGGAATCAATTGTGGTGAAGGTTTAGAATTCCTTGGCGCCTCCAAAATTAGTACCCTCAATGTGTCAAATGTTGTATAAGTTACCAATCAATGTTTTGCCAGAAAGACGATTTCTTCAGAACATAGGGCTTATTGCCTTCGTGTAACAAGTATTGTGAATGCTAGATTATGTTCATTTTAACTGTGAAAGTATTAGCAAGTCTGGAATATTGCCTTTATGAAGTTAACTAGGTGTGTCCAGTTTGGGTAGAAGTTTCCATACCAATCATTGATGAACATCTATGTTGAAAATAACTAAACACATTATACATGGATCAAATGATTAAGACAATTATGGCTCAAGGCAGGTTGCCAATGCCCTAGCAAAATGAGGCATGTCAAGGAAAATATTAGGAATTTGCAGACAAAAGTGAAGCCTAGCAGATGAGGTTATTGGAACAAAATGGGTTAATTCAGAAAAATCAGAGAGAAGATAAGTGTAGAGAATATAATTTTATGTTGTGGTTAAATGACTTGTAGCATATGCATATTACTAGCATACAAGCTTCATAATGATACCTAGGTTAACAAAAAAAAAAAAAAATTTATTATGATACCTTAGCACGGCCAATGAATCCATGATGTATCCGTAGATAACAAGCGCACGGAATGATTAAAGCCTGTAACAAGAAAAAAAAGAGTTGCTTTAGTTTAAGCCATCTATGAAGTAGTTTTTAGAACCAAAATGCACTTAATCATTTAATATTACAAGATCCTACCACAATGGTTCCTAGCAATGAGCACAAAAAGGACATCAAGGGACCTATAATAAGAAGAAAACATGACCACCATGAGCATTATTCACATTTAAGGATGTATATAATCACCCCAATTAGAAATTAAACAAGATTAGCATCAATCATTAGCAACAGCAATTCAAGAGTTTTTTTGGAACTAATTCACAATACTTACCATATATAGGGGCCACCAGCGACAAATATATAGCTGTAAAAACTATAATGCCCCTGCCAACTATGCCAACACACAGCCTAGTACGGCCCTGAAGATGTAGCCGAAGTGCAAGGGTGTCGATAGCCCTGGCCATCGGCCATACTCCCAAGGTAAATCGTATGCCTTGATGAATAGCCTGCAAGAGAACAAACTAGATATTAGTATGAAACAATTGAAGTTCCCATTTTTGTTATGCAATAATTATTCAAAAATAAGTAGGTAAAAATTGATTTTTATACATACCACAAATGCTATGGCATATATAGTCAATATAGAATCTCTATTTAAGCTCAATAGGTAGATGGATTCTACTTTTCCAGCAAACATCAAATAGGCTAAGATAGCAGTAGCAAAATATAGTCCAGTACTTGCTCCATAGCTTCAAAATAGAAATAATGAAATGAGAATTAGTTTACAACACCAGTCAATTAAAAAAAAAATAAGCTCAACTTTAAAGAAAAAAAAATCTTCAAAACTTTTTTTTTTTTTTTTGAACGCCATTGAATTTTTTTTCAAAAATGCTAGTAAGAAACTAGCAAATACAAGAAAACACAAGTTTCAATACGGAACATAGAACAACTGAACAAGAACTCTAAACATGACTATAAGAGAAAGAGGCACGGAAAATAATGACAACCAATAAAATATAAAATATAAAAAAGAGATTAGAAAACTATATTTTTCTTACATGTATAGAAGAACACTCGAATACGATTTCTTTGTGACCAAAGAAGCGTGAAGCTCGGGCAAGTATGGGTGACCCGCATAAGCATATGCGCAAAATCCGAGAGTCATAGGCAATCCAGACATATGAATAAAAGATGTTTGGTGAGGTATGTAGCCCTCCAACAAAAAAATCCAAAGAAGGTTCATAACACCAACTACAGTAAATCCAACACCACAACCTGGATTAAAAAACAATAAAAAATCTTTTCAAAAGATTCAATAAGAACTTATAAGCTCTAATATTTAAAAAAATAATTATAAGTATTCATTAATTTCTAAACTTGCCTGTCAATATCCGATCTAAGAAACTAAAATCCGTCACAACCGATGCCATAAACGTCACTGCAAGAAACAGGAAGACCGCCCCGATAACTCCAAAAGAGATGGTAGACGCCCCAAAAGACACGCGAACAATAGACAAGTATGGTTGGAGCAAATCACGGATGATAATGAAAGACTCTACACATGATGCCTGTAATTAAATATAAGGAAACTTTAAAAACCAGTGTATATATTTATAAAAAAAATATTAATATCCCTTTGTTATATTTTTCTTGCAGGTCCACGGTTACAACTTGAGTCACTTTACATGATCAAGTCTCTCACTAACCTGTTGTGTATGAAACAACGGTTGTATACTCTCTGAATGAAAGAAGGTACACTTAATGATCACAACAATGAGTTCAATAAAATCATTTTGGACTTGAATAATACTACTATGAAACTTGAAGATGAAGAGCGGGCACTGTTTTTGTTATGTTCATTGCGAAAATCATACGAGCATTTAGTCACAACTCAACTACATGGTAGAGAAACTATATCCATGTAGGATGTCAAAGCTACCTTAAACTCTAGCGAGTTAAAGAAGAAGGCCTCCCTAGATTATGTTGAGGACACGACAAATGGTTTGGTGGCAAGCAGAAGGCGTAATGATAAAGCATTAAGCAGTAGAGGCCGTGCTAGATTAAAAATGATAAAGCATTAAGCAGAAGTTAAATATGTGTGTCTTTATTTATTGTGTAAATTGTTCTATTTAAAATTTTTCATCTAGTAATTATAACAAAGATTAATAAAACATACATAAACTCTTAAAGTCCTAAACCATAATTGTTTTTCACAATTGATAATTTGTGAAAAAAATAAAATCATGAAAGAATGGAAATTGGGGAAGAAATTAAAGTCATTGAAAAGGGAAATACATGAGAACTATTAGATGGACCAGTAAACAAAGATGTGATTGGTTCCAAATGGCAAGGGATGGAAGTAAACTATCACAATCGTATATATGAGTGTTTTTTTTTTTTCCAAATTAGTGTAGTACGTAAACTTATTTATTAAATTAATTTCATATATATCCTTCCTAAACCACTAAATATCATATATACCCAAAACATGCTTTAAAACCATTATACATGTATTAAAAACTTGTACTTTGAGCATATACGATTATGATATATTCTCTAAAAGTATTAACCATAATGGGTTAAAACCCAATTTAACATTATGTTTATTAAATTAAAAATAAAATAAAAAAGGATGTGCCATATATACCTCTAATTAACACAATTGGCCATCACTCCGACTACCACCACCAACATCGGACTGCCACTGCCGCCCCTCACATTGGATTGTCGACGACAACCTCAGGTTAACACTTAACATAAAGAGAAGAAAACGAAAAAGAATATTACAATCTTGTACAAAACATACTTCAGTAACGTTATTATAGAAACATCTGACTTCAAACAAAAAAGACTGCTATTCAGCTTTCTTCTCCTTTACTCTTTTCCTTTACCTCCTTTTTTTTTTTAAAAGGTGTGGATTACTCGCGAATATCGGGAGGTCTAGCATACGTTGTCTTAACCGGGTCCGCGCTAGAGAGCCCCCTCGCCCCCAATTTAAACCCCTCGATGAGAAACCCCTATCACACAGAAATCTGGAGGGGAAAACTCACCCAGGCCCACCATAGGTGTAAATTAAATACATGTGGCCACCCCAAATATGCCCAGGGTAGGACTCGAACCCCTGACCTCTTATGAGGAAAGAGGTCTCCTTGCCACTAGACCATTTGGTGATGGTTTGCTATTTTTATTAAGAAGTCTGTCTCGTTTTTGCCTAGATATTGTAATTGTAATTGTACTTTATTTAGTCATTAAGCACTTTACTTGATGCTTCTTTTTTAATAATATTTTACCGTTCTAAAAAAAATAAAAATCTAGTCTAGACTAGAAAATGTAGTGTATCAACATGATATTCACTGCTGCAGCTTTTGACTGTAGGTACAGCACAATTGAATCATTTGACATTAAATAGACGTACAATTTTGTATGTATTTATCAGAGAAAACAATCTACATAGACATTTGCTTTTTTGTATTTTTCTTTTAGTGTAGAAGCAAACGACTAATTGTAAGGCCTTTTCTTAAAATAATGTCATTTTTATTTTTATTGTTATATTAGCTTTTTCTTTCCATTATATTTTCATCCTCAAATAAAAATTATAAACTCACATACACATACACTCCTACATATCCCACACTTTCTTTTCTTTTACACACATAATAAACACACTGGCCTCACCCCACCTCGTTTATCCATTTTCAAAAAACGCCACACTTCGACAATGACCTACCTATGAATGGGTTGGTGCCTATCATGCTGAGCAAATTAAGATGCACACCGCACATGATAGGGATCAGCCTAACAATTACACAAACGTGTTACAATCGGTGACTACTTAACAAACACATCATATATCAAATCAACAACAATCACACTAAAAACTAGAGTTCGCGTATTATATTTACAGTTTTAATTTAAAATAAATTAATATAAAATATTTCATTAATATTTTAAGAAAAACATACAAATTTAAAAATAAAAATAAAAACATAAAAATTGTTTTGAACTCTTTGTATAAAGAACAAACTCTCATAACATTGAAAATCCAAACCAATCGGTTGTAGTAAACCAATCAAGTTTGGACTTTTCAATATTCGATGAGTATGTCTGTTGCAAACTAATTGAGGAAGAGTAATGATGTAAAAGCGTATAATCGGTTGTAGTAAACCAATCAAGTTTGGACTTTTCAATATTCGATGAGTATGTCTGTTGCAAATTAATTGAGGAAGAGTAATGATGTAAAGTGTATATTTTGTCAAAAAAATATGGTGTAAATATTTTTTTTGTATAAAATGGGACAGGATGGATTGGTATGAAGAATTTTTTGGCATAGAAGTTGGGGAGGATTGGTGTGATGAAATGGTTGGGTTAGTAGTGTATACAGGGTTTAAGATGGGAAAAAAAACTTTCTGTTTTATTCGTTTATTAATGTTTAAAAAAGTTATAAGTTTTTTTCAATTTAGATCCTTGGCATGAAAAGATAAAACAAAAACACGAACGACCCTCATTATGGCTGGAGCGACGTCGGACGTCGTCACCAGAGTAACAGACGACGCTGAAAACCCCATGTCGTTGGGCACAACTTGCAACGTCGGGTACCACTACAATTCCTCGATCTGATGGCTAATCATCTTTGTAATAAATATAAAATCCTTCATAAGACGTTATTGCTAACCATAACGCTTGTTTTTTGAGGCAGTTTTTTTCCTTTGTTGCAAATTTTGACTCAATAATTTATTCTGTTTCTCATTATAATTTCCTATGCTTTTGTCATAATGTTACGTGATTTACCTTCTCTTATATTGTTGTTGGAACTGGTTGATGGGAGAATGATAATGGATCGGTTATCCATTTTACTGACTTCTAAATATATAGCTATTAGTTACTAATAATTTGTCTTCAATTATCTAAACTTAATTAATCAGCTTATATGTTTTCTATGTTTGTTTTACCGACAAACAAACAACAAGTTTAACCTGTTTTATTCGAATGCCTTGATCGCTACTACTTAAATGGTGGTGTTGTCCAACGGAAAAAGGTCTTTAACTTGTTAGCACTAGCTTGTTTTCCAATACAAATGCACTTAAATCTTACACTTACACATGCAAATTGTTCGATAGTATGTATCACCATATAGTTAGGTGAGTATCTATTTTCATCTCTTTTTTATCAAATACATTACTTCACTGTATAATAAACAATTGTATATGGTGCATAAATTATTGTACCTTAAGTAGTGTCTTTAAAAAAAACCCCATTTGTTGTTGATTTAAAACACAAAAGGTTGAAATAATATTCTTATGTTCCCGCTTTGCTTCAAGTCATATAGGGTAGAATTTTAAGACCATCTTTAATCATCACATTAAAAAACTCAGTTTGTTAATGTCATGTCAGTAATACACTGACTCAATACATTAAACCACTTTTATCCGTAACCATCATACTGAAAGTTCAGTTTGTTGGTGTCATATCATCTTTAATATTAACATTAAAATCAAAAAACATTATATTAAATTAAAAACATATTAATTAAAAAGTTTATTAATAATAACAATAAATCTAATACAAATTAAAATAATATATACTTTACATTAAAGAATAAGGTTTAGATAATAAAAAAACACTTTTCATAACCAATATAACTATTTCATAAACATTATAATTGTACATGGATTAAAAAATTGATTTAAATATACAATTAAAAAGAAAAATAATAAATCTTCGTGATAAATCCTTATGATATATCTTTTTAATAATCTTTTTAACAACAAGATCATTATACAATGCACATGACAAATTCAAAAGATAAGATGATGAAAAACATTTTATAAAATACATGTGTCATGAGATTATAACTTTAAAAAGATTATTAAAAGATTATACTAAAAAGATTTATCATTTTGGAATTAAAAAAAAAAAAATGTGATCGTCCTCATAAAACTGAGGATGAGGTTGACGTTGGAGATAGGGTAAATTCGTAAAATGATGATTGATGTGTAAAATGAGCCCCCACGGCCGAATAAGAAGGGCCCTAAAATTAACATATATATGCTTTTAACACGAATAGAATTGAAGAGGTTGAATGGGTTCTTCTTTTCCTCGAACATATGTGTCCCACACATGTGGTCCGAAACAAACATATAATGGTAGTACTATCTGCTTTAAATATTGCACGCCAACTTATCATTTGTCAGAAACGCACGTGTTACCTCTTCGCCAAAATTTGACTGGACTTTTTTGTGTTCTCCATTTTCGAGTTTACTTCTACCTAACTAAATACCAATATTTAAATATAAATAGAGGCTACCCACACAATACGGCGGAAATGATGGCGGCTGTTGGTGGTGGTGGCAACGTCGAATAGTAACATTGCATATAAAAAACAATATAACTTTCAACACGAGCAGTGACGGATCCAGAAAAATATAGCAGGGTATGCACAATTTAATAATATTATTGAAAGATCTTATATCCCAAATCCCATGTCTTTTTTTTAAGTCATATAGTCAACCACCAACACTACAAGATATGTTATTTCTATTTAGAGTATGCACTCATTTTTTTTAGGGTATGCACTATTAGTAAAAAAAATTAATTTTATATATAAAAAAAATTTTAACACTAATTTTTTTTTCCATAGGGTATGCAAGTGTGCATATCCTGCTCTTCACATGGATCCGCCACTGAACACGAGGATGTAGAATTATTATAATGTAGTATAGATAAGAAGTTAGATTTTTATCAATCAAATAAATACTCCACTGTATAATCTATCTAGCAGTGGATACAACATGTTGTATATCAATTTCTATCCTCTCCTTTTTTAGTATATACTAACTATTTCTTTCTTTTTGTTTGTATCTCCTAGTGCCACCAAAATTGATTATCATTTTTACTCACCGTCGATAAATAGGGGTGTTTAAAAATATTTGTATCCGATTTGAATCCGAAAATTGGTTATGAATTTATTTACATTATCTAAGTATATGAATCGGAAATATTATGAATTTATATTTTAAAAAATGCTTATAACAAACTATAATCTAATTCAATTGCAAATACACTTTTTGTAGTTTTAAATCATGTTTCTTTCATCGTCATCTATCGTTTTTCTTGTTCAATCAATATATTCTTGTAGTATTTTTTGACTTTTTATTAGATTTTTTTTTTGGTGTCAATTCTATAGTGAAGCCAACGCCAGGTCTTGAAGTAACAATGATACCTGTGAAATTTGCGATCGAAGCTGTGACGCATTATTGAAGTAACAATGGACCCGTGTTAACACACAGATATCCGTAAGGTGATTTTGAAACTATAAAATTAAATTATATATGACATCATTAGAAATAGAAAAAACACAAATAATTCTCATGATGTCATTAAAAATAGATAACATATTTTTCTTAAAATTAGAATGGGCTAAATATATTTGAATTTTGTGTGAATGTTATTTTCTATAAATAAATAAATAAACTCTAGATATAATTGACCTTTTGATGAGCTAGGCCTATAAAAATCACTAATATTATTTTAAATACCCTAACATAAGTAATTCTCATAATACGCTTTTAACACTACTAAAGGTTGTAACAAAAGGTAAGTTACTAGAACAATCGTAGCCATTAACTATCTTTACTCATTTATAAAACAAACTAACTTTCTCCCATTTTTAAACCTTCTACCTTTAAATTACCTAAAATGCCCTTACTAATATAACTAACACTATCCATGATTCTATTGCATATTCAATATACCCTTAATGAAATTAATTTACAACATCTACCATTTAATTTCTAAAATAACTACACTACCCTTTTACATCAATAACTTACACTACTCGCCGCCGTGGCCACCACCATCAACAATTGCCACCACCACTAACCGTCACCGCCACCATCACGACGTCGCTACCACCATCGCCGTCACGTCGCGTGGGTATTCATCTATGGAAGTTAATCTTTCAAATGTCACATTTGTTGTTTAATTTTATACCAACCTTTGCTTTTAAGATTCAAACCTTGTAAATAAATAATAAGATTGAATCATAAAAACAAATAATTAAAGTTAAGATTAACCAACAGGTGACCAAAATAATTTATTATTCAAATGTTTTAAAACTCTTTTTGTAGAAACTCTCAAGATAATCAACCAAATGATAAAATAATTACAATCATATCATATTGTAAAAAAAAAAAAATCTAATATTATTTGGTTGAACATGAACATCATAGCAAAAATGAAAATGGGCACAAGCACAACATTTTATTTGTTTTGATAAACTTATATATATATCATTATCACAGTTATCTTATCAATATTTATATTTATCTTCTTATTTAAAGACATATGGATTATTATATAAAGACATTAATTTGATAATTTTATACTTTTAATTTATCATTGTAAAAACTTATAAATGTAACTTTCATTAATTATATGCAGCTTAGGAGTGTTCATGAAATCATTAAACAGAACTGAACCATAGCGAGTTGGCCGATTTCATACTTTTCAAGCTATCAGGTTTGACATAAGTTAATAAAATTTTTGTGTTAAAAATATAACCTAAACTGGTACTCTTTAAAAAGTTAAGAACGATTAATTAAATTCGTGCAAACCACAGGGGCCATCCATGTAAATTACTCTTTATATACTTATGACCTTATCTTTACTCCTATAGAAAAAAGATAACCCCCGCCCATTTATTTCCTCAAAAAAGCAGGCAATGTTCCTATTTTACCTCTTACTTTATTCACTAATTTAAACATCTCCACCTAATATACCTATAATACCCTTAATGAAATAATTTATAACATAGATCCGTCAATCCTTAAAAATAACTACAAAACCTTTTTTACATTAATAACCACGCCACCACCGCAACTAAAAAAAAAAAAAAGCAGCCAAAAACTACTTAAAAAAACATAAAAATAATTGGAAAAAAAAAAGAGCCCAAACACCCCCTAAATACATCCACCAAAACCTTTCCAAACCCAGGGTTTTTCCTTTTCACCTTTTCCCAGATAAGCCTCCAGCCCACACAAACATCATCGTAAACATCAACAATGGAGATTGAACAACAACATCAAGAAGAAGAAGAAGATTCACAAGTAGTGAATCCATGGGAAGTGTCTTCAACCAAGAAGATCGATTACGATAAATTGATTGACCAATTTGGTTGTCAAAGACTCGATCAATCTTTTGTTGATCGTGTCAGAACTCTCACTAATCGATCTCCTCACGTTTTCTTACGCCGAAACGTCTTTTTCGCTCATCGGTAAACCCCGTAATCACTTGGTTTTTGAATTTTACTGATACCCATTTCAATTGTTGGTTTTGTTGTTAGTTAGTTGTAGAATTTAGTAGTGTAAGTGTGAATTTTTATGTGTATGGATATATAGCATTGAACTTGGCTGCTACTTAGTCACAAATGGCTCGCCATTCCGGGTAATCTGAACAGGGAAAACCTTATCTGTTTAGACATGTATCAGCACCAGAAGCCTTTCTACACTTTCTACCATAAGGATGCGTTTTTCGTGAACCGCAGCCTTGGTTGTGTTAACGGTAAAAGTTTATTTTAGCGGGTTTGAAAACCGAAGGGATTTGATGGAGTCTTTAATTATCTAGTTAGTTTCGCATTGCTTGCAGTTAAGTTTTAGGGTTTTGGAATTTGAATAGGTTTTTTATGGGTAAAAGTTAATTTTAGCGGGTTTGAAAACCTAAAAGATTTAACGGAGTCTTTAACTGTTTAGTTAGTTTTGCTTTACTTACAGTCAAGTTTTAGGGTTTTTTGGAATTTGAATCGGTTTGTAGTGATTATGAGATGAGGAAGTTGGTAGCGTGAGTTTGAACGTTTATTGGGGGATCACTTTAAGTGCAGTAGTGTTGAAAGTCTGATATACGAATGGCACATTATTTGCTTTTGGGATTGATCATTGATGGTGTGTGGATTATTTATATATATTAACTTAATTTATATGTATCATGTTATTGAACAGGGACTTCAATGAGATATTAGATGCGTATGAACGTGGTGACAAGTTCTATTTGTACACAGGCAGAGGCCCCTCTTCTGAAGCATTGCATTTGGGGCATCTTGTTCCTTTCATGTTTACGAAGTAAGCTCTTTTAGTTATATTTTCTGGATGACATTTCTGCAATTGCAGTATATTGAGAGGTGTTATTTTGGATGGGTGGGGTCACCAGTCAAATCATTTTATCTTTCTGTGTGATTTGTATTAGGTCGGATCGGTTGATATCAAACTTTTTTTTTCTATAAATAATTAGTATTAGTAAAGTGTGTCAAATATGATTTGACAATTATATGTTATTTCAATACTAAATAGTTATATATTTATGTGTGTGTGTGTGTGTTTATATATTATGATTAATATATTATTTTTGGATAACATGATTCAGAATTGAAAGTAAACTTTGGGTGGTTTTCGACATGCTTCCTCATACACGTGTTATATTTTTATGACTTAACTGTGGGTGGCTTGCAGATATCTGCAGGATGCTTTTAAAGTTCCGCTAGTCATTCAACTAACGGATGATGAAAAGTGCATCTGGAAAAATCTTACGGTGGAAGAAAGCAAGAGGCTTGCTCGAGAAAATGCGAAAGATATTATTGCTTGTGGTTTTGATGTCTCAAGGACCTTCATCTTCTCAGATTTTGATTTCATTGGCGGGTAAGTAGTGCAGGCATCATGATGCTTACGATTAGTATCCACTTTCTAATTTTTAATGTTAATGGTAGCATATATGATAATATTCAGTCATTGTTAATTAATAGTTGTGTCAATTTGTGAGCTCTTTATATTAATTTGAATAATGTGAAGCGTGACACTCAGATAAAGTTGAGTCTAGTTCCTGATCTTGTTTACATAGAGAAAAGTTAACATTAGGTGAACAATCGGGGCTACTTACAGGAACTATATAGAGAAAATAAAATTGAAGCCCTAGCATCCCACTGTGGTAACGTTAAGGTTCTTTTAAATTCTCCGTATTGAGAACTTTAATTTCATGCAGTTAATTAACAGAACCGAATAATTTTAGAAAATTACATATTGTATTAGATGAGATGGTGAATTATCGAAATCAATCTAGTTGGCTGCTTGGCTACTTACAGAACTAATTAGAGTTGGCAAAAATGGGATGATTTTATACGTGCATGCATTAAATTGGTCGACTTTCAACCAGGTCCCTTTTAATCTACCTGTTTGACACATTAGAGATAACACATAACCCTGATAGTTTGTCGGATTGAATTATAGAATTGCCGGTGTAGAATGAATGGATGGGTTTCTGTAACCGGTGCCCCGAGTTCAACTGCTACTAACCAAGTCTCTTAGTTCAGTGGTTGTGGGATCAAGACTCGGTGCTAACAGGGTGTGTATATTTCATGTGTCACAAAAAGGGGAAAAAACACAATGTTTTGTCTTTCAATGCTTTTATAGGTTTTTTTTATTCTCTTGTGCCTCTAATGTGAGAATATCTGGTGCAGTGCCTTCTACGAGAATATGATTAGGGTGTCAAAATGTGTCACATACAACAAGGTGAGTATTGCTACAGTGACAAAACTCCTATAATTATTAATTTATCATTTTCTTTAAATAATAGTTTGTAAAATCCCATGCTTTAATCTAAGAAGGTTCGTTGCCGGTGTTATGCAGGTTGTTGGTATATTTGGTTTTACTGGTGAAGATCATATTGGAAAAGTTAGTTTCCCACCAGTGCAGGTTAGGATCCTTCATTCTCCAAAGTCCATTGTTTTTTCTTTGATTACTGTTTTTCTCATTATTTTGCAACTTCCAAAGTTAATTAACTTGTGATCAAAAGATTCGAAATTCAAAACAGTATCGTACTAATTGTTTTTTCTTTGATTACGGTTTTTCTCATTATTTTGCAACTTCCAAAGTTAGTTAACTTGTGATCAAAAGATTCGAAAGTCAAAACAGTATCGTACTAATACTGAAATTTTTTTGAATTCTGAACGCTAATGTTGCTTCTTTTTGTGATGAACTTACATATTATAAAATGAAATTAAGTATAGGTATGATAAATATTACAGAGCAAACCTCTATGGTCTTGGATATGTTTGGTCCTGTGATGATATGTCGTTTTTTTGGCAGGACCACAAAACCTTACTGCTTATGTGGTTTTTTTTTATTGTTTTGAATAATTCAATTTACAAGCTTTGGCCTGCCCCAACAAGTCCTTGCTTTCTGACTCTCTGTGATAATTTGTTTCCTAATTTTGGATAATATTAAAGTTTTCTTGAAAGGTATATTAACATGTTTTTTCTTTACAGGCTGTTCCATCATTCCCCAGTTCATTTCCACACTTGTTTTCTGGAAAAGATAATCTCCGATGCTTGATTCCTTGTGCAATTGATCAGGTTGTTCTTTTTTCTTTTGGCTTTATCCGTCTTTTTCTTTTTTTAATGTTTGCTTTAATTTGCATTTCATTTAATAAATTTAATTTTCTTGGATCTTCTAAACTTAGATAGTCTTAAAGGAATGCCGTTTAATGTTTACAATTAGAAGATTGTGACAGCAGTTATAAAAATTGGATGACATATTGCTTAGGCAACTGAAATTTTGATATAATAAACAGTAGAGTTAACTGAATTTTTCTTTTGCCATATGCTTGCTTCTTGTATTCTTCTATAAACAAGTTAATTGATTGGTACTTTAATGGTAATAGCTGATTGCAAATATTGAACAGTTAGTTTGAGGGTTCAGCAAAGTTAGTTAACAAATGAATATGAAATACCATTGATTTAATTGCGAATTAGGTACATGGTGAATTAGATATAGGCGTAGCAGCTTTTTATCATTGTGAAACTAGTGATACTTGATTCAGTTTATAGATAGAGGGCGAAATTAGTAAAATTTTAGTTTACGAATGAATACATATTTTACTATTTTTTTAATAGCTGTTATTTTGTACATTTGTTTTGCTTCAGGATCCTTATTTCAGGATGACCCGGGATGTTGCTCCTCGGTTAGGTTATAACAAGCCTGCATTAATCGAGTCATTATTTTTTCCAGCCCTTCAGGTACTCATGGCATATTCATGAAACTTTTTTATTCAGAAACATGTTCCATTTAAACGATTGTAGCTTGTATTGCTTTGCAATTTTTATTATGTTTATATTGGTTGCTAAATTATGCAGGGAGAGACAGGAAAAATGTCTGCCAGTGATGCAAATTCAGCAATATACGTGACAGACACACAAAAAGATATCAAGAACAAGGTTTGTAAATTTTCCTGCTTTTCGACTTCTGCTGAATTGAAAAGTTTATATTCGGAGTACTATGCAATGCTAATGTGCATATAGGCTTCGACTATTTGTATATGAATTGTCCAGAGTGATATTTTGATACCTTTAATGTTGGCATGCTGATAATATCTCATTCTCATTTTTTATTCACTTACTAATAATGTAAGGTCATTGTCTGAATGTATTCTGCAGGTTAACAAATATGCTTTCTCTGGGGGGCAAGATTCTGTTGAGAATCATAGAAAGTATGGAGCGAACCTTGAGGTAATTATTCCCAGGAAAAACATATGTGGAGACCATATAAGAATAAAATCCGTTGATCTCTTACAGTATGCAAAAACATTTTACTTTGCAATATTCACGAGATATTGCAACATGTCTTTTATTGACAGTTTAACTTCAAAAATAAGTTACATATTTGGCAGTTATTTTCATTTGCGTTACTCATGCTATCTGCATGTGTTTTATTTCGAAAAAGTTTACTATTATTGTCATCTAAAATTAACTACAAACTGAAAGTGGTTGGTGGTATATTACATCACATATTTTACATGTGGGGTGCTCTCTGTATCTTAGTTTGTATTTATTGTGTAGGTGGATATTCCTTTTAAATACCTCAGTTTCTTCTTGGAGGATGATGATGAGCTTGAACATATCCGGAAAGTAAGAGAACTATTAATAGATACATCCAAATTTTGTAAAGTTGCAAATTTTTTGTCTAAACCCGCAGAACTATAACGTTTTCTATTTACCTTTTAGGAATATGGTTCGGGACGTATGTTAACAGGTGAAATTAAGAAGAAACTAATTGATGTATTAACCGAAATAGTTGAAAGACATCGCATGGCTAGGGCGGCAGTAACAGATGAGGTATTTTTACATGTATTCGTGTTACTTTTATTAGTTTAGTCTTGCAACAGCTACAGTGATTGACACAAATAACTAATGTTTGCTCAAGAAAAAGATAGTTGCACTTGTAACTCTCAAATGGGCAAAAAGATAGTTGCACTTGTAACTCTCAAATGGGCAAATTTGAAGTACCAAGTCGATAAAAAAAGAAAAAAGAAAAGGGGGAGCTTAGATAAGTAGTGTGATACATAGTGTGCGGATGTGTTTCTGCTCTTCGAAGTTTTAATAACTACATTTACTGGGGTTGAATTTTTGCAACCTTTTGATTATTTAAAGAATAATAGGTAATACAGGGTATATTAGTGACTTTGGAAAAAATATAGGGTATATTTGTATTTTTCTTGAATTAAATTTTAGTCTGTAGCAGCTCAAAATAGTTTGATGACAAGAAACATTTCATCCAAAAACTAGAAACTGGTTAATTTGCAACTTGAAGTCGGTAATAATGAGAGAATAAATTTCAATTTCACAGTTAAGTGTACCATTAATTTTTTTTTTGAAGATTTTTGTGTTTTGATTACATGTTGTATTAGAACTTGAATACTGCTGTTTACTTCGACCAAATATGTGCCAGTATGCTGCTCTTGGACATTATTATAATCAGAACATGACCAAATGTTGATTTTACATGTGAGCTAAAATATTGCATTATGTTTTGATGCAGATGGTTGATGCTTTTATGGCAGTAAGACCGATGCCTAATATGTTTAACTGAATACACTTCTCGTCAGACATGATTAAAATTTTACTGAATTGCTATCAAAGGATCTTGAAATTTAAACCGAGTTTTGCTGATTTTGTAAGACAGGTTAGTTTTCTGTAATTTTGTGGTTCCAAATAGCAGAAATGGAACTGGTGCTAGGAAACCTCAGAAATTTATGAATATTTGGATTTGATTCAGTTTTTCTATTATATTGTATGAAATTGAGGCAGCCAAAGCCTTGGGTTTCTTGTACTGTCAGATAAGTATAGGTGGCAAAACGGGTGGGTCATCTTGCCACTCAAATTAAGCTGTTTTTTTGTTTCTTTTTTGTATTGGTCGAAATATGGCAGAAAATACTTCTTGTCCATTTTTTAAAATATATTTCTTTTGATAAACAATTAGTGATTTATAAGGGTTTCGCCTTGTTATCGACTATAGGGATGAGCAAAAATCTGAAAATACCGGTAAGGTACCGTTTGATTGATTCAATGATCCTCAACATAGTAAAATCAGTCACCCACCTGTCTTAATAATAGAGAACTTTCATTATAGAAAGAGATGAACAATTCTTCTTTTCTTCTAGTTTCGTGCATATCAGCAAGTAAAAGATGGGTAACGTTAGTAAAGAAAACGGCGTGCTAAAACTTGTACGTGCCGGTGGTATGGTTGAACTATACACACACCCAATAGAAAGATTACAAAGAATTAGCCAACATGACACAATAGGACAAATAATAACCCTATAGTTCATTTAAAGAAGGGGTGTTCATAAGGTTAGTGATATCCGTACAACTATTTTTGATAAATCCATCACAATATATCATAATTTATGCATACTGTACAACTGTTCAATGCATAATGGTGGTAAAAATATCAAAAGTTATGGTACTAGTATCATTGCCCTTTTCATAAAGGCATAAACTGTGGCTCATATAGACCTTTCACTGAATATTATAACATGAGATTAACATAAATCATTCTTAATCACAAATAAGAAAAACATATCCTTTCAACCCTAGAAACCATCAAATCTGAAACATATAACCAAGACTAGACCACTTATTCCATAATTGAGTTAAACCAACTGGTTTGACTTGGCAGCTGATTTCATGTTTTAGTGGTTTACTTGCTATCGGTGTTTGATAAATTTGTCACTTATTTCGTTGATTTGCGTTTTGTTACATGTCTAATGGGTCAAGCGGGTTACGATAAAATACTTGCTTATGAAGTGTATTCAAATGCATAAATCTCTTTTAAATTTTTATACTATTAGTGTAATAAAAATAGTTTTTGTAATGGGAAATGATATATTTACCACAAATTTTTATTCATAAACAACAATGTATAACTTCTGTAGCAGTACAAGTTAGTGGTATATAAGTATATCATCTCCCTTTTGAAATAGGCCTGCAGGATAAAAAAAAAATGTTGGTAGGTTTTGACCAACCCTAAACAATTACCCATTTTGACCTTATATCCAACAGGGCCGGCCCTATAGTATTATAAAACTAAACATCCGCTTTGGGCCCCCAAAAGTCTAGAGCCCTCATATTTTACATAATGGGCTTAATGTTTTGTATATTTTACCAGTTCCAGTCTTCTTTTTAAAAAATCTTCCCCCTTGTTTTTTCTTTCTTTGTTGGGATTAGTTTCTGGAAATGTAACTAACTATGGTCAAATGGTCATAGTAGGAAAGAACAAAGATCTTGTGCATTTAAGAAAGATACTTTGTAAAAATGTTCAAATCATGTAAAAGTGGTATACGTGGCAACCATATGAGCTGTCACGTGCAAGTTTTTGATTGGTCGGTTACATGATTTGAACATTTTTACAAAGCTTCTTCATTAAATGCACAAGATCTTTGTTCTTTCCTACTATAATCATTTGACCATAGTTAGTTACATTCTCAGAAACTATCTTTTATATGTATATAATAGATATAATATATTAAATTATATATCACACAATGTAATATTAAATTGTATTACATAATATAATATAGTATAGTATAAATTAAAATGTACATACCTTGAGCTTTGACATGTGATATGTATGATGACTCATCAACTTATGAATTCATGTTCTATGGTAGATACTTTATAAATATGTATGGGATATATATGGATTGATTTAGTAAAGAAAATAAAATAAAATGTACGTAATTTAATATCTATTATACATAATAAACTATGAAGTTATAAAAAACTATAAACGAATGAGGCTTTTCTTATTTAGGTTATCATGTTAAGGCGAGTCTTTTTTTTAATCAGATATACGTGGTTTAAATGAGAAATCATTTACGGTTCATTTCCTCTTATATTAATAAAAAAAAAAAAAAGGTAGTAACGAGCCTGTCTATTACACCTTATAAAGCATTTGACACTTTTTTATAACAATCTTAAAAATTTAAGAATATATATAGACATGAAATGGATGTTATAATGTTTCTTGAAATCAATGTGAGATAATAAGAGTTTCATGTTTTCATTTATACCAAATGGTATGTTTATCTCACATCGCTCAATATGAAAGTAAGTATAAAACTAAGATTATGGAAAAATAGAACTTTTTTTTTATTTTACTATATTCACCGGAAGTTTATATTTCATCATCTAATCTATTATTTCAAACATTATAAATTATTCATTTTAACAACCTAATAAATATGTTATTGGATTTTCTTGAAGGATAAAACTATTTTTCGTCGCTGCATCGCTTGGATGATCGTCTAAGACCAAAGGGAGTGAGGCTCCCCACCTTGCGGGCGATTCGCGACATGTGGCGCCTCGTCAGCAAGGTGGGCAGCCT
>JAOXNX010000001.1:13732542-13744734 GCA_028566075.1 Solidago caesia | reverse complement strand
GATCTTATTAATGTCCCCCCCCCCCCCCCCTCCGTTTTTTTCGCTCTGTAGTGCTATTTTATCCGTATTTCGTTAGAAAAATTATTTTTCTTAGTATTTTTTTTTATCCCCTGACTTTTTGGCTTCCTCCGTGACTTTCGGCCTCCTCCGTAACTTTCTTCAAGATCCACCATTGGTCTCGTTGTAACAACTTTAGTTTCTTGAGGCCCTTATGGCAAATTAGACCTTCCTATTTGATGTAATTGTTCCTTTATTCGGCATCTTGTCGAAGATATTTAATAATGAAAATTCTGCTGTTCAAAAAAATAAAATAAAAAAATTACCCGTACGTGATGCACGGTTTGGTTTGTATTACTATATTATTATACTATTCTCTTTAGTAAAACATATGTTTAATGCTATAAAATATAAGTTTTGAAGTTATTTTGCCTGAAATTTCAATTTTAAGATTATTAACTCAATATTAAATCATATATAACCATGTGATGTTTGTTTATATCTAATTTTTAATTTGTTTTAGTGGATGGAACTTATATTGACGTATAATAACTATAAATTGCTATTAAAAATTAATGAAAACTTGTTAAATAGGAAAGTTAATAATTAGAGATAGAAAATTTTGATGCAAAAACTTATACTACTATCACAAAGGTTGTGTTGGAGATTTCTATAATATGAAATATATATTAAAGGATATGTAATCTATTATATTAGATCTTAATAATTAATATATGTAAAAAGTTATATAAATTAGGAATTATATAAATTAAAAAGTATATATAATATTAATATTAATATGTCTAATAAATTATAGATAATAACATTGGACAAAAATTAATATGACGTTGTCTCTCATCTAAGCTTAGATGTATAACTCTTCACATTCTAATTTTTTAATATATTTGCGAAATAAATAAATGAGCATCTGTTTTTTGTTTTTAATTCATGAAAAGTTTAGAATGTAAGAGGTTCCACATCCAAGCTTAAATGTGGGACAACCTCATATTCATCCCCATTACATTAATATATAAATTAGAATTTATGTAAATAAAGAAAATTTGTTTTAAAAAAATGGAGGAAGATTTTAAATTCCAAAAAAACACATATTGATTAAGCAAAGCACCACATTTCGCTTTATGAATTTCTCAATCTTCTTTTAGTATATCGGTAGATATATATTTTTTCATGTTTTATAATCTTTATTTAAATCTATTTATTTATATAGTTGAGTTTTAGACTTGTCGATTATATTCATTGGAAGTGGTGCCAAACCACAAAACCAAATTTGACAGCATCAACTTGTTCAATTTGGGTTGGTCTATAGAGTAGTTTCCTAATTCGATGTCTAATTTGGGTCGGCCTTTGGAGTTGTTTGCTTCAACTCCAAGTGAGTATAAAATTTATAAACTAGTAACACGGTCCACTTTATGTTTTTTTTGATGATGAGTCGAAACAAACCGTAACGTACGTTCATATTTAAAAAAAAAATATTGTGTGTGTGTTTAATGTAGAGAGATATGATATTCAATCCATTATCGACTTTCACTGTCTTATTAATTGTACAGAAGTATTCATGACTTGTAGTCACAATTATATTTTAAAGATTTTTTTAATGACAATTTTATAACAAGCATAAAAAAATTATACATTCCATGTAAAAAGTACATCCTTAAATTTCATGAAAAAAATACAACTTTTTATGTACGTTAATGACAATTCATAAGACTGTCATTAGCAAAACCTTAAATTTAATAGTACGTAAGTGAGACCTAGTTATGAACTTAAGTAAATTTATAGATTTATCACGTGACTTGTAGTTATTTACTTGCTAGTTTATAGATTTGTCTCCCAGCCGAAGTAAAATTTGGCATTTGTTATTATGCCAAATAAAAAGACTTTGTTTGCCACATAACATTTATCTCAACGTAGGTAACGTAAGCATTTCTTATATGTGACAGGTGCGGGCTAAATATAAAGATTTAATTTATAAAATATTTTGTCTAATATGAGTGTATGTTAAGTTGTAAAGAAAATTATTGATAAGTTAATATAAGTCGTAATGTATTTTCTACTATAAGTATTGATATCATATGAGCGTTGAGTTGTAAATGAAAGTATTAATAAATAGTTAGAGGTTGGTTATTATAAAACAAGTATTAAAGTAAAACAAGTAAGATAAGATCTTGACCATTGGATCAAGATAAAATTGATGCATGAAGATTCATAGAAACAAATATACACAATGATGCACGAAGATTTTCATGATGCACAACGATTTTTAGTTAAGTGAAAAAGATTGTTTTATTTGTTTTCCTTTAATACTTGTTTTATTTGAACCAGAACCTATAAGTACATATTATCTTCTCTATCTTTGTATTTATGTATAGAGGACTTCATTGGATATAATCTGATTGCATAACTTATGACAACATTAATATTCCGCAAACAATATATACAATTGAATGCATAATATGAGGTAACTTCAAATTAAAACAAACTTGCTTGATCAGAGTTATCTTCTTCGAAATATGGAGATACCTTCCCATCTTTGTGAATGCTAGATTTTTGTTTGCCATCCGGAGTAACTTCTTGAAGTAATTTCACAACAGCACGCATCGAGGGTCGGTTCATAGGAAGTGGGCTAATGCACGACAAACCGATTTCAAGAACCCTATAGATTTGCTCTTTGGATTCATATTCAAGTTCATGGTCGACAACATTATCATAGTCCTTTCGGTTCACCTTTGTTTGCACCCATGCGGCCAGGTCTCCCTCGTCGTCTACTGGTTTCCTTCCTGTCACTAGCTCCAAAATCACGACTCCGAAGCTGTAGATGTCGCTCTTCTCATTTACACGAAGCGTGTATGCATATTCTAAGTCACATTTACGACGATATTACATTAATCACAGATGAAAATTTGATGTGCATTGTATAAAACTATAAATTGGGATAAATGTTAGGGAATATACCATACCTGGAGCAAGATAACCACGGGAACCAGCAATAACAGACATCGATTCAGACCCTTGACTCGCTCCGTTGATGAATTTTGCGACACCAAAATCAGCAATTCTTGCTCCATACTCTTCATCTAGTAATATATTATTCGACTTCACATCTCTATGAACAATCGGAGGAACACAATCATGGTGCAAATAAGACAACCCCTCGGCCGCATCAACAATGATCTTTAATCTCATCGACCATTCCAACAATCGACCTTTGTTACTGTGCAACAAGTCACCTAAACTTCCATTCGGCATGTATTCATATACCAAGAGCTTCGAGTTGCCGCTCTTAAAACAACACCATAACTTAACTATATTCTTATGCCTAATCTTCCCTAACGTCTCGACTTCACTGTCGAACTCATCTTTTTGTACATCCAAATCATCCTTCTTCTTTAACTGTCTTTCCCATAACTTTTTAACAGCAACAGGTTCCCCATTGCTAAGAATCACTTTATAAACTTTCCCCGAAGCACCACTTCCTATAACATTATTTTCATTCAAAAGTTGAACAATTTCAAATTCACTAAAACCCAATTTGTGGAAAGATCTCCACTTGGATATCGACACTCCTTCATCATTCGATTTCTTGATGTTATGATACTTGAAAACGAACCCAATCACACCAATAACCAGCACTAGTCCAGCAAAAATGAATATGAACCTGAGCAGCCATATGTTATGATTGTTTTTCGCCGGGCTTTTTTCAACACAGCCATGGCTAAACCCACCACATAAACCCGGATTCCCCAAAAAGCTATCTCGGTAAACTGGTTTTGTATATTCAGAAGGGATCTCTCCTGAAAGTTGATTGTTAGATAAATTCAACTTATTTAGTATCAACTTTGCTAACCCTGATGGGATCTTTCCATAGAACAAATTACCCGAAAGATCAAGATAATTAAGCACGGGTAGATTACCAATTTCGTTGGGGATTTCGCCGGTAAACTTATTGTTCGCTAAATTAAGTTCATTGAGCTCTTTCAAAGACTCAATTTCTACAGAGAGTTGACCCGAAAGATGGTTTTCACTAAGATCAAGTGTCCCCAAATGATCCAGCTTAAACAATGATTCCGGAATCTCCCCAATCAACTGGTTATTACTAGCATAAAACTCAACCAAATTGATTAATGATCCTATTTCATCTGGTAAACTACCCGAAAAAGTATTACCAGAAATCGAAATCGACGAGAGATTTACCCCACCGGATATCATGTTAGATAGATTACCCGAGAACAAATTGTGAGCAAGATCAAGAAGATAAACATGAGGCAACCCCCAAATTCCCACTGGAACTTGACCCGAAAACTTGTTCTTACTTACACGAATTCGTCGTAAACTCTTACATTCTTCAAGACTAGTTGGAAGCTCTCCAGAAAATGAATTCCCAATCAAATCAAGATCAAATAATTCACGCTTTTCGCATAAACCAAATGGAAGTTCACCAAATAACTTATTATAGGAAACATCCAATGCTTGTAAAGGCGAATTCTTTCCAAGATCACCAGGAAGTAAACCCGTCAATGAATTACCAAATAATCTAAGATCATACAAGTTTGGTGATCTAGCTAAGCTTTCAGGAATCAAACCATGCAAGTTATTATCAGCCAAACAAAGTGATGATAAGGGCAACTTACATAACTCAACAGGTATAGTTCCAGTGAAACCATTTATCGATAAATCGATTCTTCTCAATGCTGTCATATTAGACCATTCCCTCTTTGGCAACTCGCCATGAAACGAGTTGTTGTAGAGCTCAAGCTGGTAAAGATTTGTAAGCTGAAATACAATAGTCGGGAACTCACCCGTGAGCGAATTGTAGGATAATTCGAGATTGACAAGCTTATGTAGTTTGGAAAATGTATCCGGAATTGTTCCAGTAAAACCGCATAAACTTAACCATAAGTGTTGGATATTTGAAAGGTTTCCTAGCTGTGGTGGGATAGGACCATGATCAAATAAATTGTAAGCAAGAACTAGCTCTACAAGAGTCGTAACATTAGCTAGCATGGCAGGAAATGGTCCGGTGAGAAGGTTGTTGGTTAAGTTGAGTGTTTGGAGACGTGGGAATGATCCGAAAGCGATTGGAATTTCTCCCGAAAGATCGTTATCTTGTAGGTCTAGATACACTAGATTTGGGATGGTAGTGATGGTAGATGGAAGGACACCATGAATGTAGTTTGATGAAAGGTCTAGATATGTCAAATTTTGACATTTCGAGATGGATGTAGGGATGGTTGAATTTAGATTGTTGTCATGGAGTGAGATGGTGGTTAGGGAAGGAAGACGGCAGATAAATGTGGTGTCGAATGGACCGGTGAGGCTAGCTGAAGTGATGGTGATGGATATAACGGTTGTGATGGATTGGTGGCAAGTGATGCCTGTCCAGTTGCATGGAGTCTCGTCATGTTGGTTCCAGCTCGAGAGGATTCCGGTTGGGTCGGTCCAGGTGGACTTTACTTGGAGTAAATCTAGACCTTCTTGGTTCAAACACAAAGTGATCCTGGTGGTGCTTGATAATAAGAATAATAAACATAAAAACAAGACATGTGATGATGGTAGCAGCATGGTGGGAATGGAGAATTTTGGATGAATGAGATATGAACACACTTGTGTATTTTTCAAAGAGGGAGACTTGGGAGTAGTAAACTAGTAGTGAATGATTAGATGGAGAAAGACAACTACTAACAAACTTTTTAATTACTTTTATTTTATTGGATCAATTTTAAAATAACTATTTTTATTTTAATAACATCATCAAGTTTGAACTTTGAACCATTAATTACCATTAATTACGAAAGTTATTATATATTCTATAGAAATTATTGCATAAAATAACAATAAACTTTGGTTACATTATCGGATCTAGAAATCATCTATCAAAATTACTAATAACAAAAACCATCTATCAAAATTACTATTAATAAAAACTATCTTTCAGTTATTATCAAAACTAATAATATGTAACTGAAAATCCGTTGAACATGTCATATTTGGGATTATTGCATAAAATAGCAACAAACTTTGGTTACATTACCGAATCTAGAAACCATCTATTAAAATTATCCATAATAGAAACTATTATCAAACAAATCCATTAGAAATAAATCAAAATGATTTTTTGTTTTGATTAAATTTGTGCAGGTAGATCTAGTTTTCAAGATTTGAATATTTGTTTGAGTTTTTTCTCTCTACATCTCTCTCAGACAAAAACTAACACCACAATAAATAAATAAAAACTTGTAGATCTATAAATATAAAAAATCACCACCATTTTTCGCATATTTCTTAACGCTTATCAATTGGTAGTGTGATACTGTGATGGGCTTTGAAATTTTTTCCATTATTGAGGGTTTGTGCTGAAAAAATATACATATATCATTCTACTTGAAACGAACCACCACTTTCTGCTAAAGAGGTTTACGGTTGGTTTCAACATCGAGTGTTGATCATTGTTAACCTTAGGATTTTGTGAAATGTTAATAAATTTTTGATAATGAGTAAACTTGCGTTTTATGGTTTTAATTGTCATAATTTGGGTTATTGTTTGGAATATGATTGCAGAGAAGATGGTGGTGCTTGATAATAATAATATTAATAAGGGGCTAGTTATTGTAAAACAAGTATTAAAGTAAAACAAATAGGATAAGAGCTTGACCATTGGATCATGATAAAATTGATGCATGAAGATTTATAGAGCATGAGTATATACATTGATGCACGGAGATTTTCATGATGTACAACGATTTTCAGTTAAGAAAAAACAATTGTTTTATTTGTTTTACTTAATTTAATACTTGTTTTATTAGAACCAAAACCATAATAATAATAATAATAATAATATTAATAATAATAATAAAAATCTCATTGATATAAAATCATCAAACAACATTTATTAAACTTGATTTTTAAAGCGTATGTTTGATAAATAATGGTTCAAACTTGATGATATTATTAAAAATTAAAACTTAAAAATAATAAACATAAAAACAAGATATGTGATGGTGATTGCATGGTTGGAATGGAGATTTTTGGATGAATGAATTAAAAAGATATGAACACTTTATTTTTCAAAGAGGGAGACTTAGTAAACTAGTAGTAAATGATTAGATGGAGAAAGACAAGTACTAATTTCAAAATAACTATTTTGGATTTTAATATTAGATAATATAAAATATTATGTGTTTTTAAGTTTTAATTTTTTAATAATATCATCAAGTTTGAACCATTATTTATCAAACATACGCTTTAAAAATCAAATTTAATAAATGTTGTTTGATGATTTTTTATCAATGAGATTATTTTCTTTTAAATCAGGAAATTTCATTCTTGTTCAAGGACAACAATGCATAGATTGATAAATGCTCCATCGTCACCACCCAACCACCGACTAATATTGTCCATAGAATTGAAATAATAAATAATGGCTTCATCAAATAGATATCTAGTGTGACATATTTGAAGTTTATACAAAAGTAAAAATAGACGAGTAACTATTATTAGCTTATGTAGTACACTTCCAAAGTATCATCTTATAGTCAGTGACGGATTTAAGATCCAAATTCATATAAGTCATTAAAAATTAAATTTGATAATTTGGTTGAGATGTTGAAATTTATTGGTCGGACAAACCACAAGGTCCACAAATACAAATGTAACATATAATAAATATATGGGGAAATCATTGATGCTGTTGACTGTAGCAAAATTTGGTATAGCCATATTAAAATCAGGGGGCAAGGTTGTTTACTTACTAATTCAAAGGGTTAGATTGTAAATATTTTTAAAAAACCCTTCTTTGTAGCATCTTTTTGGATATGTAGTGTTTTTTTTTTTGAAAGGTGTGGATTACTCGCGAATATCGGGAGGTCTAGCATATGTTGTCTTAACTGGGTCCGCGTTAGAGAGCCCCCTTCGCCTCCAATTTAAACCCTTCGATGAGAAACTCCTATCACCCAGAGATCTGGAGGGAAAAACTCACCCAGACCCACCATAGGTGAAAATTAAATACCTGTGGTCACCCCAAATATGCCTAGGGTAGGACTCGAACTCCTGACCTCTTGTGAGGAAATATGCCTCATTGTCACTAGACCATTTGGTGATGGTTTAAAACATTAAGTTAATCCATGTTTGTTATAACAAACCATACCATTTAAATAATAAGATTAAAATGATCACTTTGTGAAAATACATATATTAATTAATATTAACGCGTAATAAGAAGCTCACCGACCCTCATAAATTGCTGGAGGTTAAGGGGGGAAGTGAGTTGACGTCAACCCCACCACCACTTCCCTTTTCCTTCTCCGAAACACCTGAAAACCCCCATGTGGGACTTTCCCGGCAACTCACACTTTAACTTACATTCTAACCCCTTTACCTTCTCAGTTGTTGACTATTTAGTCCCTCTTAAACAACAAGTGAACAAAACAAACTTAAGAGTTAAGACTTTAGACCACTTTAACTTACATTCAACTCCCTTTACCTTCTTAGTTGCTGACTATTTAGTCCCTCTTAAACAACAAGTGAATAAGACAAACATGAGAGAAACCATGTCATTTTCTCTATTCATATTTTAGGGTATGTATAAATGAGGGAGAATAATTGTTTGTATCAATGAGGTACATTGAATGAATATGTTGCATCTAGACAAATCACAATTTGGTTATTTGATGCTAGACAAATTACCAATTTGGTTATTGTTTATATCAATTTGGTTGCTATGATTTTATTTTAAAATAAATCATATAAATGTCTTTAGAACCTAATAAAGTACTATATCCAAATCAATAGAAAAGTCGTTTGTCCATGAAAATATATATGCAAACGAGTATGGAGTATATGATATAAAAATACTAACACTTTATATTAACTTTATGATCTACACTATTAAATATAATTATAATTATTATATGATACATTGATATTCTCTTTTTCTTCAAGCGTAACAATTGCACAACATATTCAATATGACGTATCATCATCTTTCCTTTTCTATTAAACTACAACTAGAGCTGTTAACGAATTGAATTTTCGTCAAACTAACCGAGCTTGAACTCGAGTTCGTCTCATTCGAGCCGAACTTTATCAAGCTCAAACCTGAGCGCAAGTCCAAAAATTGAGCTCACGATATTTTGCAAGTTGAGTTTGTGTATATGTATATGTATTTAGGCCAATGCGAAAATATACTAAATATAAATGCACTTATTATAAAGTTTATAAGTAAATACTTTATTGTCATTAAACTTGTCTATATTGGATTTTAATTTTTGATGTAATACTTTTTTTGTGTCATTCTAATTTATTTGAAATCAGTTTTATATGTATCTAATACTCGGTAGTACTTTCAAGATTTTTGAGTGGAGCTCAAGTTCGGGTCTTTTATAAAAATTTTAAAATTGAAGTCGAGCATGCATCATAAAGCTCGTCGGCATATTGAGCAGCACTCGAGTTTAGCATAAATTTTTCAAGTTGAGTTCGAGTTTGATTCGACTCGTTCTTTTTTTTTTGAACGACAAATTTAGGCTCAGCGACATTGTCTTTTCATATACCCAACTCCAATTACAGGAAAAACCCATTCTGAAAAAACCCATGTCTCCAGTCCAGGGAACATTTTTGCTCACATCAGGATTTGAACCTAAACCTCAAAGTCTCAAGTCTCCCTAAGTACCAATCTATCTATTGATGGTTGGTTGATTCGAATTGTTGACAACCCTAACTATCAATTATTGTTAGGTTGGTCCCAACAGGGGGCGTTCTCATCACGTTCTCGACGTCACCATTGGCAACGGCCAAATTCTCGCCAAATTCTGGATGCCATGTTATGTAGAGAACGACTGAGAACAAAGTGTGTTTGATGTTGTTTTTTGTGTGTTTAAACAAATGAAATTTGAGAATTTGGGGAGAATGGTGGTATTGTTGGTAGGGGGTGTGTTTTGGGTAAATTCTTGGAGAAATAAGTGATGTAACGTTGACGTGGCAATGCGAATTTGGAAAGAATTGTGGTATTGTTGGGAAAGCCCTTAATCGTTCTTGAGCACTATCATAGTATCATCAACCACAAGTGATCATCAAACACTGCTTAAAGCCATAAAAACCGTCAATATTTCTCACAAAATAGTTGATAAAATATTTGAGGATGAGGTGGGGCAAGTTTGCGTTTTCTATTGCTTGTTTGTGTTTTTATTGATAAAATATTTGAGGATGAGGTGAAGAAGAAGACTTATTGATAGAAGATGCTCTTGTGATGTTAATTTGTAGAGAGGAAAAAATAATATGACGCTATTATGGCAGTAGAAAAACAGGGAGGGTACATTCATTATTGGGAGTGGCCTTATGTATATTTAATCGAGTATAATTTATGCTTCCTTAAACCATGATTGATGAATTGTTTAACAACAATCATAAGAGATGCTTGGGCAATCAATCAACAAAAAACACGTACACATTGTGATGTATTCCTATTATCAAAGCAATTATCAAAATTTGGTATTGATAACATGCAAACAGGGTATGGGGACATATCATGTTGGATGCATTGACATAAATATAAAAAACAAAATTTATTATCAACAAATTTTCATTAAATTCTTTTATACCTGAACATAATATGATTGAAAATTGATATAATGTATTCTTACTATCTTGTAATATTAACATTTGATTGTTTTTCAATTAACTTTTATAATTAAAATTATTTAAACTAATGGAAATTATTGTTTTACTACATTTTAGTTAAGATGTAAAATATGAATAGAGTAACATCATAATATTAATAATTTAAATTTAAATCTTTTATATACCGATATCTGTACTGGCCATATACATTTGTTACCAATTCGTTATCGAGCTTATCCCTAGTATTAAGATCATGTTTTACTTTGGTAACAAAAACACGATTTTTTAGATATTTTATCACATAGTTTAATACTTTAGAATGTACCTGCGTAATGATGTAGGATCGACCACCTTTATAAAAAAGAAATTATCTTAAAATATATTATAGCCACACCGAATGATGGCCAGTGTGACTTGTTTTACTTTGCGACTTGTTTATCTACAAGGTTAAAACTATTAAAGTGTGTGTGAAATAAATATATGGTTTAAAGTAGTAATAGTTACATAAAATGAAAGATTATAATTAAAAGTAATTAGCGTTTTGGGATTGATTTTGATGGGTTAAGGAAACGATAGTGTAATTTATTAATTTTATCTTTTTTGAAGACTGTTGAACACTCGATAAATATATATGAAATTTGTAAGGATTTATATAGTTGTTTTTTTAAATATAGATTGATAACTATATTATTTTTAAATAAATTATAAATAATAGCAAAAAAAACATTGCAATTGCAAAATAATATACAGTTATTTGTCAGGGACGGTGACTCATTGTTCATCAAATAGTGTTGGTCTGCATGATTGATTTTTTTTTAAAGTTATGTAGGTATATGACTGATAGATATCAATTTCCTACTTAGGAGTTGGTTATTGTAAAACAAGTATTAAAGTAAAATAAATAAGATAAGATGTTGACCATTAAATTAAGGAGATGATAAATGTACCACATATTTTAATTAATTTATCATAATGTACAGTTTTTACGACAGAATGTACAAGTGAATGATGCTATAGTATGGTAGATTTATTTAGTTGAATGATACTAATATCATTTCCCATTAGATTATGATAAACTGATGCAAGAATATTCATATAAGACTAATATATACACCGATGCACAAATATTTTCATGATGCATAACGATTTTCAGTTAAGAGAAAATGATTATTTTATTTGTTTTACTTCAATACTTATTGTATTTAAACCAAAACCTTCCTACTTAATAAATTTTTTTAGCTAAATAAACAATTGTAAAAATATTCCTACGAATGAGACCAGGATTTTCCAAAAATAGAATTTTCTTGGAATTAGAGTTGGTAACCTAAATAAGCAATGAATTACCTATATATCTAATTACCAACTTGGTCAAACCACTCATTACTTGCCACATGTCCCTGTCGTTAAAAACATTACAAAAATCGTCCCCATCGTTAAAAATGGTCTCCCTTACGTTAAAAAAATTTACAAAAATGGCCCTTATCGTTAAAAAAAAATTACAAAAATGGTCCCTGTCGTTAACTTTTGAAGTTTTGGGGTTTCACATTTTTGCCCCGAAACTTTACT
>JAOXNX010000001.1:13711094-13723408 GCA_028566075.1 Solidago caesia | reverse complement strand
GAGAGAGCTAAACCAAATAGAAATGAGTCCAAGCTTTTGTTAGCCATGTATTCATAAATCAAAATCATTTCATTTCCGTGAATGCAATATCCGAGAATCTTGACAAGATTTCGGTGTTGAAATTTGGCAATACACATGATTTCGTTCTTGAATTCATCAAGCCCTTGATTGGATGATTCGGAGAGCCTTTTCACAGCTACCTCTCGTCCGCCTTCCAACACCCCCTGAGGTTAAAGTTTATGATGCTTATATTTCTGTTGAGTTTATATTAAACTTTTGATTCATGATACTAATAGTTGTGCTTTTTCTAATAAGGTATCAATAAGTTACCTTGTAAACAAGACCAAAGCCACCTTCTCCAATCTTGTTATTAATACTAAAGTTTTCGGTAGCCTTAGCTATTTCATACAGGCTAAAAATAGGCAAGTCATCAGTATCTTCCATCTGAACACTGTTATTCTTTTTATTAGATGCATCCCAGATTCCTACAATACAACATGTTAAATCTTTCTTCATTACAAGAATGTGCCAAAAGTTATAGTCGGTTAGTGTTGTATAACTCCGTCTATAAGGCCGAGTAATTGGCGATTAGTCGCTACAAGGCTGAATCGGCCAAAATACCAGGTTGGTCAAAAGGCGGTCATTCTAGGTAAAACTCTGCTTAAACTTGGTGTTGCCTCAGTCAAACTTGGTCAAAAACTCGGCTAAAAATTCAGTTTGAAGTATTTAAATAATTGTGTTAATGTTTCTAAAAGATATTTCTTGGCCTATGAACAATCTTGTGGTTTTATGAACATGTCATGCAGATAATTTCGAAAATTTATATTTTTAAATTTTCCAATCCAAGTACTCCCCACCTAGGCCGATTAATTACTATTATGTAGCCGACCACTGAAGTACCACCAAGTGAGTTTTACAACCTTGATTACTATTGTTTCATTTCTAGAAGCAGTAAAACTAAATTTCGTTACCTCTTCGTTTCATGTAAGGTCTTTTCTTCTTACAAGCATATGCGACTGCAAACAACAGTAATAGCACAGCTGAGGTAATTGAGAGCACTATTGTGAGCATTCCTTTCTTCTTCTTGTAGCTAAATTGCAATATTTTATTTCCTTCCAATAACGAGTCATCAAATTTAGTATGCTTTCGCTACAAGTGGATAAATCTTAAACTAACTCAAAAATTAACTTAAAATGACTCAGAAACGAGAGACATCTAAAGCTCTAATAGATTGAGAATAGGAAAACAAGACTGTGGACAACATTATATCAAAAAAGAGTACCTGCTAATTCAGAGGCAGCCATTCTTATGTAAAGATTGTGCTTTTCATCATATTCTCTGATGTCCATAAGCTCATCAAACCACAACAAACACCCACTTCCCCTAATATCTAAATTTGCATAAGCTGTACAATTGCAATTCCTTCTGCAAGCCATCTTGCATTCTTCTAAGGTCATGCTCACATTGTACCATGAATGTCGTGTGTCTGGAAGTTTCACTCCTGATGTTTTCCAGAAGCCATCTCCACTTGCGCAATCTAAAGGCCTTTTTCGTTGACATCCGCTCGACCAATCTGATCCTTTCCATTCATCTGGAAATCTTGGTTCAAAACCTCTCAAACAACTGCAAAGGGGACGCCTATTGATGTTACTGCTTCCATAAGGACCGCATACTCCATAACGATTAAAACTGTCTACTCCAACATCTGTATACACAACCCACTGTTGCAGTCGCTCTATCCAATTCATTTGCAATATCTTTCCGTCCCATGTCAAATGTACGCGTTGAATAACTGAAGATTTAAGTTCATATTTAAAATATATTTCTTCCTGATTAACGACAAACTCCCTTGCATATATTGGATCTGGAGTGTCAATAGGAAGGCCACTAAATCCGAGACCATTCCATGGTCCAATTCTCCATCGCAAAACATTACCTTTCCTCCCAAACGTTTGTGGATATCCATTTGTGTCGACCCAATTAACATATTGACCCTTGGAAGGATCATCAGGACTCTTCCAAGATGTCATACACCTCTCTAAGCCTGTTCGTAAATCCTTTCCTAATTTCATTCCTGGTAGAATTGTGTCACCAATATCATCAAAACTCTGCCAAATCAGGTTTTGATTGGTACTACTATAATCCCAAAGAACAAGATTTCCGGTGTCCAGAAGCCGTGCAACTGGATTGATCATAGTCAAAGATGTCGAATTGGATGACCAGATTTTAGTATTTCCACCATCAGCCAAAATAATCAGGTTTCCGTCATGACTGGCAATGAAGGTGCCTGTTCTATCAGCAATCGGTGTCTCCCTGTTAGCAACCCATACCGGAGTAAACACTGATATATTGTTGTACCATATCCCCAAGTACCGATACTTGGATTTTCCGGGACTAAAAAATCCTAATTTGAACATCCCACCGCGTGAAACAATTGTATTGCCATCATCTTTGATAGCTTGATTTGCATAAATGCTGTCTACTGCTTTAGAATGTGACAAGTGAACAAGCAGAGCAGCTGAGAATAGTAAAAATATGGATTGTATGTCCATAGTTGTTTTCTTGTGTTTGAGGAAAGGTGGAACATATAATACTGCTTTAAATGCCTTTCTTGCCATCCGTCCCATCCCCGTGTTTGTTTGTATCTAGATAGACTTTTCCTGGCTTACGACTCATGACCCTTCCATTTGAAAATATCATTACCTGTGATAATTGTTGATCCACAAAGAATGTTCAACTCTTAGACTAAACGGTACGAAGCGTTTTGGGAGTTGGGGATAACCGTTGATCACTTTCTTACTTTTTCAACTCACATGACCGAAGTTCCCTGTTCCCCAAATTAATCCTATCGTTATTAATATAGCGGTCTTTTTATATTACTTTTTTCCTGTCAATTTTGTAATTAATAGATTAATTGTATGAGTATAAAAAATATTTTTTACAACACACATTTTAGCCATATAAAATACAACAACAACAACAATTGTACCTAATATCGGCATAAACAGGGTGTTGGGGGAATGTAAACAGTCTTGTCTCTACGACAAAGGTAGAGACAAAGGTAAGGGTAAAACTTTGCTGGAGTTGTGAGAGGAATGTTCCATAGGTAAACATAAATTACATTACATTAGGCCACTCCCATCCGTGAAAAAATAAAAAATTTAAAATTTATTACGACAACATAGCCAGGTTTTTTTAAAATAAAAAAAACTTTTTTACTTTAAATAACTACCAAAATCAACCATTTCACTTCACAACAAAACCATTTCACTCATTTTATAAACCATTTCATACTATTACTTTATACAACAAACACTACCATGTCGATCCGAAACAATCAAAACCACCCGGCCATCTCGATCTCTTGGTGCGGATATGCTTCAACAAAATTGGATTCAACATCAACAACAAAATCCACCCAACAACATTGATGATGATTGGGAACAGTCAGACGGTCATAGCTTTTTGGGGTACCATAGTTAGACTGTTCAACAAGGATAAAGTTGAGTGGTTAAAAGCACATGTACAAAAAGTGAACTACAAGGGAAACAAAACAAGATTAAAAAAAAAAAAGACGACAATGGAGTTCGAAGGAATTTTTAAAAAGTTTAACGAACAAAGGCGAGAAAGTGGTGTCGGTGACAAACATGTCTATGATGTCGCACATGAACAGTTAAAAAAATAAGCGTTGGCAAAAATTGAGGAAGATTCGGAAGAAAGTCGACGAAGATAGGGAGAAAAGGCAAATTATGGATATAGGCGTTCTGGTTTCTTCAAAATCCGTTTCACGAGTAGTTTTATTAGTATTAGTATTATTATTGAAATGTCTTTTTTTTAATTAATGTACTGTTTTTTTTTTATTATTAATGTAATGATTTATTTTAAATTAATGTTTTTGATTATTAATAAAAAGTTTTTATTTAATTTTAAGTTTAAATAATAAAAAATAATAAAATATTTGATGATGTAAACATTTGTCAAACAAGCCGTTCTAGCTCAGTTGATAGAGCGTGTGGCTTTTAACCACGTGGTCGTGGGTTTGAGTCCCATGGATGGTGGTTCTTTTTTAGCTGTAAAATGAAATTTTCATACAACTTTCTCCATGAAATAATCGAAGTAAAAATGAATGTACCAGGTATTTCGCCCCATATGACGACCATAAAAAACATTATGGAGTTATTTTTTTTTTTATTCCTTTAGGAAATAAACAGTGACTGTCCTTTGCTTATTAAACTCGAAGCACGGTACCCGCGCAATACGGCGGCGGTGTGGTGGCGGCGGAGACTGGTAGTAGTGGGGGTGACTGTTGATGGTGGTGGCAGCGTCGAGTGGTGTAGGTATTTGTTTTAAAGGAAGTAATGGAGATATTTTAATAGACAAGGGACGGGTGGTGTAATTTATTCATTAAGGGCAATTTGGACAATTTACATGTCTCAAAAGAGTAATATTCAACAGGGGTCTATAATCTTTAATAAGGAGTATATATATATTCACAGTGTAGTATCTATCTACACCTGAATACTTTGAATCTATAGGTTATAAATTCGCGAAACAAACATATAAAGATGTACTATTTTCGAATGTACGTGTTGTTGCCATGTATGGATATAGCATATTCGATCGAGTTGCTCATAAACAAACTCCGAACAACTCTATATATGTGATGGTGTCCGACAACACATTATTACATGTTGGAACGCAGGGCCGGCCCTATAGTACTACAAAACTAAGCATCCGCTTTAGGCCCCTAACAGTCTAGGGCCCCCACATTTTACATAATTGACTTAATGTTATATGTTTTGTATATTTGGGCTTAATATTTTGTGTATATTTTACCCTTCCAGTTTCAGCCTTCCTTTTATAAATAAAAAGGGGGGGGGGGGGTCGACAGAAACCTCACACAGCTCTCTCCAGTAAAAATATGCACTGTTTTTGGACCAACTTCTCCATTTAATAGCTTGTTAACAATGCATATATTGGCGAAAACTCAATGAAAGGCAGCAAACCAGACAGAAGGCAACAATAAACTAGGCCACCAAAATTTGTATGCTAATAAACTAAGCCCCCAAAATTGATCTCGCTTAAAACCATCAAAAAGCTTAGATCGATATGGGTTATGGTCCTTTTCATATTGTAACAAGTACTTATAGGTGGTTGCATTTATCCACATTCTATTGTTAGGTTTCTAGCTTCATCAAAGAAATGTTAAAATTACTACTACAAATACAATTAATTCTTTTGAAGTTTGCTAACCATAATCCTCAAAATTATCAGTTACAGAGGCGGAGCTGGTAGAAGGCAAGTGGATGCTCGGCCTCCAACTAACACATCTCTTTGTATAAATTTTCATTCCAAAGTTTATATCAAGTAATCAACGTTAATTTCTCCAATGGGTTCCTCCAAATCAAGCAACCGACTTTCTTTAATGTCAAATCCTAACTCCGCTACTTTCGGTTAATATGTTCAAAAAAGCAGACTAGTATTTTATGTGGATGTTTAATCTTATTTCTAGGGACAATTATTTTAGATCTACAATAACGTGCAGAATATATTAACTATAGTATTTTAGTAAAATTCATTTCTTTTTTACCATGAATATATAACCCAAATCTTTCCAACTTGGTGAACAAAATCTAGCCTACAATGTTAATGTAGCTAAAATAAAAATGATTTTGCTAACATAGCATGAAAAAATGTGTTTGTACGTCAAAATTAATAACCATCTAAGTAAATACTTTTTTTATTGAACTATATACTTTTTTTAACTATATTATCACAATAATTTATTGAGCCGTGCATCGCACGGGTATAAACCTATTAACAATCTAAGTAAAACAATTTTTCTAACGTGTTATCCATGCATATTAATAACCATTTTTTAAAGAAATTATCATTTTTTTTATCAAAATAAAAAAATAAATAAAAAACCATTTTTTTTATCAAAAATAATCATCATTTTTAAATAAAATTTAAAGATAAAGTAATTTTCTTATTCGCGACGAATAAATCGTCCCAATAAATATGGCGGGAAAATTTTTCGCCCCGACTGGGAAAAGAAAAAAAAAATTTACGAAAAGTATATCGCGACGAAATTTTGGTCGCAATAAACATTTATTTTTTAGAGAAAATCAAAATATAATTATTTTTCTTTTTCGCGACGAAAAAAATGTCGCAATAAAAAAAATCTCCCAAGCCTTTTATGTTGGCTGCCAAAGTCAAAAAGAGTAACTATTTTGTCGTTTAGCGGTGTTTTTTACGACGAAAGAAAATCGTCCCGAAAAACATAGTCTAAAAAAAATAAATTTCTTGTAGTGATTCCCTAAAATAAAAATCAACCAACAAAAATTATATACTAATAATAATATAATAATAATAATTATTATATAGGTTTTAGTTAAAATAAAATAAATATTAAAGTAAAACAAATAAAACAATCATTTTATTTTAACTGAAAATCGTTGTGCATCATGAAAATCTTCGTGCATCAGTGTATATATTATATATTTGTGCTTTATGAATCATCGTGCATCAATGTTATCATGATCCAATGGTCAAGATCTTATCCTATTTATTTTACTTTAATACTTGTTTTACGATAACCAGTTCCTAATTATATATGTAGAATGCATGACAAAGGATAAAAACTGTTGCTATTTCAATAACAATAATAACGGGAAGAGAGGGAACAGAATCAAAAACAGTTATTTCCATTTTACAGGGAAAAAAAAAATCTAACAACAGCAGTTTGATCACTTTTTCAATCTTTTTTGTTTAATTCTCTGATTCCATATATTTTTGTGGAATCAGAGAAGATAATCATCATCATTATTATATATATATAATCTCTTTTGCTTCCCATACAAAATTTGCATGCAACATATTGCATATCTATAATATATACAACAACCTTCTTGGTTATTTGTCTATTTTTTATTTTTTTGTTATAGATTTCATAATCTTTTATATATAAGTTTAGAAGAATGGAAATGTTGAAATCTGATGGAAGAATGGAAGGATGGTTGTATCTTATTCGATCTAACAGGTTTGGATTGCAATATACTCGAAAACGATATTTCATTCTTGAAGAAAACTGCCTCAAAAGCTTTAAATCTAAACCCACATCAGATTCACAGGTACTACATTCTTTCTAATTATATGTATGTATAATAATAATAATAAAAATCATATCATATATATATATATATATAATGTATGACATATGTATTAAATCTTTGATCATAGTTCAAGGTTTTTGAAACCCATGTTAGTTTTTTGATATCTTTATTTGGGTATGTAATAAAGTTGCTTTCTTGTTAGTTTTTTTCGGTTATATATTCTTGAAAATACTTGAAAAAAAGTTGAAATCAATGGATTGTCATTGTCTATATTGAAGTATAGAAGGCTAGAAGTCGTTTGTTTAGTGATATATACATACAGAAAATGTGTTGTTAATTAGTATTGGAATTTATGATGAAATTGTATTAAGTAAGACTAATTTGTTGATGGATACTTGAATTCTTTTCCAGAAGCCACTAAGAAGTGCAATTGTAGATTCTCTCATTCGGGTCACGGATAATGGAAGAGAAAGCTTCAGTAGAAAAGTATGTGTTTAAACGAAAAAACGCAGGGTTTTTTTATGTCAATAATTGTGTTTCATTTTGGTTTTGATGTCAAATTTTTGATTACCAGGTGTTCTTCATTTTCACCCTTTACAATACTTCGAATCACAGTGATTGTCTTAAGGTATGCAAGTATTCTTGTGAAGAACTTCGCGTTTTTCGTGTTAATTGAAGGGCATTTTAGATTAAGATTTTGGTTTCGGTTTTGATGTTACAGTTGGGAGCAAGCAATCCAGAAGAAGCTGCAAGGTGGATACATTCTTTACAAGATGTTGCAATGGAACCGGGAACGAATTCAAAGAGAAGATGGCAGCCATTTAGGTACTCATGTTATGGTTATGATATAATATGGCTAAAAGTGTATAATGAATTTGTAGACTTAAACCAAATCAATTTGTTGACAGACTGAATGACTCTAAGAGTGCTGCTCGTAAACGTTCTGTGGATTGGACCTCATCTGCATCCATGAATGTTGATGCTATGACATCCGATGTGATTGCACCTTCACAATGGAAAATATTCGGTTGTAAAAATGGTACTGAAACTTCATCAAATATCTAAAAGTACTTGGTTGTGAGCCTAAATATGGTACATGTCATAGGTTCAGTTTCGTAGTTACTCTGTGAAATTTGTTTTACAGGGCTGCGGCTGTTCAAAGAAGCACGAGATAATAATAATAACTCAAGCGTACGTTGAACTGCTTTTGAAAGCATACCAATCAATCCACATTTTCTAATTTCTGAACTATATGAGTTGTTTCTTACAGACATCGAGTGATTCCCCAGCTATAATGGCGGTCGGTGTAATTGAGGGAACTTGTGAGGCTGTTTTTAGAACTTTCATGTCACTTGGCGTCTCTAGATCAGAGTAAGATTTAAGGGATTCTTTTGTTCTTTGTTATCATTGAGGTTATTGTATATATTTAACTGGCAGTTATATTCCAAATGCAGATGGGACTTCTGTTTCTATAATGGGAGTGTGGTTGAGCACCTTGATGGTCATACAGACATTGTACACATTCAGCTATGCCGTGACTGGCTACCATGGTTCATATTTATATATTCACCTATACATATTTATGCATTCATTTATACAAATGCATATAATATGATTACTGAACGGTTGATGACCCATTGGTTTTAGGGGAATGAGTAGAAGAGATTTACTTTTGCGACGATACTGGAGAAGAGAGGATGATGGAACTTACGGTAAAATTTTGACAAAACTTTTGCCTTTTTCACTTTGTTGTATACACATCACACACGCACCGATATATATACATACCTGCATGCATAAATGCAAAAAAATTATATAGAATCTAACATTTGTTCATTTTCGACAGTAATTCTATGCCATTCGGTAATCCATAGCAAGTGTCCACCCCAACAAAACTACGTTCGTGCTTGGCTTCAAAGTAATGTATGCTTTTAAGTATCAATACTTCATTAGAATGATTTCAACATTTTGCTAATTTGCTTTGTGATTGTTGCTTTCAGGTGGTGGATTCGTCGTGAGTCCTTTGAATCAGGGAAAAGAATGTGTGGTCAAACACATGCTTTCCATAGATTGGAAGGTATGGAGATCATACTTGCCCAAAACACCTGCTCGGTCAATGACTATTCGGATGCTTGGAAGAGTTTCAGGTATTAATGTCATCAATATCGAGTGAGTAATGATACATAGGTCTAAAACATATGCCTTCAAATATGCCTAATTCATTTAATGGTTTACACATGAGATATACATTTTCTCACTTCTCATCTTCTTCATTGATTTTGACATGTGTCTTGTTGTCCTTATATGCACATCCTTAGGAACACATTTTGGCCTATCTATCCTTTTTCGTATCAAATAGATAGTTTAAATAATCTTGTGTACATGGTCATGATCTGTGGTTTTCTATGTGTTTTTCAGCACTGAAAGAACTATTTCGGGCAAAAGGAGGCGACCAATTTCCGTCTGAGTTTTTAACTGGAGAGGTTGAATCGCTTCAAACAGGTGATGAACAAACTAAGCAAGAAGTAGATTTGATGCAATTTGAAGATGAGAAAATGGAAGACGCGAATGATGCATCGGTTTCATGTTCATCAAGTCTTATTGGGTTAAATGATACCTCTGATGAATTCTATGATGTCCCTGAACCTTCTGAAAATAAGAAAGATGTGACCACACTAGACGAAGAAGAGGAAGAAAGTTTGTTGGTATGCCTTCTTATAACAGACTTGATATTTATTCAAATTTTGTTCTTTCGTTTTCTGAACTTGGCCTTTTTGTTTATGCAGCCTAAACAACTATCAACAGCTGCCACTTTCGTGAAAAAGTTGCATAGTCTTACATCTCAAAAGAAGGGTTACCTGGACTCACAAGATGTCGAGTGGGACTCCACTTTACCACATTGTTACGGGTCAACTTTGCTAAAAGATTTGAGCTGTAATGCACCTTGCACTTGGGCTGCTTCTGATCCATCTTTATTTCTTATTCGTGGACCGAATTATCACAAAGACAATCAAAAGGTTATCTTTCATTATATTCTTTTATTGCAAGATATTATATGTGTGTGGGCATTATGTTGAAAGTGTAACTGTTTACAGAATAAGGCCAAGGGTACTATGATGGAAATGGTAGCTGCGGACTGGTTA
Organism: Solidago caesia; assembly: GCA_028566075.1. Taxonomy (NCBI): domain Eukaryota; kingdom Viridiplantae; phylum Streptophyta; class Magnoliopsida; order Asterales; family Asteraceae; genus Solidago; species Solidago caesia. The sequence continues at coordinate 13,713,150 of JAOXNX010000001.1, read as the reverse complement.
CAGTCTGATAAACGTGAAGATGATCTTGCAGCACGTCCTGGAGGCATTGTTCAGGTATACCCGTTTAAATTATTTCTGATTGTTTACAGAATAAGGCCAAGAGGTTTTAAACCACTTTCTTGTGAAAGAATCGATTTGGTTATGTTTTAAAAGAAACATGTCACGTGTACTCTAAATGTATAAAACCTCTTGTATCATCTGTGTACTAAAATTTAGATTAACAATGAAATTTGAGTATTTAAGATTCTAATCATTTATATAAAAACGTAAAAGTTTGTAAGAATTGTGTTTGGGCCAACCTGACCCAACTCATTTCTGCCGGTGCTAAAAACTACCCATTTTGACTCGTTACCCAACCCACCCATTTTGCCACCTTCTATTAAACACAAAACAAATCTGATGCATACTCTTTTCTTTCTCAAAAAGTAATCTGATGCATAATCTACTGGGTGCATTTACAGAAATATGCAGCACAACATGGACCGGAGTTTTTCTTTGTCATCAACATACAGGTTTGGCTTTCTGTTTTGATATCAAGTCAATGTTCTTGACCATCTGGGAGATATTATTGAATTCATTGTAATTGGTGATTTAAATCAGGTCCCGGGTGCGACTACATACAACCTTGTTCTGTATTACATGACAAGAACTCCTTTGGAAGAATCTCCTTTACTTGAACGCTTTGTAAATGGAGATGATTCATTTAGAAACTCAAGATTTAAGCTCATACCTTATATATCTAAGGTAAGTCCAAAATTTCAATTTATTTAATGATCCCATATAAGTCATGATGTTAATCATTTTGCATTTCTTCAAGTCCAATTTGTAACGATTATTCTGAATTTAGGGGTCATGGTTGGTAAAGCAAAGTGTTGGGAAGAAAGCATGTTTGGTTGGTCAAGCACTCGAAGTGACCTATTTCCGTGGAGCGAATTACTTGGAGGTAATCACAATTTACAGTATCCTTATTTTGGTAACTACATATTTTCAAGCTATTAGAGAATGTGCATTGAATCTAATGCAGAAAGTGTTAGATTTGGCTTTTAACTTCTTGGATATTCTTTCTCAGCTTGACATTGATGTGGGCTCATCCACAGTGGCACGAGGCGTGGTGAATCTTGTTCTTGGTTACTTGAACAATTTGATTGTAGAAATGGCGTTTTTAATACAAGTAAGATCTATTTTCACAATGCCTTTGTGTACATATTGTACCGTTGAAGTACGATAACCATTCACACACTTTGTGGCATAGATTACAGCTAACAAAGTCTGACTAATTACCCTCGCTTTGTTTTCAGGCTAACACGCAAGACGAGCTACCAGAATGCCTTCTTGGTACATGCCGGTTGAATCACATGGATACCGACAAATCTGTTTCTGTTGATTCCATTAGTAAGTAGGCAAAACTCATGATCAAGTTGACATACATGTAGGTGATTCTTTTAGTCTCTGGCCAAATTATACATTAACAAATGTATATACTATGTACAGTTCAGTTTGTTATGGCTTGCGAACATAACTAATATACAACAATGTTTTTTTGTTGGTTTTCGTCGTTACCTTTGATAATTTATCAAAATTTGATATGCAGTATGTGTATATGTATTATCTAAAATATTATAATATCTTAAATTTTAATCTAAGCCATCTTTTTAATAAACATAATCAATAACTTAACTAAATAATGTTGTCAACGATATAATTTTTTTTTTGTCAAAGTTTTAGATGCTAGATAAGAATAGTTCGTCAAGGACAACAAAGTGAAATTGGAAAGAGTGGTGTAATTTCAATTTGATGTAACGTTTTTTTGTCCGATTGGATAAAAAAAAATGTATGTTACTCTGTCGTCATAACAATGAAATCAATACTCAAGTTTTTGAATGATATACTACGAGTATAAGATTTTAGCTATCGAGAAAAGTTTTTTTCTTATTATATATATACTAAAAACCTATATGCTTTTACAAGTCTTTTAAGCGTAAAAGGTACAAGCTACTTAATGCGCATATTAATTTTAACCAAATTTCGTTTTAACCCCCTAAAATTTTTAATCTTT
>JAOXNX010000001.1:13637545-13675729 GCA_028566075.1 Solidago caesia | reverse complement strand
TATATCCATCTATCCCTAATTTAGATCCAAATCTATAACAGCCGCATATGAACATTGGGCGGTACTGCCGTCTTGTTATGGAGGCTTGGATGGTCACGTAATATATATCGATGTAGAGTCCAAATTTAATTCGAGAAGGTACCTGTGAGCTGCCTTTTATTATTCAGTAAATGGCTAACCCATCCGTCAAACATGGAATAGATTAGGCATGTGTATCTTTATTCTTATTTATTTTATTTTCTTCATTTCTCCTTTTGACACATGTTTGCTCTAGCTTAGCTTGAATCTAAAGTTCCAAATAGTTTGATCATTTTTTCTTTTTTTATAATTTTTTCTTGATAAATAGATATTTCAATTTTTACAGGTTAATCGAAATTGGTCTTAATAGTTTCCCAGAATTATTTTGCTTGGAGGGCATAACAAAGGAGGTATGGTTTAATTGTCTCACTCTTTACTTTTAAATATCAGACACAAGCACCTAAATATTAAAAATACTTACTAAAGTAACTGTTTGGTCAGTATATAATCTCTCAAAGTGCCCTAATTGGAACAAGCTATACCAAACAAAAGTGCTGAATTCCTGTGATAAAATATTTAAACATGTATCAATAGAAGTACAAAGAAAAAAGTGCATGATAAAATATATCATTTATATAGTGAGACTAAACATTCTCAAAGGCAACAAGTTTGTAATCTTGATTCGAATCAGTAGCCTAGTATTTACTATGAGGACCTTTAGCCACATTTTGTCAAAGCTGCCATAATGGGTGTGTTGTGGGGGACGATAATGGGTTCTTAGTAATAATTAATTTTGTTTTTTTTTTTGGGTAAAAGGTATACCTGGTTATTATTGGGAATCATAATTAATAACTTAACAATATTTCGTAATAATAACAATGAAGATGCTTGGTTTTATGGAGGTGGTGTATGACCCTGGTGGTGGTGGAGGTGCGGGGCGGAGGTTTTCTGATGCCTTGGAACTTCTTCAGTCGGGTGCTTGTCTTCAATTAGAACACGAGCAGGTAATTTTTCATTCCTAGTTCAATCCATTAGCATTAGAAAGTTTGTACTGAAAAGGAGAAAGCTTTAGAAGCAAATGCACATTATAAACTTTCGATTATTTAGTAGAACCGGATTTATATATATTTATAGCATTAGAAAGTTTACACCGTTTTGAATTTTAATAATGTTTGGTTTTACTGGGAGTTTGATGCGTAGTCTTCTAATGCTTCAATGCTCCATTTTTGGGGATAATGCTTGCTAGGGCTGTGCAGTCATGTGAATGATGGAAAGGTCATAGTGTACATTTTCTATATTTGCTGAGCTATATAATATAACTAAGAAAGAAAATGCTTATATTTTAGGATAGAGAAAATAATTACGAAGTAACATGACCACAATACTGCTCTTCTTCATCCTTTTTCCTATTTTTAAGTTTTTCATCATGAATACAAAGGATTACCAAGTTTAGTTTTTTTGTCATTGAATCTGGAGTTTTATTATTCTACAGAGGTAGAATCTTTACTGTAAGGTTTTGATATGGGTTCCAAATGTGCCAAACAGATAAGATCCTGAAAATAGAACGAGTACCTGAGTGATTTTGACAGAATATTGATACCCAATACCCTTTTGATTTAATCTTAAACTTATCAAGATCACGCAAGATAACAACTCAACTCAGTAGTTTTGACGATAGTTTATGGGTTCTTTAAGGAATTCAATGTGTAGAACAAATAAATTGACTAAAATAAGAGGATACTGAATGAAAGAGAAGGACCTGAAATCTTGGAAATGTTCCCTTAGAATCTCCTCTTTGATGTCCTTCCATATATTAGTTCTATATGTATTCCGAAATCTTGTTAGCTCAATTTATAATATCTAGAATACAATGAATCAATGATAACAGCTACATGGGTTTTCTATTATTCTCTTTTATTTACAAAAAATGATACTGCCATCTCTCTCTGCTGCATTTTATATTATGACTATTTTTCTATTATTATTATCAATATTAAGGGTTTAGGGTACACGATGGCAACGGATTTTAGACTGCTTTCCATTTTAGATAAAATTTACGAATAGCAGCAACATATTTTAATTTCTGTCTGTTTTATGCAAAATGCCGTTTTGCTTAATCTTTTTGTTTATTGATTGTGATTTCTGTATATTAGTTTTTGTATTGCATCACAATTTATAAGATAAACAATAGGTACATTGCTATATTGCACAAAGAAAATACATGGTCGAAAAGAGGATTAGTCTGTGGTATGCTTGTGTGCATTTAACCTCTGTTATTTTATCTAGTGCAACTTAGGGGGCTTTTCGGTCAGTAATGGAATGGGAATCTAGGATTGGGAATAGTTATTCTCATCGCATTAATGATGGTTGGTTGATAATTGTAGAATATTGTAGATGTAGCTTGTTTGATTTAAATTGGGAAACCTTGAAAGTGAAATAAACCTAACCTCGATGAACCATCAATGTCACAATGGATTGGTGTAAGAAACTTCGAAAATTTACTTGATGTAACTAGGGTAGTTCAGGTTCATGGTTAAGTTTCTATCTATCCATAACCTTTTTATGATGGTACTCAGATCATATCTATATAATTTGTTGCATCTTGTTTATCTCCAGGACACAAACAGATTGGAATGCTTAATCCCAAAAAAGACATCTTTGAGGCATCGGTTACCAATGGGTGATCAAGGATTTATCGAATTTGTCTCTCATCTGCTTGAAATTAACCCAAAGAAACGCCCTTCAGCCGCGGAAGCCTTGAAACACCCGTGGTTATCACACCCTTATGAGCCAATTTCATCTTGAAATGCTCGGATAAATACAAGTTACACACATGTATCTTAATACTCGGGCTTTGGGATAGAGATGAGTTGCCTTTGATCTTCAAATGGGGTTTTATTCCACATATGCAAAGTGCATAGAAGGTATGTCCGGGTTGCTGGCATGTGGCCTCTCCCTTGCCTAAGTTATATTTCTATTTTGCATAACAAAAACTTGTATTTTTAGTGATTTTATCGATTTTGATTTGTTGTGATGGAAGCGAAATCTTCTTCAATCTTGTTGTACCTGACGGTGTGGCGATTTAGTAATAGTTTGTGAAATAGCCATTTACCCAATTTTTCGGTTGGCTTTTGTTGCAGCCTTTTGTGTAGGCATGTAGGCCACACATGAACATGACAAGTTTGATGTTATTCTTTTTATTTTTGTAATGTTCTATTTTTGTTCAATCATTTTTTTTTGCAAGCACTTTTCAGATTTGCATGCAAGTTAGGATTTAGTTCAACAATGTTTATTTTCTTCTATTTCTTGGTGGTTTCATTTTCCTATATACTTTATTTAACCGATCTTGTCAGTTCTGTATATATCTGATATTTGCATACCTTGCATTTCCCAAAAAAAAAAAGAAAAACAAGAGATGAGTGATGACAATCAAATTTCTACACTGAACTGGAGATGACAACGAGTGTCGATAAACAACCCATGACCGATGATTCTTATCTCTTGTGAAACAAAACTTTAATCGCAACGTGTTGAATATGGGTGGAAAGGTGTAAACTTGAGACGCGAATTAATAAATTGAAGCCTTGATTTTTCTTTCTTTCTCTTTCTATATTTTACATCAACAAAGGCTTGAGCCAACACAATATTAGCCTTGGTAGTTGGCTTGGACACTGGCCAACTAGAAAACTTGCTGCCCAAATCATAGATATCAAACTATCTGTTACAATACTATAAGTTCCAATGATTGACCAACTCTTTGTTTTAGATTTGCTATTGGTTATTTTAATAATCTTTTAAACACTTTTGGAATTTCCGACAAATGAATGATTTGTTTGAATGTTTTTGATAACATTTTGTTAACTAGATTCATCGTAAAGGGTACAATGTAAAATAAAACTAAAAAAACCACCTGCAAAAATCCTTGAGGCCATGGGTGAAAAGTACCCATGGCTACGACTAGAGGTTATAAATACCCGTCACTTGCAGTTGCCATCCCTACGTAAACACTTGACATAGTTTAGTTGCAAGAAGATGTCATTCTGCCATGGTGTCGGTCCATTTGGAGTTTGATAGCAAAGAAAAGGAATTATATTTCATTGCACAAGAGCTGCTAAACAATCAAAATTGTGATATTCGTTTAGACCCTCAAACACAGAATATCCAAGAGATAAATTAACATTATCACTATATAAAACGTTTGGAGTTCAATGATCAAGAGACAATCTAATTCATCAAGAATCATTTGCTAAAAGATACATATAAATTATACCACCACTATCCCAATATATGAAGTCATGCGTCACAGCCTGAGTTTTCAAGTCCGTCACGCATGATGTAGAACACCCAGAAACCAATTCTCTACAGTAGTTTTAGATCTCTCTACAATGTACCATCTCTCTTTTGTATAATGCAGCCTTCATTATTAATGTTTTTTTCTAAATAATGTTATAACATACAGTTGCAAGCTGCCTCTGAGTTGTTTTCTTCACACGTCCTCCAAAACAGTCCAAATTATCCACATGAATGTACATTTGATTTGTTGAACAAAATCAAAACAATGTTGTAAGATCGTCCATAGGTATGTCCAGTGCTCCAGCAAAATCCTCTTCAATATCTTGATCATCAAAATTCAGAAAAGAATTGAGATCAGCAGGACCCCCAAGGTCACCGCCTACACCTAATTCATCCAATGGATCTAAGTCATCAAGGGCCGGGTTTGTAGGATCGGTCCCCTGGGACATCAAGTGACTTGTCCCATTTGATGATGGCCATGTGGGTCCAGTAGGATGTGTGGATCGTGTAGGTTTATTGCTGGATCCATTGCCAGATGTTGGTATTTGACTTGTCACATTTGATGATGGCCATGTAGGCCCTGTAGGATGTGTGGATCTAAGTTTATTGACAGATCCATTGCCAGATGTTGGAATTTGACCCATCTTTTGTTTTGGTTTTGGTTTCCTTGATTTGGTGGTGTCCCGCTCACTTCTCTTTCCCTTTATCCCGCTGGAGACAGGGGTGCGACCAAGATATGATGCCCCTCGAGAGGTGGAAGTGCCAATGTCGTCAAGCGAAAGTTCCTTCTTCCTTCCTCTGTTTAATATCGGTCTATTTATGGTGAAAGCCTCATCTGAATGGAAAACAAGATAGGATTAAAGAATAAAATGATAAGAAAAGGGTGCAAATTATTTTTGGGTAAAAATATGCATACCTGACAAGAGATCAACATCTGGCTCGTTTTCAACTGGAGCAGAAAGAATATCTTGAAATAGAAGCTCACTGAAGCAGCTTGAACCTGACTTTTCAAATTGACGACATCGAGCAAGAGTCCTCCTTCCAAAAGCCAATGCAACTTGTTTTGGCACCTTATGTATTACAGATCTAGAGTTTCGTCCAGATGCCTGTTAAATATCAAGAAAAACAAGTCATGCCTGGAATAGAAAATTAGAAGCAACAAAGAAATACATACATACACCAGCACACGCAGATTACTACTTTTCGGAAATACAAGTAAGAAGTGGCAAAGGGATTAACGCTCACCAGAAGTTTTCTGTAAGCCAGCTCAACCAACCTATCCAAGGCAACTATCTCAAGCTCCCTGAAAAACAACCAGATTGATGATTAAAATTTTAAAAACATCAATACACCAACACTGTCAAAAATATATCTGGTCATAGAAGTTTTACCGGGCTCTAGAGTTGCTTCCAACACCTTTAGATATTTTCTCTAAGTATGCTTTCTTTTTAACTTCCTACAGAATTAACAAAAAGAGGAAGATTATATTAAGACTAGAAACAGCTGTAGGTCAATATTATGTTCAATTACTGTTACGGTAAGTAACCTGTTGACGAAGTCTTGACTTTAGGTTATCAACTTCGATCTGGATCATTTGATCTTCCTTGTGATTCAAGCCAGGCTGTCATAGAGAGAAGAACAAAAGAAGAGAAGGTGAATACAAAGCAACAGTGAATGTTCTAGAAACCTCTTCCTAAGAAAAGTAGTTTTAATAAGATCAGAGAATATACTACAAATACGTGGCCAACCATTATATCCGGGCATAGGCCAATACTCTGAAGCTCGAGTAGAACTTTGTCATCTAAACACATTTTTTCATACTGACAACCGAGTGATAACCCGCCTGGACCTTCTGCCTGCAACGTTTGTGGCGTGTTTAGGAAGCCGTTTGAAATCCCGGCCAACAGTTCAACTTCTGAATGCGCATCTTCACATATATTATTGATGACAGGGCTTCTTAGGGAGTTTATACTTCCATTGCTAGGATTATATATACATTCATTGAGAAGATATGCATCATAACTTGAAACACGAGACGCATTTTGAGCTTGAATATTTCTTGCATCCCCTTCTTCAAAGGAATAAACATCATCTTCAATGATAAGTGCTGACAATACTCTTTGATAAAAGGGTATAGACCCATTGGGCGTTTTATCCACATCATCTCTCCCAGAGAAAGATTCGGCTTCCTGATGTTTCATGTGCGGGTTTCTTTCTCCAGAAGAAAGTGGATTAGGTACAGAATCTCCATGTGGGCCCACCTGGATCAGTAGACAGTGGTTAGAATTAAATTAAAATACTGAACAAATGCAAAAGAACAAGTATTTAGATGTTGAAAGAATTAAAAAAAAAAATAGAAATAAGCCAACCTGCTGGGATAACAAGGATTTCTTCTCAGAAGTGACGGAAGCAAACACCGGTTCCATTTTCTTCCAAAAGGCACTTGAACATGCTAGATCTACAAATGCAAGCATATAATTAGACACATAATTCAAAAAGTACCATTCCACATCAAAAACAAACATATATATAACTAAAAACTTAAGGTCTTACGACTTGCTGTACGAGCATGATTTGCAGCTGCTAACAGCTCTTCCCGATCATCATCAGACGCACCTAATGTATCATAAATCAAATCATAATTTCTCCCAAAATCCAAATAAAACTAAATATGTAAATATGAATGTATTTGATAGCAAGCTAACAATGTACCTGTACACTCAGGAGAGCTACTATTTTGCAAAGGAGTGTGATGGGAAAAGACCTTGCGGTCTGAGAGCTTTTTTAATCGACGGCCTGGCTTGCTGGAAAAAATCGTCATTTCATGAACGGTAAACAAAGCATAACAGGTAAAACAGAAAAAGTATGTCTATTGCCAAAAGTTTCAATACCTTCCATTCTTTTTGGGACCAGTTCTATTACTTTTTAATAGCTTTGGTGCCGCTGCATTAATAGGAGGTTTGTTCTTTGTGGCTGCATCCACTGCACTGTTCCCCAGTTTTTTTTCTGTGAATCGAGTTTCACCACCAACAGATTCTTCATTTCCAGATGATTGTGGTGGAGATTGAACGTTATCAAACTTAACTATCACCTTCTGGAGACCATTGTTTGCATTTTTGGAAATAGGAGAACCATTGGTTCCATCAGATGTCAATCTAGCACCAACATCAGAGGGTGAACAGTTCTCAAAAGATAACTGGTTTTGATCTTGATTTGAGACAGGAGGCACCGGATTTGGTCTCCTTACTCGAGCCTTTTTCTGTGGTCTCTGACCAACCCATTGGGCCATGGGGGGAGAAGACGAACCCGGCGGCGGCATAGGACGTTTGCGATTGCTAATAGAGTCATCATGACTATTTAACCTAGATATATATATTCACAAGCATATCTATCATTGATTAGAGAAACCATTAAAACTTTACACATGGGCCATGGGCCATGATTACAATAAACACTAAACACTATTACCATTAATGTATAACTAACATATATAAACTTTAATCTTATAAAACCAAAAGAGTGCACCACCAGAAACACGTGCAACACCACGCTCACGGGTTTAATTGCCATCCCCGTGTCCCTTTAGCTGTGTTGTTACACAATTTACCTCTCATGTTGGCCATGGGACCGGTACGAGAGGGTCGGTTACCCTTTTTTCTGTGTTTTGTTGGGCATTTCTTTAACATAGAAACTAAATAGAAGAAAACGCAGTAAATAAAATATAAAAAAACTGATGTAGTACCTATTGATGTTAGCATCACGCTGTTGTGAACCTCGCTCATTAACAATCTTGTTTAGTCCGGCTCTTTTAGGCATTGCATCACCGTCAATAGGTCTCGTAGAAACTGTGCCTACTGAACGTTTTCTTTTATTTTTCTTATCCCACCCTTCTCCTCCTGCCGCCAGCCTACGTATCTTTTCAAACAAATCAGATTCTCCATCATTGTCGTCGAGTAAATTTCCATCTTTTGCCATTGCCACAGGCTGTATCTGTAGGCCATTTCCCTGGCATTCTGCCTGTAAAAGTTGGGAGACAACATATTAAGTTACACAGTACACCTAACTGATGAGTTAGCAAACAAAGAAAACTACTCAATGGACAGTCGCCAAATGCAATAAATATGATTTGTTACCAAAAGCAATAAAGGGTCATAAAAAGCACACCGTAATCACGAATTGCTTCAGAAATGTATAAAGAATGTCGAGTTATAAATTCATATTTCATATTAAAAACAAACCCGAGATTCAGCCACCGAAGTCCGTACACGCTTGTTGAGAAGAATGTTCTTGGGTCGATCTTCTACTCTCTGATTTATACTGTAAATTTGGGAACCCTTCAAAGCACCTGCTCGGTCATTACTCACTGATTCACTTCGCTGTTGTTTCTTGGAGGTAACAGATTCACAATATTTATCCAAATTACGCAAGCGTTCATCTAGTCTATTTGCTCTGACCCTAGTAACAAAAGCACATCACCGCACTAACAAATTAATGACCATGAGATCATACTAATACGTCACATATCAAAATAAATACAAATTCAAGATAACAACTACTAATTCATATAGTGACCGTTAGCTTTAAAAAAAAAAAGCGACAAGACAAGCCATTGTAAAAAGTACCTAGCTTTGACACATGTATCCTCAACACTCGATCTAAAACGCTTTAATTCTTTCGCAGCCGCCACTGGAGTCAACGCTTTCACATGATCAGCAGCAGCCACGCCAGAAAAACCCTCTTCACCCGTCTTTCCAACAGAAATCCCCATAACCCTCTTCGCCTCATCACACAACGAACTTTGATCACGCATCACAATTGGCTCAAGCGACAGACACTGCGACAACGTTTTGAATTCATCACCACGTGTCACACCAAATCCCGAACTCGAACCAAACATCCTGCTCTCAGAACCCTCTCTATAATTCCCCGATCTAACCAAACTACCCCCAGCTGTAACTGATGAACGAACACCCCTCTGCCCATTCAAATAACTTCCCGTAAACCCTATCTCCGACGAACTAGTCGAAGCCGATTCAAATGCAGCATTTCCAGCCATAACTAACTAACTAACTATTTAATTACACCTAATTTCTCACACCCATATATCAAAAAGCCATAAGCTTCAATAAATCACCTATCAAATTCCAAAGAAAAAAAAAATTAAAAATCAAATAAAATCTATCTAATTCCAATTTCTAAATGATCCCACTAATATTTCACAGTATCCGTACAATTTTCCAAAAAAGCTACAAACTTTATTCAATACAAACACTAAATAAAAAAACCCACATTGTAGAATTCAATAAAATTAAATAAAAAGATATAATTAAATGAATTTGTGCCCTAGGTTTGACTAAAGAACAATTTTGACTTAAATTGACTAAAGATTTAGGAGCAATTTTAATTGAAGATTAATATATAACCTTAATTGGTAAAGTTCCGATAACGAATCGCCGGATAATTCCGGTGGCCGGTGGTCTTCGCCGATTAATTTAATTTAACTTTGCGGTGGTGCTGTTTTCACTGTTGGCTTTCGCTTTGGTTTCAGTCTTTCAGAAAAGTCGTCTGGTAATAATAAATTAATAATAATAATAAGAGGGCTGGATTTTTTGGGCTAATTTAACCCGGAGATATGGGCTTTTAAAATACGAGTATTTTTTGTTTCCCTTTCTTTTTGATGATTTTTTATAAGGCGGCTGTCAACGGGTCGGGTTGGCGGGTCGAAAACCTCTGACCCGAACCCAACCTGCTAAAAGTTTCAGGTCAGAAATTTCAATCCTGACCCACAACCCGCCAACCCGAACCCAACCCGCCAACCCAACCCAACCCACTAAAAGTTTCGGGTTGGCGGGTCGAGATTCGGGTTGGCGGGTCAAATGGGTTAGTGGGTTGGTGGGTTGGCGGGTTGATTTCAGGTCAAATGGGTCGTGGGTTGTCGGATTGGCCGGTCAGATGGGTTGGTGGGTCGACCTGTTTAAAAAAAATTATATAAACTTAAATTATTGGAGGGTTGGCGGGTCGAACCTGATTTTTTTCGGGTCGGGTTTTGGGTTGGGTCGACTATTGACAGCCCTAGGTGGCATGAGTGCATGACTAACTGACCCCGATACCCCGGTGTATGTTAAAACATCAAGATTGTAAAAAGATGAACACATGAAGCTTCTCTTCCTCATTACGTTTGAGCTATTAAGAACTTGATTGTGTACGAGAGTAGTAGAACATACCTTTCGATCAGTTCCACCTTGGTCATCACCGAGCATCGTTCTTACATGGCGTGCCAAATCAGCGGATAAATGGATGAGCCTTTGTGGCCGAATCTCCTTTACAGTCTTCAGAACCCATTGAGGCTGAGATACATCATATATATTATTATTAGCTGAAATATACAGATGCATATATAATCTGCATCAATCACCCAGTTCCCACATTATAATTCGTTATATACATCCGAAAACAGTACCCCTTACCGTAACAATATTATTGGAGTGACCAAGATATTTCCGAACCAAAGAAACTTCACACACTACATGAGTTACGTCGTGACCAACTAACCACCTGTTCGTTACTATAGCACCTTCTCGAAGAACAGCTTCTACAACCTGCGTAACGCACTTACTATTATTTTGGGTCAAGACAAGTAATTTCTAGTACAGGTTCGGTCAGTCTGGATAACCCACAATCACTTTTTTCGTCCAATATTCATAACTTTAATATGTATAATTACTGAACCAGTTAAGTACAATGACCACAAAACATTCCTCGGTAGTTGTTATGTAAGCTGAGAATCCGAAATACCTTGTTTCTCAGCTCAGCCGAAAGGTCCGGGTCAACATAAAAGGTGTGACTCGAAAAAACTGAACCTCTTCTTTTCTGCTCTTCTAATGGATCTAATCTTGATCTATGGATCAAGTTAGATTGTTTAACATTTTCAAGCATAGCAATAGGTAGACAAGAACTCCCATTACCAATCTTGTTAATATCATCTTTCCCCATATAGTTTTCTCTATAACTCTTCACACGATATAGTGATTCGTTCAATCTCACTAAACACACGAAAATGAATTATGTTAATTTATGTAACAGATCGAAAACATTTTTAGGTAGGCGCCAAAGAAGTTTTATCAATAAAAACTTTTACCATTTCTTCTTACACTATCGACGAACCATCCAAGTGTAACAACAAAGAGACCATCTTTGGCACTGTGTTTCAAGGCATACTCAGATTTACGTTCATTGGAGCTGTAGATATGCGTTAAGTTTACATGTAAATTGATAGTCATGATTTAGGTCCTTTAGTTGACGTGCATTTTAGATATTTGATAAACAATTATACGGTTTTACAAGCGTTGACATAGTTATTTGGTTAATCGTGAATTGAACATGTTTTATTCCTGGTAATGGGTCATCTATTATGCAATTCTATACGCGAAATCCGGTTCAAAGATCACAAGATATATATCAAACTAAAGATGTAAAAGGATATCTGAACCACCAAATGTGTACACTGGGGATGCAGATGGGAACTAAATTGGCCACCCAATCTCTCTGTAGCATCCATCACTTGTTTTCTTGCTTCTGCAAGTCAACATCAAGAAGGAAATTATACAAAAAGTCAAGGATTTGGCCAGCAAGACTTTTTCAAAGTAATATGTAAGACAAGTAGATGAAACCAACCATAAAAGTTGGTTGATTCAAATAAACTAATATTGCATGCACTTCGTGACATAAGAATGAAACATAAAATGAAAAACAACAATAAATCCAAAGACCATTCTAGCGTTGAATCTCGTAGTCAAACGAATCAAGTTTCGGATTAAGCATTCATAAAAACTATGGATAAAAAAGATTATGTTGGATCAGATGAAGAACAAAATGCCAGTACTAAAGTAGTAAATTTCAAAGCAGGGAAAAAAAATCATGTTCATTTAGACCAAAAGAAAGAGCAAAGATGCATGGCAACTCATAAAGATTCAAACTCTTGAAACAAAACACAAAAAGATGAACTAAATTCATAAAACATTACTTCAATGTCCATAAAAATTGAAACTTTTTAAAAAAGGTCAAACTGTTTACCTATGAGTCAACATGTTCAAGAACACTTAAAAGCCTAAAACATTAGTGATTTTTGAACCAAGATCAATATGATCACAAAAACGACACATAAATAAGTAATCCCAACTATTTGCAATTTGCAGGATAGAGAAACCACCATAACAAAGCTGAAAAGTATACATATTGAATAACAACTCATGAGATCAAATTAAAGAAATCATAGATTACGATACCAGATGATTAAAGTAAGATTGAATCACCTTTGGACAAACCGGTAACACAGATAACAAGACCATAAAATGGAGAATTCGACGTTGAATGACGTGGTGGTTGATGATGATCTTTTAAAGAATTAGTACCCAATGCACATGTTACATCAGTATACATCTTTGAACATCCTTTGCTAGTAATCATCTCCATTTTTCCACTTCCAACCATCTATTTAACAACAAAACTGATATGGTTAATCGATCAATATATTTGCAAATTCGACATGGATTTCTAAAGCTTTAAACTTTAACAGCAAAACTGATGTGGATTTTCAAGATTTTTGCATATTTGACATTGGTTTTTAAAGCTTCAAACTTTAACATCAAAACTGATATGTGTTTTCAAGATTTTTGCGTATTCGACATGGATTGTCAAATTCAAACAAGATACAACATGAGTTTAGTATTTAAAGAATTAAAATTTAACATTAAAACTGATATGGACTTTCAAGATTTTTTCCATATTTAACAAGGATTCTATATAAAGCTTTAAACTTTAACCAAAAAACAAGAAAACTAAAATGGGGTTTTAAAAAGAATAGAAAAAGATGAAGCTTTTTGTATTATTAACAATAGGTATCATACAAACAAAGAGAATAAAGAATGAAATGATTAAAAAGAAAAAGATTGGTATTCAAGATTATGAAACCAATAAAAATTCTTGAGTCAAATTTCTGGAATTTGCATAACAAAGTGATAGTGAGCATGAGTTCTTAATGTTAGAAAGGAACAGATTACGGGATCAGTCTTGACATCATTTCCCGTATTACAAGGGCCGCAATTATGTCCAGATTCATGTCTTAAGTTTAGCAATGATATTAGCTTTGATTTTGTATTCAATAACTACTTAAAATAGTATGCCTCGTTAGTGTATAAATAGAGGCAACCTCCTTGTTTGTAATCATCAAGAAAAGAATACAAATCATATTTTCTCAGTTTATTAGTTCACATGGTATCAGAGCCGAGGGTCTCGGTCTCATCATCTACCTATTAACCCACCATAATCATCTATCAAAAACCCAAGCCACCATGGCCGATGAAGCCGGCGGCTCAGGTTCAGACCTCGCAATTCAGTTAGCAAACTTGCTACGACAAAATACAAATCAACAATCCTCAAACCCAAAACTTTCAGACAGCCTACACATCAACATCAAATTAAATAGCCAAAATTACGCTTTATGGACTCGGATGATCCGAGTCGCAATAGGCGGAAAATCAAAGACTTTACTTAATCATTTAACCGAGTCATCAATCGAAAAACTTACAGCCGAGCAAAAAGAGATTTGGGAGCAGGAAGACCTTATTGTTTTCTCCTGGCTCATTCAAAATATCGAGCCCGAAATTGCTGGCAACCTAACCGAGTATCCCACTGCAAAAGCTTTATGGGATGCCTTGGTGGTTACATACAGCAGCGGCAAGGACAAGCTTCAGACTTTCACCCTCCATGTAAAAGCCAATGAAATTAAACAAGGAAGTAAAACCCTTGAAGAATTTTGGATCTCACTTCAAGGCATCTGGGGAGAAATTGATCGGATAGACCCGAATCCAATGAAGTGTAAAGAAGATATCCAAGCTTATAACCAAATCAGATCGGAACAGAAATTGTTCCAATTCTTGAATGGAATCGATCGAAAGTTCGATTCAACAAAAAGGGATATTCTTCGGGTTGACCCGTTACCTACCGCCGAAGCCGCATACGCCATGGTTCGAAAAGATGCCGCTCACCAAGTCATCTTGGGAGCAACAAGCAGCGAAAACCAGGGCATAGGTTCCGGTTTACTCGCCGGTGAAAAAGAGGGAATTGGTCTAGCAACAAAGGGTGCTCGGAAGTTCGACGGCAGAAGGAAACAGGCAACCAAGGATGATAAATCCGACCTTAAATGTGAAAAGTGCGGTATGAATCGTCACACCAAAGAGCAATGCTTTGAAGTTATTGGGTATCCAGATTGGTGGACTGACCGCCACAAAACCGCAAGCAAAAGACCATCCTCTTCAACCACCACCGCCGAGAAAGGAAAAGGATTTGGGGGAATGGCAGCGGCGGCCGGAGAAGAAGATAGGGAGGAAGATGCAACTTTTTCGGTTGGAGGTACAGGGGAGATTGGAATAAAATCCAGATCCCCAAATAGCTTATTTACTTCCAAAAATAAAACCCCATCCTTTAATAAGTTTGCTAACAATAACCGGCTTTACCAAAACCCTTATACCCGTTTCTTTAAAACCGACCCAAATCACTTTAAAGCCCCAAATAATAATAATCAAGCCCACTTTACTCCAAACTTATACAATGATCCATTTAAATCAAATGGATGGGCTTGTGCGATCCAAGATAGTTTTAAAAAATCCAATGGGTCGTGGATATTTGATTGTGGGGCCACAGATACTATGACATATGAAATGTCTGATTTCACCAAAATATCCAAGCCCACCAAAACCCACATCCAAGTTGCAAATAGTGAAAAATTGAATGTTAAGACTGGTGGAACCGTAGAAATCTCTCCAAACATAAAACTCCCTAATTGCCTCTATGTTCCATCCTTATCTCACAAGCTTTTGTCAGTTAGTCATGTGACAAAAGAATTAAACTGCTCCCTACTAATGCACCCAACTTTTTGTCTCTTACAGGATATCAGGACGGGACGGATTGTTGGGCGTGGCACTGAAAGAGATGGACTATATTATGTTGATGAAGTGGTCCAAAGTGGTACTGTGATGCTTGCTCATGGAACTACTGATAGAGAAGCTTGGTTATGGCACAGAAGACTTGGACACCCGTCTGTTAGTTATTTGCATATTTTGTTTCCTAAACTATTTCCTTTAAATAAACCACATACTTGTGAGACTTGCATTCTTGCCAAAAGTCATAGACAAACTTTTAAACCAAGCAACACAAGAGTTAAAGTGCCTTTTTCACTTGTTCATTCTGATGTATGGGGACCCGCTCCTGTGATTGGAGGTCACAATTTTAGGTATTTTGTAATATTCGTTGATGACTGTACTCGCATGACCTGGATTTATTTTTTGAAAAGTAAAGATGAAGTTTGTGAAAAGCTCACCCTTTTTTATACCATGATTCAAAACCAGTTTCAAAAATCTGTTCAGATTTTCCGTACTGATAATGGGGGTGAGTATGTGAACTCAAAATTAAAGCTGTTTTTTCAATCCAAAGGAATCATTCATCAAACCACGTGTCCTCATACCCCTGAACAAAATGGGGTAGCTGAACGGAAAAACCGTCTTTTGTTGGAAATGACAAGAGCACTAATAATCGAGTCACAAGTACCAAAATCTTTTTGGCCAGAAGCTCTCGCTACAGCCACATACCTAATCAACCGTCTGCCAACCAAAATTCTAAAGATGAAAACCCCGCTGGATACCCTCTCAGAAGTTGTCACAATTCCTCAACCTCTTACTCTTCCCCCCAAGGTTTTTGGGTGTACTGCCTTTGTTCATATTCCCAAATCTCACCGTGACAAACTTGCTCCTTGTGCCGAAAAATGTGTGTTTTTGGGATATGGGGTTGATCAGAAGGGTTACCGATGTTATGACCCCAGTACCCGGCGTATGTTTACCACCATGAATTGTGACTTCCTTGAAACACAGTTTTACTACTCTTCCCCTCTCAGTGGTCAGGGGGAGATACAGGATGACACACTGAATTGGTTGAGCTATAGTACGATTGGAGAAGATTTTCTTGATCACAGTACCACATCTGACAGTACCACACCTGAAGCTTCAACTACCAGTGCCACCCCTCATCCGAATCCCGAAATGATATCTGAGGTAAGTAATTCTCAATCAAATGACTTGGATGAAAATAATGTTGACAATGAAGTCCAAGAGTCTTCTTCTGAGAATGTACAGGAACGTGAAGAGGTCATTACTGAGGAAGTACCAATCACTGAAGAAGTACCAGGAGGATATGTTCTACCACCAAGGTCAAACAGAGGAGTTCCAGCCAAAAGATACTCTCCAGAAAAAATATCTAGAGGAGCCAAGTACCCAATGGCCAACATAGCTGAAGGGAATTTATCTGAAAGTGCAAAGGGATTTGCTGCTAGTCTCTATTCGGAAACTATTCCCTCAAATGTTGAACAGGCCTTGAAATCCGAAAAATGGAGGGATGCTATGAACGATGAAATGGAAGCCTTAAGGAAAAATGAGACATGGGATCAATGTCATTTGCCACAAGGAAAAAAACCAGTCGGATGCCGTTGGGTCTTTACAGTGAAGTTTAAACCAGATGGAAAAGTTGAAAGATATAAAGCTCGGCTAGTCGCGAAAGGTTATACTCAAACCTATGGGATTGATTATTCAGAAACTTTCTCGCCCGTGGCTAAAATGGATACAATAAGGGTACTCCTGTCCATAGCTGCTAATCAAAAGTGGCCACTCCATCAGTTTGATGTAAAAAATGCATTCCTACATGGAGAATTAGAAGAAGAAGTTTACATGGAGGCTCCACCTGGTTTTTCAAAAAGTTTTAAACCAGGAGAAGTATGTCGATTAAAGAAGTCTCTATATGGGCTCAAGCAATCTCCTAGAGCTTGGTTTGGCAGGTTTACTGTAGCAATGAAAAGGCACGGGTTCAGACAAAGCAATTCAGATCATACCTTGTTTCTTAAGAACCGAGGAAAACTCGTGACATGTTTGATCATATATGTTGATGATATGGTCATCACTGGAGATGATAAAGAAGAAATTCAAAGACTTAAAGCAGGATTGTTCGAGGAATTTGAGATGAAGGATCTGGGAAATCTCAAATATTTTCTTGGAATTGAAGTTCTGAGGTCACAACAAGGGATTTTCATTTGTCAGAAGAAATACATTCTAGATCTCCTATCCGAAATGGGAATGATTGAGTGTAAACCAGCTGACACACCAATGATGGTCAATCAGAAGTTGTTTATGGAAGACAAAGCAGAACTAGCAGAAAAGGAAAGCTATCAACGTCTGGTTGGGAAACTAATATACTTGTCTCATACTCGTCCAGACATAGCATATGCTGTTGGAGTTGTTAGCCAATTTATGCATCAACCTCAGGTTGCTCACATGAATGCTGCCTTGAGAATTGTCAGGTATCTCAAAGGAACTGCCGGACATGGAGTACTATTTAGACCAAATGGACATCTGAATATTCAAATATACACAGATGCTGACTGGGCAGGGGATAAAGGAAATAGAAGATCTACTTCAGGTTACTTCTCTCTGGTAGGAGGGAATCTTGTCACATGGAGAAGTAAGAAACAGAAAGTGGTGTCATTGTCAAGTGCTGAAGCTGAGTTCAGAGGTGTGGCAAAAGGATTAGCAGAAGCGTTGTGGATAAGGAAACTCGTAACAGAAATAGGTTTTCCTCCATTTGAAACTACTCAGATTATGTGCGATAATGAAGCTGCCATTCAGATCTCTGAAAATCCGGTGCAACATGACAGAACGAAACATGTAGAAGTGGATCGACACTTCATCAAGGAAAAACTAGAGGCAGGAATTATCAAGTTGCCATTTGTCAAATCCTCAGATCAACTTGCTGATATTCTAACCAAGTCTGTGGGAATGGAAATGTTTCACAAGTGTTTAAACAAGTTGAATTTTGGGAATCCCACTATTAAACTTGAGGGGGAGTGTTAGAAAGGAACAGATTACGGGATCAGTCTTGACATCATTTCCCGTATTACAAGGGCCGCAATTATGTCCAGATTCATGTCTTAAGTTTAGCAATGATATTAGCTTTGATTTTGTATTCAATAACTACTTAAAATAGTATGCCTCGTTAGTGTATAAATAGAGGCAACCTCCTTGTTTGTAATCATCAAGAAAAGAATACAAATCATATTTTCTCAGTTTATTAGTTCACAGTATCTCAGAAGATGCATCCTAAATTCCTAATTATTTCTAAGTCCTAGCATGCATGTATTTATATACAGTGGCGGATCTTGAGGAAAGTCACGGAGGGAACTGAAAGTCACGGAGGTGGCCAAATGTCGCGGGATCAAAAAATAATACTAAGAAAAATAAATTTTCAAACGAAATATGAATAAAATAACACTACGGAGCGAAACAACAGAGGGGGCCGGGGCCCCCAGGCCCTTAATAAGATCCGCCCATGTTTATATATATAACATGGTATTAACTATATATTATAAGTGTCTCATTTCTGTTTTAAACATTTGTAAAAAAGGTTATCATTAAAATTCATAAATATATCCCTATATATTACAAGATATCAAAAATAATTAGAATGGTTAATTATCATTAAAATTCATAAACATATGCATTTTTGCACCTACAAGTTAAAAAATTGCCCACACTTGTACGTAAATACATACAAATTTATGTTTGTACACTAATAAACATAGAGATCAATGTACTGCATTTGATTTAGAGCTGGCAATTAGGTACCTGTTAAGATCTGTTTGAGGAAAAATATACTATGCAATTTTTTACTTTTTTAAAATAATTGTTTTTAGTATTAGAGGATTCATTATTTAATTTTTTTCATACATAAAACGTATAACTGTCACGCTCAAACTATCAAAGCCAAGTGTTAAATGAGTCATTTTCATGTTTGAAACTTTTGTTCTTCACGCAATCTGAACCTGTTAAAACACGATTTGTCAGCTCTAATTTGACCCATGCAAGAAAAATGTGAGTAAATGTTTTTTATTATTTTTTTATTTTGAACCGCTATGAATTTTATTAGTAATTTGTACGACAAACTTATCTTTGAACATTATATATGCAAACATTTTCTCTACACTTTTAAGTATCTAAATCGCTATAAATTTCTATACTTATTGCATTTATAAATAAAGATATTTTGTACACATTTAAAAATACAGACAAACCAACAAATTTTTATACAATATTTAAAAATGCATATACGTGCATGCATATATACATTATTAGTAATTCACACAAAATTCGTTAGATTAAGAATTTAAGTATTGAATGGTATGCGGTCCCGAGCATTATGTAGGTTTAACGCTCCCGAGCATCATGTAGCTAGGTTGCAACCAATTAATTAACTTTGTGAAGAAAAGCCCTTACGAACACAACTAGCTAGAAATGTAAACGTGATACATGTTTAATCTAAATATAAAATGAGTTTTATTACCGATAGCATTATTGCATTATTACATAAACTATAATTTGCACTTTTAATTTGAATCAAATTATATGTTCCTAAAATATATAACTAATAGAATTTTGCTAATGACAGCATTAGAGACTTTCAATAACATGCGCAAAAAAAAGAAGAAGATAAATATAGCCGTGGGGGTTAAATTTAACTTGTTAGGATTTGTATAAAAATTTTGTACCTTGAATATAATCACCTCCCAAAAAAATGCATAATAATCAGAGTATTAGATTTTATGCATGTCTAAACAACTTAACCATAATACATACCCTAGACTATGTTTATCATTTCCCAAATTGAAAACCATATATAGTAAGATACATAATGTAGTACTCGTATTCGATACTTCAATTTTAGTGAACAAACTTGCCGTACGTTGGGGTCCGTTAGCCTTATGTTAAAAGCCTCATGTCCAAATTAAACACTCTCATTTCTCCGATCCCGATATTGTCTCTTTCTCATCTTATATATTTAATTAATTACTTTTTCTTCTTTTAATTGTTCTTAACTAAAAACAAGCTATGTAATTAATAAAAGATGGTTGCTTAATTGAATTCCCAGTTGATTGGTCTAAGTCATAGTCTATACTCTATATGCGACACGTAAATCGTGTAATATGGTAAAAAGACATGAGATTGTGATTTAAACCCGTATAAATGAGCTGACAAGATTACTATATATTTATATATTTTGATCGACAAATCATTAAACTTTTTTTATACATCAACCATAATCGATATTTATTCCAATCAGAACTTAAATATATATAATATATATCAACCAAGAAGATATTTTTGAAAAATCCCAACGCAAAAACCTAAAAAATGGACCATTGGAACGCCCATGTTTACATTAGTTTTGCTATTGACCCTATCCACCAAAATATATTGAGAAATGATAAAGAAGTTATAAATGCATAAAAGATTTTGCTCACGTGTTTTCTTAAGCTATAATAAACTCTAAATTTCCAAAAGTATGAAAACACATATTTATAATTAATGAATGTTAAGTGTTAGATTAAATTAATTTTATATATATCAGAACACCAAATAATAGTCCTTGCATTGATGATATTTTAGGGGGTTAATAATTGATTAGTCCTTAACTGATGTGACGTTGACACGGACCAGGTTTTTTAAAAGATGACTCTGACGTAGTGTAGCTTCTTTTGTATTGTTTGAATTAAATATATATAATTTTAATTTGTTATGTACTGTTTGAATTGTATATATTTAATTGATTTTAATGAAATAAATGGTTTCCAGTTTAACTTATATATTGAAAATTGTTAAGGATAAATAGATAAATTTGATGATAATAATTTTAAAATTTTACTTTTAACACATGTAATAGATTGGCTTTATAATATAGATATTTGTTTTTTTTTTTAAGGATAGAAAGAGACCTCAAAATTTGACATATCGTCAAAGAAGACCTATTTTTCCTAAAAGTTTCTTTGGAATTCTAATTCTAATTCAAATAAATGGGAATGCGTTACATTTTTGCAAAAATACTATGCGAGTAGGATAAAACATTCATTAACACAGATATTCAGATCCCATCAAATTGCCAAAAAGTCAATTATGTAAAATTTCAATGTGAACCCCTGAACTTTCTACATAGAACTATAGCACCCTTAATGTATTCTATGTATTTAAAAAGTCAATTAAGACTACAAACCACCGCTCATCAACATATGTGAGACCATTGTAAGAGCATCAGGTGTGCTAGTGTCTACTTCAAACATCATACCAGTAACACCAAGATCACTCATGTTGTACTTGGTTTACTAAGACACCCCACCCCCAAAAAAAAAACCGGCACGCCATAGGGGTATTCTTTTGGCATCATCTCACGATGCCATTGGCACCACCCTATTCTTGGGGGTATTCTTGGTGAAGCTCGTCGTGGCTAAGATGCGGGAAAGAAGAGGCGTCTTTGGTTGGGGTGGGGCCACAGTCCTTTTCAACCAATAAAAAAAAAGCTTTTTTATATATAGAAAATAATATTTAAAAAATTGATGATAAAGAGAGAGAAATGTCATTGTTTACCATCCAAACTTCTCAAGCGAACCCATACTAATTTGAGATGATCAAAAAATAAAACAAGAATACTAGCTTTTTCCTCCGTGTCGAACCATGTTTGAACACCAAAGAGCCCAAACCATTGTGTTGCCAAACGAGAGGGTGTGTGACACCAACGATGCCAACCGTCATGTCAGCTCCACCCTGGACGCCTATGATGCCTACACCTCCTGATCTAAGGGAGGAATGATCATGGGATGCAAAATGATCGAATAGTTGTTTAGATAAATTTATCCCTGTATATGACATAAAATTACTGAATTGAAGTAAAATGTTTTTTGCTTTGCCGGATTATTATTTGTTGAATGGATTGTAACAAACCTTGTTAATCATTAATTAATTTCGATGGAAAAAACTAATATAGAAGATCATTTCTTGAAAATGCGTTTTCAAAGTCCGAATGTTTTCGAGGGATTTTTTTTTTTTTGTGCCTAAAGCACAATTAAACGCATTCAAAAATATTACCCACCTGGTTAAACAAATCCAGCATCACATGCTTCATTGCTAGACAAGTCTTTCAAAAAATTAGACTTACCTATATTTATCGATATCCTATACTTTTAGGACGTACTAGTGACCCGACAAAGAACATAACTTTTTCAAACTTTATTTTACATATAATGAATTCATGGGTTGTACAGACAATAACTACCCTTACCTTCAAGGCAATAATGCCCTACTATGTTTAAGATGTTTTTGATTCACATCCACGTACATAACGTTAGTGTTTCTTTGTTGTTGTATTAGCATCCTTTTTAACCACTCTTCTAGTGTGACAATCCTTAGATTATCGAGAGATCAAGTCCCCCATCAACCCCGAGTGGTGTTTATGTGTTGGTAGCTAGTGAAGGCGTCTTCGTCTTATCGTCTAGTTTAAAATACGTGTGCATGGGGGAGGATAGAATCTATATAGGTTTAAGTATGTGTTTTTAGTGTTTGTTTTTGATGAATTGTAATCCTTAACGTCCCGTCCATTTCACTTTAGTGAAACTCTCTTTGTCGTTTCCAAAAATACATGCCTAGCTTAATTAATGGTGGAGGACATGCAACATAAAAGCGAAAGTCATGAGTTCAAATCCCGTTTCATGTCTCTATAACCATGGTATTACGTGATTTACTTTCTCTAATATTGGTTCTCGGTGAAAAACCGATAATAGATCAGTTATGCATTTCTAGCCGGACAATTATGATACACAATGGTAAAGGGACTAATTGATTAATAGTATAACATGGGTGGGCTTCTAAAGCCATACAAAAGAGTTAAGGGGTTGTTATTGAAGAAAAACCTCCATTAAGATTACATACTTAAAAGAGTTGGTAACTTGGTAGTTGGTACCGTAGAATCCCTAACAAACACTGCAAAAATCTCTCTTTTTCTCTCACCATATATACGCATACACACACACACATACATTTATATATATGTATATATATTTGTCTGTTTTATGCCCCCGTCTGGTCGGCAACGAACCTTCAGGTGAATGACCGTTTCTGTCTCTCTCACTATCTTTTTGTTTTCTGCTTATATTCTTCTTCTTTTGCTTCTCATTCTCCTGCAACTCCATTCTCTCTCTCTCTCTCTCTCTCTCTCTCTCTCTCTATATATATATATATATATATATATATATATCAAATCTATATCTATATTTTATATATAATCTTTAAATCTCAACTCAACTTGCAGGAACCAAATCTAGCTAACTCCAAATATATATCTTCATCTGGGCATCCTAGCTAACTCCAAATATATTTCTTTAATTAATGGAACTTCAGTTTTAACTGCTGCTCTCTCATATTATATATACTACTCTAGGTATGTATGTATCTATCGCTTTTTCAGTTTTTTCATTGGTATAAAGATCTAAGCTAAGCCCACATAAAGTGAATATTATTTATGCTGTTCAAAAAATAATAATAATAATAATAATAATAATAATAATAATAAATCATATATTACATTTATTATATATATAATAGAATCAATATTTTGTAATAATTGTAGCAAAATCTTGATTTTATGTCTCAAAGAATAATGAACTTAATTTTTAGATATATTTACACCAAAGTTTTACATATATATTTCTATTGTATAAACTTTATTTTACCTTTTATTGTTATACTTCACATACATACATTTTCTTACAACGTACTGTATGTAAATTGATTGCATTAAAATGAAATATTGTCATATTTTATTTTGGTTTACCTTTTAATGTAATATAAATGATTAATTTAAGTTGCATAAATTAAAAAGAGAAATAAGTTTTTTTTCTCTATCTTATATTTTGATGCATTTAATCCAATCTTTTTAATAAATACTTAAGACATTTATGTTGTGGGCTTTTACAGGTTATCTATTATTGCAATGATTAATGTGATGAATTATGTGAAGAAACCAATGAATGAAGTGGAAAAAAGTTTGGATTCACAGTTATGGCATGCTTGTGCTGGTGGTATGGTGCAAATGCCACCAATAAATTCCAAAATTTTGTATTTCCCACAAGGCCATGTTGAGCACTCGGGATCCAGTACTGTCGATTTTGGCAGGCGGATCCCGCCCTACATTCTGTGTCAAGTATCTGCCATTAAGTTCATGGCAGATATTGGCACAGACGAAGTTTATGCTAAGATTGAACTTTGCCCGATAACAAACCAAAATGATTATGATTATGAAAACGATGATAATGCATTTATAGGGTTTGATCATAAGATGAATGAAAACAAAGAGAAACCCTCTTCGTTTGCGAAAACATTGACTCAATCCGATGCTAACAATGGTGGAGGCTTTTCGGTTCCAAGGTATGACACAAAAGTTTGGTTTATTTTTCTCATAGTAACTACTTTTGTGTTGAAATTACCTCGATTGAGAGGAGTGATATTATTTAGTGATATTTAATTAACTTCGACTTCTATTTTTACTTTTTTTATATAAAAAAGGTACTGCGCGGAAACTATTTTTCCACGCTTAGATTATGCCGCTGAGCCACCGGTCCAGACTATCCTAGTGAAGGATGTTCATGGCCAGATGTGGAAGTTTCGGCATATCTATAGAGGAACTCCCAGAAGACATCTGTTGACCACAGGCTGGAGCAACTTTGTCAACCATAAGAAGCTAATAGCTGGTGATTCCATTGTGTTCTTAAGAGCCGATAATGGCGATCTGTGTGTAGGAATTCGGAGAGCGAAAAGGGGAATTGGTGGGGGGTTTCTTGAAGTTCCTAATGCTTCATCACTAAATGGAAATGGGTTTGCAAGATTTCCACCAGAGAATGAGAATTTGAAGGGTAAATTGAGTGTGGAGTCTGTGATTGAAGCTGCAAATCGTGCGGCTAATGGGCAGGCATTTGAGGTTGTTTACTACCCGCGAGCAAGCACTCCAGAGTTTTGTGTGAAAGCTTCTACTGTGAAGGCTGCAATGAGAATCCAGTGGTGTCCTGGAATGAGGTTTAAGATGGCTTTCGAGACGGAGGACTCTTCCAGAATTAGTTGGTTTATGGGCACGATTTCGTTGGTTCAAGTTGATGATCAAATCCAATGGCCTAATTCACCTTGGAGACTCCTTCAGGTATATATTTTGTGTAACTTTTCTTGAATTGAAATTGTATTTTGAATGATTGATCTTGTGTAAACATTTTTTATGTTTGGCCCAAATTAGGTTGCTTGGGACGAGCCCGAATTGCTACAAAACGTGAAACGGGTCAATCCGTGGTTAGTTGAATTGGTGGCAAGTATGCCCGCAATTCATTTAAGCCCGTTTTCACCTCCAAGAAAAAAGCTTCGGTTTCCTCAACCATCCGACTTCCCCCTTCTTACAATGCCACCAAGCATTCAGGGAGCCAGGCATAGTTCTCAATTTGGGCTCGACCACCGTCTCCAGTTCAACCAAATGCAACCGTTTTCACACGGGATCCTGAAGCATGACTCACTGAACCGGTTCCCGTTTCAAGAACGTGACGAAAACATTTCTTGTTTGTTAACAATGGGAAACCATAACCAAAAGGCGCGTTCAAAGAAGAAGGATGAAGAAAAAGATAACAAAAAACCGATGTTTGTTTTGTTTGGTCAACCTATCTTGACCAAACAACAACTATCTGAAAGTGTTTCTGGTGACACGGATGGTTCGGTGGTACTTCAAAATGGTTCAGGCAGGAGTTCCTCTGAGGAAGATGGTCCATGGGTTGAGACAGGCCATTGTAAGATATTTATGGAGTCGGAGGACGTGGGTCGGACTCTCGACCTCACGGCTCTGGGTTCATATGAAGAATTGTACATAGAGCTTTCAGGCATGTTCGGGTTAGATAAATCGGATGCATTAAGCAACTTGATTTACCAAAACACGGATGGAGCCATAAAACACATTGGAGATGAAACCTTTAGGTATAATTTTTGTTACAACATTTAGCATAGTTTGCATCTTATTATTTTCGTGTACTCGATACTAAACTCGAACTTGTTTGCTGCAGTGAGTTCTCGAAGGTGGCACGAAGGTTGACGATTTTAACCGATTCGAGTAGTGGCAACATAGTATGTTAGCAAACAATCGATATCTTTCACAAACTTGTACAGTCGAGTTGTTAGTTCTTTAATTCTTCATGGTCAGTTTTTTTTTTTTCTGGTTATAGGAGTTGTGGGGAAATCCCCTTTCTACCTATGTTAAGACATTTTAGCACTTAGGAATCATTGTAATGTTTTGATGTTTTCTTTTCTTAAAATTCTTGTTGCAAACCAAGAAATCTTATGAATGTGATCAAAAAATGTACAAAAACCTTCTTCTGATTGTTTGAAATTGTGTGGCGATAAACTCAGACCTTATGGACTAGTGAGCCAATGACCAACCACCACCATTGCCAGATAATAGTTAAAAAGGAAGGAGGACGCAAGTTAGTTTTTTTTTTTTATAGTAATTCTAGAATAACAAATAAATATTCACAAACAAACTTTATAAACTTACGTGGACCAATCAAACAAAGAGAGAAGAAAGAAAAAGAAAATAAAAATAATTCTATTGTTTCTTAATAATGACACATGAGTTTGTAAAGTTTGTTTGTAAACATTTATTTGTCATTCTAAAATTTCTTTTTTTTTATATATATATTTTGAGAACTAAGTTGTATGCTGTCTAATCAGGATATCTTATGGCTACTTCTAAATATTTTTCTGGTCATGATCTCTAAAATTATACCTAACGGAATTTGAACTTCTTGTAAAAATCTCACGATATCAATAGTTAGACTACCTTGAAAGTAATTATGTAATAAATGGAGGTGATTAGTAATTAAATACTATACTTTATTTTATCACAATGTTGTTGTTTGTTTTTGAAAGGCATCACAATGTTTATTTTTTTATAAAAAAAAACTTTTATGTACTAACAACTAATTAGAGGTCTACTATATATACTAGAACCACTTGACATAAACTTAGGGTCTAATAAATAAATAATTAAATATCATGTTGTTTCACACTATATCTCCATTTCATCATAATCTTCCAAATTAAATGATATATGGTTGATATCTTTAACATTTAGGAAGCATATACATTATCATCATCATGAGTTTATTATAATCTCGATCTGTTTCCTAGGAAAAAGGGTAAACTGTATGCATTAAGCTAATTAATATGGATTTAATGACGATATTAAGTTATTGTTGTTATATTAAAATCAAGTATTGTGAATTTAAAATGGAAGTCCCGCAGACAACATTAATCCCAAGTATAGTGGGATTAGTAACAGACAGCTTGCTCACGTGCGGCTTGTTTGGTTTACGTCTGTTTTCAATTCATGTTGTGACATTATTATTATTATAATAATAATTATTATTATTATTTTCCTAATGTGCAAATTTTGGGTCCCGGTTATTTCTGTAAAAATACCTGTCTCCGACCTGAAGAGATTATTGTTTATATCCGTATTTGAATTCAAAACCTTAAATCTCCCTAAATACTAAATACATCTATTGATGGTTGGTATATTGTGACATTATCTACCTTTTTTTTTCTTACTTTTAAATTCAAAATATATGCATAATTATTCATTGCATATGAAATTTTAAACCATACAATATATTACATTTAATTTCAAACAATTAAGATATGTTTAAAATCAGCTATTATATAAAATTAAAACTGATTCGAATTACAAGGTTTATTTATTTAAAAAAAAAAAAAAGGAAAGCATTTTTTAAGTAATTGTATTAACGTTGTAAACTTTATCATCATAAATTTGCCGCAAAAACTTTATATGGTCAATGTGGAAGACTTTTGATTGTGGGGCTAATCCTTCAAAAATCTGTAGAAAACATTCATTGTTTTTTTAAAAAACATTAAAAACAAAAAATGTGATTAAATTAGAGTTTTCTAAAAAGGTTTTTTTTTAAATGGAAAACAAAACTCCTGTCTCCATTTCTGAGAACATTTTTACTCACACTAAAATTTGAACCCAAGACCTTAAAATCTGAAGTTTCTTTAACTACCAATCCATGTATTAATGGTTGGGTTGTTCTATTACTAAAACCATAAGAAGCCAAGACCTCTTGATATCTTACATGATTTTTTCCGGGTGTACTTCAATGTTAGAGAACCAAAAGATCATGAGCTCGGGATTTCTTTGTTAGAATAATGTTGTAAACTTTTTTTTTTTTTTTTTTTTTATGAAGTAAAATAAATATTAATAAAAAAGAAATATAAAGTATGTATGAATAACATAAATGTGAATTGAATAAGAAGCCATGTTTAGGTGCGTAACAAGAGTTGCGCCGTTTCGATGGTTGTGACGACTTGTCAATCCCATGCACACACACACTCACACCATTTAATGCCCATTCAATCATGGAAAATTGTCTCCCACACCCATTTTTTTTTCTAAATATATTTATTTATTACTTAAACTTTGTGAAAAACCAAATTGTATCCTCAAATTCACACCCAACAATATTGGTTTTTCTTTTTCGATTTCAGAGACAAAAAGGTTGTTTTTAGTTTTTTAAACATAATCAGATTTATATATATTAAAACTCATGCATAAGTTTACACATGTTTAGTTGTACTCATATAATAAAGGTTAAAAGATTAATTATAATTTTAAATAGGTTATATATATTGTGAACAAACTTGATGCTGAGAGACTCACTAACAAGCTAGAACGTAAGTTAATAATTTTTTTATAAAAAAATGAAACAATTAGAGTAAATTAAAAAAGAATAGAAGAATCTTTAAAGATTTATGACAAATAAGAAAGGGCTCAAGATCCCATGCAAGAAAATTGGTCAAGGGTCAAAAAGTCAAACATGAAAGTTGTCTAAGCATATTTTTCCTTATTTTTTGGTTGTTTGTATCTTTTTTATGACTCCAATAATGTCAACTTAATTAGTTGCACAAATTTGGATTGCAACACATAAAGGGAAAGACATAATGCATGCATAAGATAACAGAACAATTATAATCAGGGTATATCCTTTTACTCAAAAAAGATAACACAACATGTCTTATTACAAAGCATTGTTTTTTTTCCCGATGTCTGAAAAACCAGTTTTTTAGTTGAACCAGTTTGGTGATTGAAAATGGTTACATCGGTTAAACTATCCGGTTCAACCAGTTGACTAGAAACACAAAATTATTATTTAATTTATACATGCATTTATCATATTAAATAAATGAGCAAAAATAACATATAAATTGAACAATCCAAACAATAAAATGAACAAGATTAAAAACTCTACATTTATTTCTTTAATTATATAAAAAAAAAAAGATGTAAAAAACCAATTTTTTACTTGAAAAAACTGGTTCAAACGAAAAAACCGACCAGTTTAACCCTGTGTCGTTTTTACCAAAAAGCTTACAATTAAACATGAAAAACTGGGTATTGCTTCTTCTTCTTTTTTAATACATAAAATGGACATATATATGATATAAGATGATTAAAGACTGATAATGCTATTAGAGGCGCTTTCTTGTGCTCGTTTTAGATTTGTGACGAATAATTAAGAAATAGAATAAAGGTGTTGCATCCGTCTTGCATGTAATATTAACTAAAGAAAAAATGTATGATATGTGTGTGTGGGATTAAGATCTCTACTATTTACAAGTTTGCGGTGAACCATTTCTCATGTTAAAATTTATTGATTGATGCAACATAACTCACTTGATGGGTTTCAACTCGAAAGGAACTCTATTTCACTTTCTACATTTGAGGGGTAGATTATTGGGGGGTTTTCGAGAGTCATGGGTTCCATCTCAGACACTCGTGTAATTTAGTAGTAGGATAGTTTGTCGTTCTAAAAATAAAAAAATAAAAAAAACGTATAAATTGTCAAAAATGAAGTTTTAAGAAAAATATTATATTGCTAAATTGTTTATCCAAAGTTACTGGATATACGCATATATGACGTGTGGGTTGGTCAGTGTTGTTGGTTATTCACGAATGCACACTTGTGAGAACAGTGACGAAGCCAGGATTTGACATTAAAGGGGGTCGGTTGCTTGATCGGAAAGGGCCGATTGGAGAAATTAACGTTAATTTAAGCTTTGGAATGAAAATTTTTATAAAAAGTTGTGTTAGTTGGAGGGGTCTAAGCATCCTCTAGCCTCCCCTACTAGCTCCGCCCCAGTGTGAGTAGTAACTCGGAATCTCAAGATTATCTATGTAAATCCCTGCTAAATGTGCAAATTTAGTCTCTAAGCTGAACCAGTTTGTGGACTCAAAATCACGGACTGAATCTTGGAAATGTACTGACGATGACTTAGGTTGGTGAAATTTGAAGCACTTGGTCTATCTACGGTTAGCCCAAGTTGGTCTGACCCAATTTCACAACATATGTCTATTGTAGGCTTGTAGCAGGTCTTGGCTCGTTCTAATTGCTTCAACAATTGCTATTTAAATACACCTAATAATAAACAAGGGTAGCTAATGGTCAATCTGAATATTATGGAGGAGCCTCGTCATGAAGTTGAGTTGACATAAAAGATTTAGGGTAGCAATAATACTAATCATACATGAATAACCTGACCTAAAGTCCTAAACCGAATGTGTTAGGATTAAAGGCCACTCTCTTTGGGTTTCGTATGTTTTATTCGGTTAACCACAAGTCCACAACCTCAATGTTTTAGACACTTTGTTAGGTCGGTATATGGCTGACTATATAAAGAATCGGATAACCCGAATAACCACAACAGTTAAACTTTACCAATAATTTTAAATTTCTTATCATAATAAGTACTTGCGCTATTGGTTTCTGCATTTCGAAGCCTTGGATCTTATTCTTAAATCAATCTTTTTGTTTGTTGAACTAATATAAATACTTTCTTTTTGAAGCTCATATATATATATATATTTAAACCCAACAACCCATTTTATTTGTTTAAATGTGATACCAGACCCAAACCCAAATAACCCATGAGTTAGTTTATGATCTTTTGAAATCCGTTTAATCTAAAATGCAAATAACCCGACCCATCAACACCCCTTAATGGATGACGTTTGGACTTTTGCCCTTGGGTCCTTTGGATTGATTACGACACAATTGTTTAAGCCACAACGCAATACAATGGACTCCTAACCTCTGGGCTATGAGCCTCGACATTCAGATAAACTGGAAATGGGACTTTTGACACAAACATAAAACTTACCAGCAAGTTACAGACAGAAAGCAAGTTAAAAACTCAAGTTAAAAACGCATGTTAAAAACAGCCAGAACTACATATCAATCTATACAACATACTGATTGGCGCGACTCAGATCATAAATGAGAAACAATAAACTTCAAGATCTCATAAATTTTCTAAATTGTCATTATATAAGAATCCCACAAAATCACATGTCGGCCAACTAGACATACTTCAATTAAGTTTAACACAAAAACATATTTAGTTCTAACCATGCTTATTACCTATCACCTCATAACTAATATCCAATGCAAAAAATATCTAAAAAAAAACAATCAAGTTTCGGGCACGTATTGGAAGAAGAGGTATAAACTATAAGTGTCATTAGATCAAAAATGAACACGTAGATTATTTAAAAAAGCTAAGGTATGGGGAGATGTAGACTTCCCAAATAATGAACACCAAGAAGGAAGCTTCTCAAGAATCCTTTTAACTTTCGGAGTCAACCGGTCAACATCTGTTCTTAGTTTCAGCAGGATTTCGTCATCATCGATTGTTACTTGAGTCTGGTTTTTGTCCCAGTAAAGGGTCAGATCAAACCTTTTGGGAGCATTCTTCCCTCCAGAAAACTGAATAATATGCCATCCATCTGAAGCACTTTTCACGCCAATTTGAATCAGTTCCTCGCCATTTTCAACATCTGAAAAAAGAATATCAATGAACTATAATGGTCCCACTATCAAGCTGCGACCAGTATGAAACTTGGGGAAATCCGAAAATTTTGATCCATTTACGAAAATAGTTTTATTCAACAAAAAATTACATTACTACTGAAATGAATACATTTTTTTTTTTTTGGTAACTGTATTTGATATATTAATTATTAACAGAGATATTTTAATGGACAAAGTGGTTCAGGATTGACCCTGCCGTTTGGACAGGTACAAAACTTACTTGTTTTTGACCTGAAACCAACCTGTCCAGCCTACCCATTTTACAAACTCTAAGCTTGAAGTGAAGTTAGTACTTAGTACCTTTGAGTCTGAAATCTTCAATTTTGTTAGTATTGATTGCAAGAGACCAGCGAGTTGACGCTTTAGTATCAAATGTAACTTGTGTAAGTCGTTCATCTGTTCTTGAATCTCTCTCCACATTGAGAGTCGGGATATCCGATTCACTCCATCCAATTACCGAATCGTCCTTGGTCCAACAACTGTATGTAGTAGTGAAAGTGACGAAGTCAGCAACATTTTCTCTTCCACATTCAAACCCTTCTCCAATATGTTGAATCTCCTTGGTTAACTTTCCAGGGGTAGTTGAAAAGAAAGAAATATAAGAACTCGGTTCTTTGTATTCCCCATTTCTTCCTGATGCGTCCACAACATGAACAACCTGAAAATCATCATTGATATACATAGATACATCAAATCACTGGTTCCAGACAAAAGTGTTCACTTTGATTGGAGATGACTAGATGGGTAGGTCAGGTGGGTTGGGTAACAGGTTTAAACGACTCGGTGTTTGGACGGGCCGAAATAGACAGCCTCAGTTACAAGATTATTACAATTATAATCAAAACTTTGAAAAAATCTAGTTATTCTTGTTTTCATTTTCTACGAAATATCATTTATATTTTTGGGTCCCATTTTTTCATACAAGTACATAGGACCAATGTAACATTTTTACTCCTAACAGTAAATTAGTGGGACCAACAAAGTGAACAATGTCAAATAAACAAAACAAAAGCCACTTTACGTTTACGGCTCTGGAAATATCTTCAGTGAATGGTGGGATGATTCCGGATATCACCGCAGATAGTGAAAGGCCAAACACAATTAAGCTTGCAATTGCAATTAGTTTTTTGGCACCTATAAATGAATAAAAAGTAAATCAATATGCACTATACATGAATAGTAATAGAAAAATATATAAAATGGAGCTATTAAAATGAAAGAGTTTCACTATGCCGAAACTGATCTATGGTTGCTCTACTTCAAGGAAGAACAAAAACAGACCACTTTTTTTCTTTAATAAAACTAGTCTGCATTTGACGTTTGATACTCAAAAATCAAAATTGATCTTATGAATTAAGAAGTTGATAACTGTGTTGAACAAGATACTAGGATACAGCCTAATAATGGTAATTTTTTAATAAAATAAGCTACGTCGATTTCAGCTAGCAAAAAAAGAAACTTTCAAAAGTCAAATATGGATCTTTATTTAAACAGAGGAAGCAAATTTAGATAATGTTAGAATGTTCGTCCCCATAAACAGATATCAATTATATTAATAGAAGAAAACCTGATACGTGGATGTATGAAAGAAAATACACCATAGTCAGGCATATGACAGCTGATATGTACACAGCAACTATTAGACCAACTAACCACTCGGGGATGCCTCCAGGGTTCCTGTATCCATATAAAACAAAATATATGGAAAGAAAAATAAGTTTCATAGCGATTGATTGTAACTACTATTATATCATTTACACTGCATGCAAGTGTATTAATCACAACATCTATATATATATATATATATATATATATATATATGGGTTGGTTATTGTAAAACAAGTATTAAAGTAAAATAAATAGGATAAGATCTTGACTATTAGAT
Organism: Solidago caesia; assembly: GCA_028566075.1. Classification (NCBI taxonomy): domain Eukaryota; kingdom Viridiplantae; phylum Streptophyta; class Magnoliopsida; order Asterales; family Asteraceae; genus Solidago; species Solidago caesia. The sequence continues at coordinate 13,641,650 of JAOXNX010000001.1, read as the reverse complement.
CATGATAAAACTAATGCACGAATATTCATAAAGCACATGTATATATATGATGCACGAAGATTTTCATGATGCATAATGATTTTCAGTTAAGAGAATAATTGCTTTATTTGTTTTACTTTAATACTTGTTTTACTTGAACCAGAACCTATATTCTAGCAAGAACACCCTTAAAGTAAGAACAGTGTGAGAACACTCAAAAACTTCATTTTGATGCATTAAAAGTCCATAAAATTAACAGTGTATAACTAATTATCATTATTTAAGTGTTTAACAACACATTGATCCGTCAAAACTAAGATAATCACACTTTTTGTTTTATGCATCCATCTTGTATGCATTTAAGATGGATGCATAAAACAAAAAGTGTGATTTTCTCAGTTTTGACGAATCAATGTGTTGTTAAACTCTTAAATAATGCTAATTAATTATACACTGTTAATTTTATGGACTTATAATGCATCAAAATGAAGTTTTTGAGTGTACTCGCACTATTCTTACTTTAAGGGTGTTCTTATTTGATTGAAACTATATATATAAGGTTCATGAGAGAACCTTTTTTTTTGTAAGAACCGCGAGAACTTTTAAATTATGTATTAGATCACATGTTTGAATGACATCATTCACATGTAAAACATAATAAAAGTTCATATAACAACAACAAAAAAATTGTTAATGTAAAATTACATATAACTTGATATGTTCATATGTGAATGATACACGTGAACAAATTTATTCACATATGACAAAAGGCTAATTTTACTATTTTAGGGTTTTGAATTTTTTTCTATTTTACGATACAAACTTTTATAACTTTTCACATGTGAATGAACTTAAAAAACATGTGATGTAATACATAATTTTAAAGTTCTCGTGGTTCTTGCAAAAGAAAAGGGTTATATATGTGATATATATATGTATTCATCATGGGTTAGCAGAAGGAAACATAAAGGAAAAGGCACGTTATTAATTTTCGGATCAAACGTTCCACCATTAATAGATAGATACCAGCATACTCCTTTTGATAGGGTTGGTTATAAAGGTTAGCCCAGTTATGAAAGTTCTTATAAAGATTTAACACGCCTTGTAATACCTGTCAAAGCGAACAGCCATACCAACGACTGTTCCTGCTAATCGAATGAACATGCCACCAGAGATTAAGAATGGTATAAACAGTCCCAGCAATAATGTTATTGTTTTGAGAGCCTTTGGTGCACGGGCTGAGGATAAAGTTGCTTCTAGCAATCCATCTAGAAAATCAAGGACTTATATCAATCAGACTCCAACTTTGACCAGCAATTACATCTTATTTCGGGAAGGAAAAATAAAAGAACTTACAAGCAAATGCTGGTGAGACGAGCCATGCAAGGGCAATATAGGAAGATCCAACTTTGAAATAATTTCCCACAATGAGAAGAAAAAGCCATTGTAATAATCCACTTTTATAAAGAGATCTTTCAGCTTCCAGTTTGGCCCAGTTGGCTTGAACCACTGGAGACAAGGTCTCCATTCTTTTGGAAAATACACGTGATATATATCTTTTTAGTATAAGATAACTGATATGTTGACCAGTCAAAGCCCCAAGGAAAGCAGGGGAAGCAAATAAACCTCCAACAAGCCAAGGGTTTGAAATAAAGGGAACCGGTGATGAAGATATAAGTGGTAGAATGAAGGCAACACCAATGGAGAAACTTAACGAAAATATCCACATTAATAAGATGCCTAAAAACGATAAGGCTAAAGAGGAAGTGGCAGGTGAACCACCCATCACAACTGATGTAGCCCATATCATGATGGATTGCATTATGACCGAATTGTAAAGCATGTTGGCAAAACGTTGGTGAAATACAACCATGTATGTTCCCTGAATTGTCAAAATCAAATTATTAAATTAAAATACAACTAATCATGCAAAATTATAACTAAAGATGTCCCCATGTTCCATAGATATGAGATATTCTACAACTTTTTAGGCAACAGAATGGCCTTCATGATAACTGATGGTCCAGATGATGGCATATCGCACAAAGAGAGCTTGCTTAGGTCTGGTTTCTGTTTTGGCCTTTTGGGTAACACTTTATTTGTACTCACAAAAAACTCACACTTTCAAAAAGTTTTCATCTAGTGTAATCTTCTAAGTTGACTGGTGTTCAAGTGCCACGTGACCACGTCATGGTCAAAGTTATAGACATGTCTGCCGCTACATCATCAAAAGTTTTCATCTAGGGTAATCTTCTAAGTTAACTGGTGTTCAAGTGCCACATGACCACGTCATGGTCAAAGTTATAGACATGTCTGCTGCTACATCATCATATTGACCAGGTAAGCCGGGTGAAAGTGTGTTACCCAAAACAAAAATCAGACGACATTTGGTTACCTTTTTATGAAATTGATCTCAAAAGTAGGAGTGTACCTCTCATTGAGTGCTAATAATAAGTCATTTCTTGTAATCAAGAAAACAAAAGCATATATCCTTTAAGAGTATAGGATGGTAATCATACCAAAATGTCAAAATATATGGCAGCATCACCGTCACTTTTCTCATTAACTGCCATTGCTTTGCCATTAGATAGCTGAGGCGACGCAGCAGTATGAAGCAGAAAAGCAAGCATATTTTCTCCAAGATGCTGAAGGGAACCCGGTTTTAAAAGCTTCAACTTGTCATTCTGCAAGAGAACAAATGATCACTTTTAACTTATATGAATGCAAGAATTCACTTATAATAGTCACAATGATGAACTAAAAACTTCAATAACACCTTCGTGTGATATACAGCAGTATTATCAGCATAAGCAAAGTCAAGCCCAGAAAGACCAGCAACCTCTCTATAGACTTGAAAATCAGTAGCAGATTTAATGACACCTGAAGTAAAAAGATCCTGCAGCACTAAAGAAATATAAAACTTAAAAATCTAGTATTGATATATTTGAAAAACTAGAACTTAAATTGAAATTGATGAGAGACATGATCTGTTTCCCGTTTTTTCCATGAAAAGATCTAATATATACAGGGGAAAAAAAGAACAAGAAAAATGCAAAAGAATACACACCTGAGCAAGAATTTGGCCAGATGGGTATTTGGCTACCAATGCAAAGTTCTCGATAGCCCATGGATGAGGACCAGCCTGTCAAAATGAACAACATGTTAAGGGAAGTACCAAGGTTAGCCAGCCATAACCTACAAAGTTACATGTCCTAAGGGTGTTTGCATTTTCAGTTTAATGGTATTAAAGATGTCTTAACCTCATTGATCTGGTATAGATATTATTGCACTACCTGGTATAGATAGTTTTCTCAAACACATAATACATAAAAACTTACAGCCATTCAAAAACAGTAGAAAACCATTTCTGGCTGCTGAAAACTCAGCATACAACACCCTTGGTGTTGTTTTGCGACTCACTTCAGAACTACCTAGACATTTCCGTTTTCTGAAAATCTTATACCAATTGAAAGACCAATGACCCTATTTTTCGTTACCTACTTTCAATTTTTACCAAAACCACATACACAAAAAGTTATAACCCGTCAAAAACTGCCCAGAGCCATTTCTGCCTTTTTACCCCAAATGTAGATTTTACACTTAAAACCCATTTTGACATGAGACCCTTTTTACTAGCTATTTCAATAAGGGAAAATTCCATAAAAAGGTAACATTTTTATTCAAAATTCCTAATCTAGGTAACCTATTTAGTTTTCGTCTATTAAAAGGATTACGTTTCTAAAAATTTATCAATAAAGGTAATATCGTTAATTTTTAACGACAGACCACCGTTAAGTGCCACGTCCGCTTGCCACGTCATTAAAAAAGCTGATGTGGACATATGACCTGGCAAGCTATCTGTATATACCATATTGATATACCAATTTATATACATATTTATACAACAAAAAAATCCCCACCTTTTTATAAATGATGGTTTCATAACCAGAAGATATAGTAATAAGAAAGAGAATATACTTTAAATCTCATCATTCAAAGCATCTTTTTCAACTGTTCGGGACTCAAATTGATTAAATAAATCAATAAGGCTAAAATTAAGGTTCATGTGATTTGGGGAAAAGAAATGGGGAGAGAGAAAGAGGGGGGGGGGGGGGGGGGGTTTGTT
>JAOXNX010000001.1:13603946-13620490 GCA_028566075.1 Solidago caesia | reverse complement strand
TTATATATTAATTAACTATATATTATTTTTATATTAATATAAATAATCAATTTTAAATATTCTAACAATAATAACAATCACATTTTTTATATACGCGTGTGTTATGCAATTTAAAACGGGCAGTCGGCGCCGGCCACCATCATCTTTTGATTAATGTATTGAATGAAGTTTACGAATTTCATATACACTATAATTTATTTTATTTTTTATATCATCCAAGACCTTGCTAGTCTAAGATAAAATTTAGAGGGTTCACGGACGAACAACAGACAGCCATAGCTAGCATACGGTTCAAAAACTTTTCGCGGTTGAGGACTTGAGGTATATCTTGAGCCATTTAAGTATATTAATCTCATATGATCTATTAGTACCTCGCTTTAGTTTCGTTAATAATCAGTAAGATTTGATCGAGTAGATAGACAAACATAACCTTTAAGATAATGTTAACAAACAATATTTTGTAGGTCTTAAAATATATATCGTCTACAATAAGTATTATAAAAGATGAAATAGAATATATAAATATATGCTTTCAATATTTTAGAATTACATTCTTCTACTTTGATTTTACTTACAATCTTTACGTTTAAATTTACCGATTTGTTTTTTCATATATATTTAAATTTGAATTTACATAGTTTTTATGGTTACATATATTTAATAATTTATTTTATTTTAAAAATATCGTAATCCTCTCGTGTATTTAACACGGATCTAAATCTAGTTAGTCCTTAAATTACATAACCGGTGTATTACTCACTAAATTCACAATGAAATTTAAATAAAAAAAAAAAAAAATCAGCATAGTCGGTTGACCCGCTCGACATGCTATAGCTCCATCCCTGAATAATTATGAGTAACTTGGTTTAAAACATACTAATACACAACGATGGGAGATCAACATGCATGTTTACTACCTTTCAAAAAAAAAAAAAAAAGAAGCATGTTTACTGTATTCAAATTCGAGTTTGATTTATTTTTTCGAACTTGAATTTGAAAACTTTCTCAAATTTAGGAACTAAAAACTTAAAGAGAAAAAAAAAGAGTCCCAAATTAATAAACCAATTAAAACCGTAATCGGAAAACACCCTGGTTTACGACACACCATCTTTTTCTCTCCCTTAATGCATGCTGTTACTTTTTCTCTCCTCTCCCTCGCTCCATATTTTGCCATGCATAAATAATGTGTGAAGTACACGATGCCAATTTTACTCATGCTGGCCACCATGTATTATAATGATCATATTGAAGCTACGCCTATATAAATAGTCCTATATATTGCATGCATCTAATTAATTAATGAAATCCCCACTAATTCGTCACTTGAATTCAAACTTTACCCCAAAAAAAAATTAAGATGATGAGTTCATCAAGAACAAATAAAAGTTCTGAATATGCAACCCATGAGATCAAGTTCACCAAGCTCTTCATCAATGGACAATTTGTTAATTCCATATCAAGTTCCCTTCTTTACTCTCTATAAACTATAATATACATATACATATACATATATATATGATATATACATCGATCAAGATATATATAACTACATTTATTTATATTTTATATTTTCGCTTGTCATAAAATGACTCTTCTTTTCATTATTATTAAGCAAGTAGTTTACTACTAAATTCCCAATTCTAATTAATGACCCTTATCATTAATTATTTTGCTATTAATTAAGATTTGCATAAACCCTCACTTATCTTAAATTTTGTGTGTTATGTGTTGGTGAACCTTTTTATGACGGATCAAATAGTTTACAATGATTTAAATGCTAATTAATGGTGTTTCAACAACAGCTTAGATACTGATTGAAATTTTAGGAAATACGTTTGAGACGATCGATCCAGCAACTGAGGAAGTGATAGCAACGGTTTCTGGAGGGAAGAAAGAAGACGTCGATCTGGCAGTCAAGGCAGCTCGTGAAGCTTTTGACAATGGACCTTGGCCTCGCATGTCCGGTGAGGTACATTTTCTCAGGTTAATTGCACAAAAATTATATCACGCGCGTGCTTTCAGTTCTTTTTTCTCGACCGATATTGCACGTTTTTAATGATTGTATGTACAATATTTACATTTGCATACGACCGATTGTATATAAAATAATTTCTCTATAAAAGAAATGAATTTTAATTGTATACGTGACAAGAAGGTGAAGATATTTACATTGTGGTGGAACTAGCCCTTATAAAATATTATTCTTAGATTAACAATTGGTCCAATATTTTTGCTAACTCCACGAAATTGTAAAAGCACAGGCACGGCGAAAGATTATGCTGAAATATGCGGATTTGATTGATGAAAATGTTGATGAATTAGCAACCTTGGAAGTAATCGATGGTGGAAAACTGTTTGGCCCAGTGAGGTACTTTGAAATCCCGATATCATCAGAAACGTTTCGTTACTTTGCGGGTGCGGCTGATAAAATCCGTGGAGCAACTCTCAAAATGTCTAGTAATATTCAAGCTTACACATTACGTGAACCCATTGGTGTGGTCGGACACATCATTCCTTGGAATAGCCCTGCTTACATGTTTGCCACCAAGGTCGCGCCAGCTTTAGCCAGTGGGTGCACCATGGTGGTCAAGCCTTCTGAACATACACCTCTTACGGTTCTCTTTTTGGCTCACTTGTCAAAACTGGTACATTGAAAAAATAAAAACCTGATGCAACTTTTGATTTCAATATTAATTACCCTCCCTCCCAATTTAAATATCTTATTTTGACCTTTTGAGTCTTTTTTTCCGACTTTGACCTTAAATATTTTTGTTTGTGTTATATAATACTTGATGTAAAATATATGAATGGATTGGGTTTTAAGTATATTTTTATTGATATAATATTCACCAATCATTATATAACACAAAGAAAAAATATTTACGGTCAAAGTTGATGAAAAAAGACTCAAAAATTCAAACTGTGACATTTAAATTGAGACAGAGGGAGACTTAGTAACAACCTTTGTAATACTCCTTACAGCATACACATAAAGTCTTGGTTTACAGGCAGGTGTTCCTGATGGCGTGATTAATGTTGTTAACGGGTTTGGAGAAACTGTTGGTGCTGCTGTTAGCTCCCATATGGACATTGATGCCGTAATTTTTTCTTTTTTTGAATTGAACTTAAAAGTAGTAACTGTAACTGTATATGTATGTAACAAAACTCGCAACTTCAAGTTTAATGCATGATGTGTGATCAATATATCCAGGTTACTTTTACGGGATCCACAGAAGTTGGTCGTTCTGTAATGCAAGCTGCAGCAATAAGCAATTTAAAACCTGTGTCGCTCGAACTAGGAGGAAAATCACCTTTCATTGTTTTCGATGATGCAGATGTTGATAAAGCAGTAGAGCTTGCTGTTTTGGGCAATCTAATGAATAAAGTACGACCGACACTCATTTTTAAGATTATATTTATTCACATCCACTATTGTTTTTTTAGAAAGACGTAGGTACTAGATAGACTTACAACTTCTTGTTTGGTAGGCCAACTCACATACAGCTAAGATAGAGGTCTTTGGTTCTACTGTTTGGTATTCTACGATGGTATCATAATGCGTCTCTTTTAATTTTTTGTTAAGCTTGGTTAATTAGATCGAGGGCATTAACTTTGTTTTGTTTGTTTCTTGTTTTTATTTTATTTTTATATATTACAGTAGTTTGTTTGCAAAATCAGTTAATCAATATTTGTTTCATGGTTGTTTGAACCAACTAGTTTGTTTGGAAAGTATACAGAACTAAGTAAGAAACACCTGTTGTAATAGTACTTATAATAGATATTAACAGTAGACTTATATGGTATTTTCTGGTCGGAGGTAAGCAGCCTCTCTATACTCAGGTAGGATAAGTCTGTCTAGATCATACCTCCCAATACCCCACATCTGGTAGGATTGGGTACCGTTGTTGCTGTTGTTTTCATTGTATGAGTAACCCGACAAATCTTCCCCGTTCCATGTGCAGGGTGAAATGTGTGTCGCAGGGTCTCGTGTTTTTGTTCAAGAAGGAATCCACGATGTTTTCCTTAGCAAATTGGAAGCAATGGTAAAAGGTTGGGCAATAGGAGACCCTTTTGATCCCGCCACACGTCATGGACCTCAAGTATAACAATGTTTTGGTTCTTTGCTATAAAAGCTTACAAAATTTCATACCAAATATATTTTGGTCATGTTAATCCATCCTTGTGCAGAACAATAAACAACAATACGAGAAAGTACTTTCTTGCATTGAGCTTGGCAAAAAGGAAGGTGCGACTTTGGTAACCGGTGGCAAGCCATTTGGAGAGAAGGGATACTACATCGAGCCAGCTTTGTTTACAAACGTTACGGTGTGACCCATATCATTCTTAATTTTTCTCCAAATACGTTTGCTATTAAATATTAATATAATATGGTAATTAGTCAACATTATTATTATTTTTTGTTTTACAGGATGATATGACCATAGCAAAGGAAGAAATTTTTGGCCCTGTTATTTCTGTTATGAAGTTCAAGTATGTGGATGTCTTTACATTTGTCATTTGATTCATTGCTAAAGTAAACGGATGCGATTATCCTTATTCGGGTTATCGAGGGAAGACAAGTCTTTGTTGTTTTGACTGAGATGCACACGGCATAACAAAAATGTCATAGTAATATATAATAAAATAATTGAGTTTTGCTAAACCCTCATTTTCTACACATCATTTAACACACACATGTCATTCATCCAATATGCTTAAAAGAAAAACCTACTTATTCAAACTTATTTGGATGAATGGCATGTGTGTAAATGATGCGTAGGTTTAATTTGCAGGAGGAAATAGCATTTTTGTAAATAACTAGAGCGTAGACTAGGAAGTAAGTAAACTAGAGCAGCGTTTTAAGATGGCATCCAACATATACCTCCATGAGTCAAAATGAGCCTACATAAATAGTAACCCTGTTAAGCACACTAAAATTACCTCTGCTTCCGTTTGCTCTTTACAGGATTAATTTTATTTTTTTTAGCAAATCACCGCAAATGAATTCCCTTAGTTTTTTAGTTTTTACTTTGATTTCCAATCTGACCGAGGTCCTTATGAAAACAGTCTATCTATTTAAGGGTAGAGATAAAACTTTCTACATACCACCTCTCCATTCCTGCAGGATTGGTATGGGTAGCGTTGACATTGACTCAAAATGGAGAAGATCAGTTTGGCCAAAATTTATCTTTATGTTAAATATAATGACATACATACGATAAATTGTTAAAACTGTCACATATTCACGTTCTGATAAATGTAACCAAGCAATCACAAGATATTGGATTCTAATTAAATAGTTTATAAAATTTGGCAAGCCACAACGTAATTTTGCTTAATAACAACGATTTTCAGGACCGTGGAAGAAGTGATCAAAAGAGCGAATACCACTAAATACGGGCTTGCAGCAGGTGTAATGACGAAAAATATTGATGTTGCAAACACGATATCAAGATCTATTCGGGCAGGTGCAGTCTGGGTGAATTGTTTTATAGCAATCGACCGTGATGCACCTCATGGAGGGTATAAAATGAGTGGGTTCGGAAGAGAACAAGGATTGGAGGCACTTGAACATTATCTTCAAGTTAAAACCGTGGCAACACCCATATATAGCTCCCCATGGCTCTAAACTTCCGTATATTGTAGAAGAATCAAATAAAATGAAGAATATGTCTTTCTCATGGTTCATTATTATTATTATATATCTATACTATCTTATAAAGAAATAAAGAATACACCCCCTTGTTGAAAGTTACTCATTACAAATTGTCTAAATTGCCCTTAATGATTAAATTACATTATCAATTATTTATCTTCTAACATATTTCCACTAACCCATTTACATCAATTACCAACACCACTCGACACCGCCACCACCACCATCAGTCGCCGCCATCGCCACCGGTCGCCGCCACCACCACACCTCCGCCGCCGTCACTGCCGCCGCATTGCGCGAGTACCGTGCTAGTATAAGCTTAAAAACATAAGCTTAAAAAGCTCCGTCAAATAATAAACTAGCCTATATCATTTATTTAATATAAGCTATAAACACCTCATGGAAAATTATAGTTAAAAAAAAAAAAAAAACCCGAATGCCAAAATATGGGCTCATTCATACTCATACCTCACAATATATAGACATCATATACCGGGCTTGCCCACTCCCCAAAATCCAGCCCACAAACCCAACTCGCCCTATACCTAGATAAACTCTTTTATTTCCATAGCATTCATAAACCCTAATAACTTCACTCTCTTTTGTTCCCCATTTCTTTTTGCAGGTAGCAGCAGCAGCAACAGCCGTCTCCATGGTATCTGTCTTCACTCCCCCAAACCCTAACCCCTTTCTCATCATATCTCTATCATAACTAACTTTATATATATATGTATCGTGAATCTATATACAGGGTATCGATCTTGTTGCAGGAGGAAAGAGCAAGCGCACCAAAAGAAACGCCCCTCGATCCGATGATATCTATCTCAAGCTCCTCGTCAAGGTATATATATTCTTACATTTTCTTAATTTTTTGTATTTGCTTTATTTTTAGATGTATAATACATGTTTATGTATATTGTGTATCAGCTTTATAGGTTTTTAGTTAGGAGGACTGGAAGCAACTTTAATGCTGTGATTTTGAAAAGGCTTTTCATGAGCAAAATCAACAAGCCACCGATTTCTTTGTCTCGCTTGGCTCGTTACATGGCCGGCAAGGTATAAATACATTTTTTTTCGTATCTATATGTTTATTTATTGTGATTTATTTATATAGAGTAAATTTTGTTAGTGGAAAAGGATAGTTTCTGTAGATGTTGATTGGGATGGTGGTTTTTCCCATTTTAATGAGTTTAGGAGGATAAGATTGCTGTGATTGTTGGTACGGTTACGGACGATGTTCGTTTGCCCGAGATTCCTTGTATGAAGGTTACTGCTTTGAGGTTTACTGAGACTGCTAGGGCTAGGATTGAGAAGGCTGGTGGAGAATGCTTGACTTTTGACCAATTGGCTCTTCGGGCTCCTCTTGGACAGAACACGGTATGACTTTTTTTTTCTTTTTCTTTCCATTATGTATATTGTTCGGTGTATATATTGATGGCATTAAAAGTAGTTGACTTTATTAGTTATTGATTCATGTTTGGGGTATGTTTTGTGTCGTAAGGGTTATGATTTGTCGTGCTACTTTAATAACTTGTTAAGTGTAGTTATATGCAACATTGGGTACTCTACTTGTATGTTATTTCTGTCTTATAATCTTGTTGCCTCAGTGATGTGAAGAGTTTAGACAAACAGTCAAACATAGAGAAACGGATTTGTGAATTCAGAAGTTAAAGAAATTGATTTCGATTGTTTGGTTCATGTTATTTCTACTTGCATTTGAATGGGGAGAAAAAATGGACGTCTTTTAAATAATTTTAAGACGTGGCATCTGTTTCTAACTTGTTTAATTCATTCATTTCAACTTGGTCATTTTTGTAGTCACCCAATCTATCTGTTTGCTTTCAAATTACGCCTGATGTGATGTAACTGTCATTTTCTTTTTTCAGATATGGAACGTCATTTAATTTTGTTTTCATGTCGCCAAGAATCATGGTGGTTTATGAAAATAATGAATCGTGTTGCCTGTGTCTGTGCCATGTAGAACATATTTTTGTTAGATATAACCTTATTTATCAACAAGATTTTTGGAATTAACTTATTTGAAGCTTTTTAGTTTTGACAGTGTAAATCTTTGAGGGTATCTTTGACTTTGTTTTTAACAATGTCTTTATGATGCATGATTTTTTTTAACTGTAAACTGTAGGCATACGTGTTTATGATTAATACATTGTTAGTGGCACAAACAAACTTTCAATAACTTCCGTGTGCCGTGTCAATCTTAAATTGTTACATGTCATTTTGTTAACAAAAAATGGAATTTGCAAGGCTTGTTTCCTTTATAATAAGTTTTAGTTTATATTCAACATACCTAAACAATGTTCTGCATTGAACCATGATCATAATCCACATTTTCAAATACATATTGCAGGTGTTGCTCAGAGGTCCAAAGAACTCTCGTGAAGCTGTTAGGCACTTTGGAAAGGCTCCTGCTGACAAGTTTGATGCGGAGTCCATAATTGAAGAATTCAAGGATCTTAAAGGTCGAAAGGCTGAGCTCTAATTTCTTCAATGAATCGAACCAGGTACCAACCGTTTGTCTCCTTTTTAATTTTTAGTTGTCTTGGACAAATGTTTAGTTTTTTAGTGATTGAAACTTTTTTTTTTATAATAATAGTATTTAATTTTTGACCCGACCCGAATCGAATCACCGACCCGAACATATTACCCGAAAAATAGCGTCAGGGAAAAAATTTTTTAGATCCCGACCCCCCACTGAAAATTTTCAAGCTTCGCCATTGCTCGTTGTAACAAAAGGTGGCCCAAGGTTTTTAAGAGATTTAAAAAAAAAAAAAAAAAAAGAAAAACGAGGCCTAATACTTTTGTTTAGGGTCCTAACTTTGAAGTTTTTCCAGTTTTTGTATTCTAAGTTTCTAACTGTTTTTTTTAACATCGTATAATTGTATATTTCGTTGGAAAGATTGATTTCACAGTGAATAAGGTGGAGAAAACCCTTGTATACTCCGAATTACTGTATTCCCGCTTGCTCCGGCCGCCGCAGCAGCCGCCCCTCATTCCCGCCGGCCTGAATCCAAGAAGTTCCGAGCAGAAAAAAGGTGCGATTTTTGAATGTCCACAATCATACCTCACTTGTTCCATTTATTTATGTATGATAAATTTAGTTTATTTGTGTGTGAGTGTGTGTTACTTGAATGTCCGATTTTGTCTTGTTTTTATTAATTAGGGGGTGTTTGGCCTAGCTTATTTCCGAAGCTTATAAATAGCTTATATGTGTAGCTTATTATTTTTTTTTTTTTCATAAGCTCATTTTTCAGTTTTAAGCTTATAACTAATAAGCTAGAAAATAAGCCACGAAAAAAATAAAAATAAAAATGGGCTTATTAAAAAATAAGCTAGGCCAAACGCCAATTCATTGTTTATGTTTGGGGCTTATCCATTTCTAAAGCGTAATCAAACCTCCGTTCATGTTGGTCGGGTTTTTGGTTCTAATGTCTCATTTTTGTGTATCAATGTAAAGTAGTCAACGAATGTCGTTTATCCAGTGACACTCGTTAATATGTATAGATTAATTGAAAGTCATATCAAGCAATCACAATTACAATATTTTTGCAGAATGGAAACATCAGAAACTATATTGAAGTCTGAAGCTAAAGACAAAGTTGTCAAGATTTTTTCAAATTTCATGGAAAGGTTTGTATACCGTTTTTCGTGTATTTGGTCAGCGTGCATTTTACATTAAACCTTTTTTATGTGTTGAGATAGCAACTACATAATTCTTAACACGGTTGTTTCATGGCAGGGTTGCAAAATTTGAGGAGCTATCTGCTGCCGGGAACAGATTGCTGGTTAGCTTCCGTCAAGGACTTGGTGAGAATTTCTTGGTTTTTTTTTTTGCAGATACTTCGTTTTATATTAGTATTTGATATATTGATGTTGGATCTTGATATTGATATGCATAGAGTATATCCGAAGACCCTCTATTGACAAGCCGTCGGAACTCTTTGAAAAGGTCATAAAAGCTAACTATACTGATAGGATGCAGTCCTACATTAAAGCTGGATATGTACACACTTACACCAGGGTTGAAAATCTCAACAAGTGTAAGTGATCGTGAAATCTTTTTAACTTTATACTTTATATGTAGCTATTTTAAATTTCATATCTATCATATGCAGTGTTGTAAAACTCGGCCGACTCGGCCGAGTTCTCGGGATCGGAATCGGGATCGGTGGCTTAACGGGCCGAGTTCATATGCAATGCATTTTTGGACTACAAACTGTAACTGCTCTTTACTGGAAATTAGGTGCTGACTTTATTTTTCTTCTGTTTTTGGTGATGTGCATACGGAAGTGAATACAAGTCATCTTCAATTGTTGGATAATGCAAGTAAAGGTAACATTCCTTGTATGTTTTGGGTCAACTTTTGATAAGCATTCGGTTGTGATTTTCAGTGTTTAGCAAAATGGATTTGTATTCCAATCATCCAACGGGGAATGCATGATACTGTTTAAAACGTCATTCATATAAGATAACTAAGAAGTTTTGTGGAGTTAAAAATTTAAAATGAATAGTATCAATATATTTATAAATGATGGTAATGGGTCATTTGAACATGAGAATGTTGCAAACATGTGTTGCAATTATGACGGGCGATTCTAAATTTTATATTTTTACAGCTAAAGACATCATCAATGAACTTGAATGCCTTGTTGAAGAAGCTAAGGTGGCATTAGAAGCGGCAAGTGAAAGCCTGCAAGATTATAATCTTGATTTGGATCCTGAAGAGGTAGCTTCATGTCATTTTATTTGCTGTCTGCTCTTAAATTATTTTGTTTTACGCTTGTAGAATTTTTCTTTATAAATTCATTGTTTTGATTGTTTTATGGCATCACAACCCTTCTTCTGCATTTTACTTCCTTAATATGAATTTCCCTTGTGTTTGTTCCAAGTAGATTCACATTGGTATATATTTGAATCCCGATTGCAATTTAGAATTTTATTGATTCAAGACAAGCTTGTTTTTGTGTGTTTTATTTTACTGGTTATGAAGAACAGCAAACATATCGTTGATCTTGATATACTATTGCAGGATGAGAGTGTCACATATGTCCCTGCGATACCAGTAGACGTTGATTATGCCATCATGTTAGCTGTAGTCTATAGCATGGTGAAACAGGATTACGTAATGCAGGTAAACAAGCTTTTTTTACCTAATTTATTCTCATATGTTCGGAGTATAATCCAAACTTTACATTATGGTTGGTTTGTGCAGGAAAAGATTGTTTCTGCACTTAGTCTAAAGACATCATCATCAGAACTAGAGAGCTACTGCTTGATGTGGTCACTGCACCCCTTTGTGAACAATGAAATTATGCATCAAGCTTGGAGACTAGTCGCGTAGCTTTTTAATGTATTCTATGAAATTTCTTACAAAATTTTCAGTTGGCAGTAAATACAAAGCGGTTATACAGAAGCAGTTGGCCCAAAGGTACCAAACAAGGATCCACAATGTTTGGCTTGTGAGCTCGAGTCTTCTGAAGATATGGAAGGGTGAGTTTATTCGCCTTTCAAAAAAGATAAAGAAGGAATACAAAGTGAAAACTTCAATGCTGCATTGAGCATTGATGCCAAATGTGTTGGATTGTTATGGATCGGGTTCAATATAAACAAGAGATCAAAGAGATCTTGACTTTAATGAAAAGACTTGTTTAGAATTGTGATAGCCGGTGTAGATGCTTGGCTTGCTATCTAAATATTGATACGTAGATTTTAGTATGACATGTTAATATCATATAAGCTCTTTTTAAGCTTTGCTCCTGACTCTCTCTATATACAAATCCCTTCTTAATTATTAACTTAATAAGGCTTCGGCCCTATGGAGTATGGAGTAAAGGGAAGCGCGGATCTGGAGCGTTTTATGTGTGTGGTGAAATGAGATTTGAGCTTATACATAAAGAGCTGTCAAGACCATTTCATAATTGGATTTTACATGCACAGATTTTGAAATGAAATAAAATAGTGGTATGTTTTATGCGCGAAAATTTAATCAGGCATTACGAACATATAACTCCACATGCAACGCATGGATAACGTTTTGTACTCGTAATGCGTTAATGAACTTATAACATCTCAATCTATGATCTTAAGTTCAAGATAATAAAAATGGATTCCGCAGGTATATCTAGTAGATGTTATACTTATTTCCTCAATATAAACAGTTGAAATAATACATATTGCATACATAATGTATTGCAATTTATCTTGAAACAACCATAGGACCATATTCACTTGTTTTCATTTCTCAATTCTCATCACATCAAGTAAAAACCTTGCACTTGACAGGGTAAAACAGAGAAAATAAACGATCACATTCAAATCACAGATTACGTCCACAATCACCAGAATCCATGAAATGAAACATGAAAAAGACTCAAAGAAACTATGCAATTGATCTCTGCGTTGAGGGGAGCAGTTAAAGTTTTGATGTTGATCATTTAAAACACTCGGAGAGAGATTTTTTACTAAGATCCTTTTCCGTAACCATAGTATCAGCTAAATCGGTGTATGGAAGATGAGCCCATCACCACATACACTCAAACCAAAATAAACTCTACTTTATTGAAAACTGGCATGACCAACAAACAAAGATTGCAAGAGATTACAGTATCAACATTTTAAACTGAATTCTCCCACCAATAATCTAAATATATCCTTAGATCAACGCAAATTATGAACATTCTCAATCATAACGCATAAACAAATAGATCATTAGCCATTGCATCAAAGGGCTTCACATCTTGTACATTTCAAACTAAATTAGACGAGAAATCGATCATACTAGAAGGCAAAAAGCGCTGCAATTTCCCTCCTAGATGCTACCTACACCTAATTGCCTGAATTTCCAGCATCTCCGCAAGGATATGTACCCGTATCACAAAACGTACATGGTTGATGGTCCATAGCCAACATACTAATCGGCCCAATAGTTAATACTGACAATGGGTTCATTAAGATCTTGAAACAAGATATCCTACATTTATGTTGCAGAAAACAAGAGCTTTTATAAAGAATAAAAAGGCAGTAATCCTACCCGATATATCAAATTCGCAGCTCTTTTATGTTCTCTACCAGACTCGACTCTTGTACTTTGCTCTCCTCTTTCTTTAGTGTCTGCACGATCACTGGTACACAACTCTTCTCCTCTAGTGACAATGGTGTGGCACAAGGTTTCATAGGATCTTCCTTGACTTCTAGTGATGCTGCTGATGTGGTTGTAGGTTTCATAGGATCTGTAGCATTCAACATGGGAGCTGCATTCACCTTCTCTTCTATCGGCGGTACTCGGGTTGCCACCACCTTAATAGAAGTTTTAGTAGCTTCGGGAGCTGAGAAAACTGGCACAGCTTGTCGGATGGTGACAGGAGGTGGTGCACTATGCATGGGCGGCCTCCTAAACTGTGGAGGAAGCTGATTATGCTGCATATGTGGCGGATGACAGGGCGGGGCAGAGAAACAAGGAATCGCATTACGTATAGTCACAGGCGGCGCCATTCCATGATGAGCCCTGAAGTGTCTCACAGGAACATAGGGTGCTGCTTCAGCTGCAGGGAACTTGTGGGGTCGGGCTGCAGTCGGATTTTCTGTTTTTGTGCAGGTTTGGACATCATTCAATATGGTTGGATCACGCCTACTTTGAAGGTTAGTTTTTGGGCATATCAAAGGAAGTATTTTTGATGATGTGGATGAAGGTGACTGTGCAGAGAGTAGTTTCGGTTTTGGTGCTGGAAATTGGATTGGAAAGGGTACATTAGACATTTTTGCCTTTAATCTAAATTTCTGTAAAGCACGAGCCACAGTGACATGTTCTTGCTCCTCGAGGTTCCCCTTTTGTAATGATGAATTTTCTGATTGCTGGGCCACTAAATGAAAAAAAAAGTATCACTCGTGTATGTAAAGACAATTTACGACACTTCAGCCTACTAACTACTTCAATATAAAATATATATGACTTACTGAATTTGAGAGAGGACCAAGCTGACATGGCGGCATTTTTTTCAGCTTGCTTCTTGTTCTTTGCTGGTTCACCTGTAAATATGCAGCCAGCTAACTCTAAGGTGCAGGTGAAAAGAGGGAAACGGCCAAAACCCGACCTGATGGTTGTGTATCTTGGTAATGACGCTCCTACTCTTTGAGAAACTTCTTGCAAAAGGTTCTTGTACACCCCTGTTTCATCCTGTCAGTTCAAAATTTAGCAGGGTAAGCAGAGTTTTTAAGCAAATCCCTGCTCTTTAGTGTAACATATGTATATAGTAGCTTTACATGATTGCTTACAAAATATTACAAGTACTTCATATATCTAATTAATTACATTAGTTATCACATATAGCTAAATGCATACAGAAAAAATAGCCATCACATTTTGCTACTTGCCCATAGGTAGCAATCATAATACTCAAACTTAAAACCATTAAGAAAAAATTCCTACTATTTTTAACCTTTCCAATGTTCGATTTTCAGTTGACAAAAACAAAAGGCTTCAAAAGGAGGAACCATCAGCTGGAAAGAGTAAAACAAGAAAATAAAGAAAGCCGAAATTTGCATTCCACTTCTCTTTCATTTTTTACGCCTCAAACTACCATCTACCTATTTAACTAAAACCAATACAAATCTTGCTCATTTGTAATTGATCATAGAATCTGCTGAATGTCTTTGGTTATGTCAAATTTCACTTGGTAAAACATTAGATATGTATATAGCAATATAAGTTGATAATGCACTTGGTATACAACCTGAAAAATCAATCAAACTAGAAGAGAGGGGATCTTCCATTACATATGGTTTTATCATATTTCATAACACATCAATTGTTTTCCCTAAATATAAAAACAGTAAAGAAATCGCCATATAAGCACAACATTATGTGCCAGTTTTCAATATATTTGTTCCCAACTTGATATAAAAACTATATCAAAAACTCATAGTAATGAGTTAACTGTTATAATAAGTGAAGTAAACATAACCAAAATATAACAAGCACAGGAACTACCGTGATGTTTGCGTTCCATTTCTTAATTTTTCCAACTTATTTGAACCTAAGTATGCAACAGACCATCTTTCTTTTAGCTAGCCTATTTACAACTAATTCTTGTAACCTCCCCTAAGTTACTCAAACTATTTCCAGTTCCACTTATAAAAACATATAAACCAATATACCAATTACAAAAGTAAGTGTTTTCCAATGTATCTAAATTTGCACTATAATATTCTGTATACATCCGCTTTAAAGTCTGGTATTGAATGTATCGAACTTCCAACTATTGCTATTTTTTGTATCTGATGACTTCTCCATCAAATAACCGGTATTTTTGCTCACATAACATCCATATAAGTTACTACACACAAGTCATAAGACGCCAGATACATACATGAAATAGCAAGTTTCAAAAACACACGATATTCTAGTTGCTTATAATACCCACACAATTATTGCTATTGTACATCTTCAATGACTTTTTCATCATATAACCAATAAATTTGCTAACGTGTCAGCCATATAAGTTACCACATCATCAAAATATGTGTCACATCACCGATTCCAGGTCATATAAAGTTCAAAAACACACATTATTCGGAGAGTGTTTGGGTGAGCTTATATTTGAAGCTCATTGCTTATGCTTCATTTTAATAAACCCAATTCCGGCTTATGCTTATCAGCTTATATCTTCATATAAAAACATCTGATAAGCTCTTAAAAATAACCTTTACCCAAACACCTTAAAAGGGCTTATTAGCTTATACATTTTTAATCAAGCAATACACACACACACACACACATATATATTAAAAAAAAAACACCACCACAACAGCTAAAACTTTCCCAAAAATCTACCAAAAACATATACATACAACAATTATACATATATCATCATTTATACAAAAAAAAAAATAATAATAAAAAATAAAAATAAAAAAAAACACACACACAAACTGACCAAGATTCTAGCAGCAAGTGAATTAGAAGAACCACTATTAGCAAGTGCATTAAGTGCCACCTCAGCAGCAGAATGTTCAGCCTGTCTTAAAGTAGTACAATAATTTGGGCATTCATAAGTTTCGCCATTAAAGTTAACAATCGCCTTAAACCGCGGCGCATGATCCGGGCCTTCTCTTATACATGTGTATGATGGTAAGTTAAAACAGCTTCTTTGAGCCAGCTCTTGCAGCTGGTTTTTATACATTTTTTTTATATATATATATTTATTTATATTTTGTATCTATAGTTGAGAGGGCCAAGATTTTGTAATGGGGGTATGTTTGATTGAAATATTTTGATGGGTGGATTTTGGTTTTAGGGTTTTTTGATTTTGGGTTTTTAATGACAATGCGTGTGTGTGTGTCTATATGTATAGGTGTTGTATAGATATAGGGAAATAAAGAGAGTAAGATTTTGTGAAAAGGAGAGGGGAAAGTGTAGGTTCTAAGGAAATGAAATAGTAATTTAGTATTTGTGTCATAACTCATAACATTGCCATTGGAGTTTGGAGCTGTGAAAAAAACCTTTAAAAAAAAAAAAATTAATAAAAAAATTGGTATTGGTATCCAAAAACGTTGCAATTTGGGGTTGTTAGCCAACTTTCTTGTCAACCAACTCAGTTAGGTGAGTTGACCAGGGGAATCTTTCAAATCTACTATATGGGCTTCGGGGGTGAGTTTTTTCTTAGGTCTCAGGTTCAAGCCTGGGGTTTCTCATCTCAAAAGAATTTTCCATGAGGAGGGGTTGGAGGCATGGTTGGGGAACTCGTGACTCGGGATCGGATCGGCGAGGGGGGGAGTCACGAGTTTTTGAAAACTCAGATCGGAATCGGGGAGAACTCGGATCGGGTTTTTTTATATATAAAAATAAATAAATATTAAAATATGAAATTATATG
>JAOXNX010000001.1:13550811-13561751 GCA_028566075.1 Solidago caesia | reverse complement strand
ACTAGGGGTGGGACCGCTGACCCAGCCCAAATGGGTCATTGTTTCTTAACGACGCCGTATTGGTCCACGGGCCCACAATGTTTAACTAGCCAAACGAAAAAAAAAAAAGATCACCGGGTGACACTGTTTGGAGTGTTTGATGATATCATTTATGTATGGAAGGCTACTTGGGAACTTACATTTTGCTACCTTAAGGTTTGATGGTTGCAAAATTTTGTATTTTTTTAGTGTGATTGTAATATTATCTTAGCTTTCAATTTACCAACTAATGGAAAACATAAAGATAAAACCATCATGACTAGGCGAGTCTAAATTTCTAATCATATATCCGACCAAAATATGGTTTATATATAAAACTTAAACCAAAAACTACAACATTGATAAGACACTTAATAAAATAACAGAGAAGTTTTTTTTCTTTAAGTTATACGAGGAGGGCGAGTATTTTATTTTAGATGTAGGTAGACGTGAACAAAACCCGGTTTTTTCAAAACCCGACCCAAACCCGAACCCGACCCGGTTTTTGGTCAACAGGACCAAAACCGGGTTTGACCAAACCCGAACGGGGGTCAAACCGGTTTTGGGTCAACCCATTGACCGGTTTTTTTCTGTTTTTTTTGCCTAAAAACCGAACCCGACCCGGTCTCTACCCGGTCCTTAAACCCGAAATCTCAAACCGGTTCGAACCCGTCACAAAACCCGAACCGGTTTCTTCAAAACCGGTTTTGGGTCGGGTCCAGTTTCGGGTTTTTGAAACCGGGTTGGGATGTGCACGGCTAGATGTAGGCGACCAAATCTGGAACGGGTCTTTCTAGACACCCCTAAATTTTTCCGTAGGGAGATTCGAATATGAAACTTCTTTGAGGATATCAAGACGTCTTACCACTAGTTCATCTTGGCGGTGGTTTAAAATAAGGAGGTTTTCATTGTTCAGTTTACCTAGAAAAGATTATTTAACTTGGATTTATTCAGTCTAACTGGGTTATCCGTATATCAATCCCGAACTCTTTCCCTAGTCATCCCCAAGATGTTTACCTAGGCAGATTTGAGCCCAAAACCCCTTGTTTGGACATCAGGTTGTATGACAACTACACTACCCTTGGTGGTTGTTTTCAGAACAACTGAATGAGCAAAAAGAAACAATTGTGTATGCCATTTACAAGGTTTTCAAAACTAGACCGTGCATTGAACAACTCTAATAATTAGTTTATGGTTCAAACGATCGGTTTCAAAACTAGAGCCTTATCTTCAAAAAGAAATGAGAGGTTATGATTTCAAACCCTAAATGTTCGTCCACTTCTTGCAAGGTCATGCTAGTTTTGCTTTAGAGAGAAAACTTTGCTCACATAGAGTTTGGCTGATGGCAGAGTTAGCTATTCTAAATATACTTGATAGTTATGTCGTTGATCACCTCTATCGTTCATGAGATCATTTAATAAGACTTAAAAGCGCGGAAATTAGGAACCTTTTTTTTATAACCTGTGATAGTTGGACTACAATGTCAATAGCTAAACAAGAAGGACTGAAAGTTAAAAGATCAAGGCTCGTCAACTATGGCTCTCTAGCCAAGAAATACATAGAAGAAAAGAGTGCAAAGAGATATGACGTTCTCTGCCAAAATTTTCAGTGTTTTTAATCATTTAATATATGTTTTATAATCATTTTCTATTTAACATTTTGTTGTTGGTGAATGTCTTCATCTTTTTAAGTACACAACAAAACAAATAGTAACCTCTTGAACAATACATATCCTTCACAATCACCCTCTTCTTGCCTAGCTTCTCTAACAATAACTTCCTCAATTTCTCACCTTCATTTTTCTTCTCTAAAATCCATATTTTCTTCATCTCCATTTTAGCATATTTTCTTTTTTGATGAATTAATATAACATCATGTACTTCTTCGATCTTTGGTGGGAGATTGATCACCAAATACCTTCTTTTTTTTTCTTTTTTTTTTTTTGATATCTAGCTAGTTAGATTGAGTAAAAGAAATTGAAAGCTATATTTGCCCGGAAATTGAATGTCGATATAGACATATTTGTCATGTTGTTACACCTAGCCTTTTAAAATTGCTTACAAACTTGTTTGAAGTCACAAAAAACCTAGCTAGCCATACATACATAATATATGGATCAACCTGAGTCCTTGGAACAAGGGCCAAATATTGACACAGATAAACTTAGCTACGAAATATTCTCAATTCTTGAAAGCAAATTCTTGTTTGGTTACGAAGATTGTAAGCTTTGGAAACCTACGACACAAGTTTCTCAAGAAGGTGTTAACGTTATACCCGACCAACAACAACAACAACCTATGAAGAATCAAAGAGGCAAGATATGTGTCTTGTCGATTGACAGTGGGGGTATGAGAAGCATTCTAGCTGGAAAAGCACTAGCCCATCTTGAAAACATGTTGAAATTGAAATCCGGGAATTCGAATGCTAGAATTGCGGATTATATTGATGTAGCTGCTGGGACGGGTATAGGTGGTGTTTTTACTGGGATGTTATTTGGAAGCAAGAACGATCTTGTTCCGCTTTTTAAAGCTGATGACACTTGGCTGTTTCTGGTCGAGCAAGGAAAACGGCTGTATTGTGCGAAATCATCAGGTTATGGGGGTGGAGGGTTTTTGAAGAGGATTCTTCACGGTGGTGGCGGTGGTGGCACAGAAAGATTTGAGAATGTGATGCAGGAAATGTTCATGGCGAATGGAAGGAGTTTGACTTTGAAAGATACTTTAAAGCCGATTTTAATTCCGTGTTATGATTTGTCTAGCTCAGCACCGTTTTTATTTTCTAGAGCTGATGCGTTAGAGACGGATAGCTTTGACTTTCGGCTCTGGGAGGTGTGTCGGGCGACTTCAGCTGAACCGGATTTGTTTAAACCGGTTCAGATGACGTCAGTTGATGGAAAAACCAAGTGTGTTGCAGTTGATGGCGGGTTGGCTATGAGTAACCCGACATCAGCTGCAATTACACATGTGTTACATAATAAACAAGAGTTTCCGTTTGTGCACGGTGTGGAGGACCTTTTGGTACTTTCACTCGGTACGGGTCAACCTTTAGAAGGAAACTATGGTTTTGATCAAGTTAAAAGGTGGAAGGCTAAAGATTGGGCTCGTCCTATGGCTCGAATTTCTGGTGATAGTTCAGCTGATATGGTGGACCACGCCGTAGCAATGGCGTTTGGTGAGAATTGTTCTAGTAATTACGTACGCATTCAGGTACATTCTTTGTTCGCCAAATGATATATACGTCTAAAATTTATATCATGCAAATCTAAAAAAATCTATAAACTAATGTTTGATAATAGTTTAAATTTTTAATTGTGTGTCTAATTCAATTTATACGTTTAATTAACGAGATTTAGACATGCCTACGGTTCCCCAGCTTCTCATGATTTAACATATGTAATTAGCATATTTTTTTTGCAAACAGAATAAGAACATCGCTGTCTTTTTCTTTCTAGTCTTAATCCAACCAATTAAGATATATCTTTATAACAACCGTACAGAAATCATATAATGTGGTCCTCTATATTACACACTTGGTAAAGGCATACAGACTGGTCATATATTCATATACTTCTTTTTTTAATTTCTTTTTTCCCGACATCTTCAATGTATGTATCAAAACATCAAAATGATACAAAATTTGGTGCAACCTTCTCCAGCCAAGGCACCAAATTGATGCAAAAATTTGGTGCAACACTATTCAATCAACTATTTTGCGCCAAATTTAGTGTTATACTATTTATCATACCAAATTTAAATAATCATTTGTTTGTTATATAATTAATATAAAAACTAAAAATTAACTTATAAAAAATATATCGTTGATACAAGCTCATAGAGATCTTTACGATTTGTACTATATTAATTAAAAAAAAATTATTAACTACTTAGAACTCTAGTTAAATTTTACATTAACTAATAATATATAAATAGTTTATGAATAAGTTAAGTTGATATATATTGACAAAATAAATTTATTGAAACAAAATTAATATATAATTTCAAGTTTTAATAATGCTTAAAAAAGTTTGTGTGGATTTGATGCAAAAATTTGGTGTAATAGATTGAAGATGAAAACAAACAAGTTCTACAAAGATTCTATTTTTGCAAAAAAGTGATACTAGTACAAAGTTTTGATACATACGTCAAAAACGCCCTCATTTGAGTTAACACATGTGGATTTTGGTCTCATAACTTATCTTTGCAAACATAAATAAAATAGCTATCTGAAGTCATTTTTTAAAATGTCATAAAATATTTTTGTCATACATAAAAGTGTATGCATCATATAGCTATACAGTATAATGATGTGAACAAACACTTTTATGTATGGTCCGATGAGGTTGGAGGTTGGTTTTTGATTTTTCTCTTATCTTTTCTTTTGTTAGGGGTGCATAATGTCAATGTCATTAAAATCTTGGAAATAAGAACCTTTGCTGAAAAATATGGTGTTTTTAACTAATGAACTAAACATAGCATTTATAATGATTTTTGTCGGAGAAAAAAAAAAGTAGTACTTTATGTACTTTATGTTTCTCAATGTTCTTTTTAAAAAGTTACAAACTACGAGTAGTTAATAAACTTATACTCCGTATTAAATATGTTAGATTTATCAGTTTTATAAAAGAGATCGATACATTTTTCGTTTTTTCTATTGAAAAGCTAGCATTCTATATTAAATGTGGCATAACGCCTTAACCTGATTTTGGAATACATTAGTTTTATAAGTAGATCGATGCAATACTTTTGATATTTGGTAAGGGATATACACTGATATGAGTATTAGACAATGTTTTAAAAACCGGTTTTTAAGTCGAACCGGATTTTTCGTTGGGGCTGGTCGGATCGGCCGGTTCAGCCGGTCGGGTATTTTTGATTAATTGTTTTTATATAAAAATGCTACTAAACTTATTACAATTCAACGAAAATAGTCAAAATATAATTATAAGCAACTCAAAAATAATACCAAATACTTATAATCCAAAGAAAATATAAGCTTTAAAGTTCACAAACAATTAAAAATAGCATAAAAGTATACACGTCATCATAAAAAAATTTTAAAAAATAAAAATAAAAAGAAAAACCAAAACCGGTTGAACCGGAAAAAATCAAAAACCGGCCGGTTCGAAATAGCTAAAAACCGCTAAAAACCGGGATTTAAAAAACGGACCTTGCTCCGGACCCGGTCAAAACGGTCCGTCGGCCGGTTAGAACCAGTTTTTAAAACATTGGTATTAGAAATCAAGTGCGGTTCTTTATTGGGGCCCGCCCCCCACGTTTTTTCGCTCAGTAGTATTATTTTATCTTAATATGTTCGAAAAATAATTTTTCTTAGTGTTAATTCTGGGTCTCGTGACTTACGTTCCTCCTGAATATTTTCTCCGGGTCCCATAACTTTTGGTCATATTGTAAAACTAAATTTATTTAACATTCAATGCATAAAGTAAAATTTGTCAAGTCATGCCTATTTGTCTTCGCTTTGTTTTGATACAATTGTGTTTTTGTACCATTATATGCCTTGACGTTCGTCATCAAAGAGCCAATTAGTGCTTTTTAAAGTAGCATTTCTTTGTAGGTTTCTTGGGAAGTCACGGATATCTATTGAGGTTGGTAGCAAGTAGACAACTAGGAAATGTCCACAAAGTCTCTTTGTTTATTGTATTAAAGTATTAAACCAAATAATGCTTTGTGATTTAGGACTTTCTACAAATGATTATTCTAGTTATGTTTGCTGTCTCTTAGGCAAAATGTTCGAATTTGGGTTCGAATTTGGGTTGTTTTTCAGTGCATCAAGTAATTTGGTGTATTTTCAGTTGATTATCTATTTTTGTTTGTCGTATTTTATATTTTGATGTAACTTTTGACGATTTCCCTCAGGCAAACAGTTCAAGTATGAGTCGTTATGGACCCCATGTTGATTCGGATCCTAGCCCCAACAATGTGAACTCACTAATTGGATTAGCCGATGAGATGCTAAGACAAAAGAACGTTGAATCGGTGCTATTTGGGGGTAAGAGGATCGGGGAGCAGACGAATTTCGAGAAACTAGAGTGGTTTGCTGAAGAACTCGTGTTAGAACATCAAAGGAGGAGTTGCCGTATTGCTCCCACTGTCGCATTTAAGCAAGCTACCCCCAAGCCCTAAACATATGTTCGTATCGTGTATAATAGGTATATTTTCTTAAACATCACGAAGTTATGATGGATGAAATTTAATTTGTGTAGCTCACTAATTAGTACATTCGTACATCTTTTTATAACCAACCCAAGATTAAACGTTTTACAACTTCTGAATATTCTAAAAATATAAGTATAACATGAATGACCATGTTGTCGGTCTACCGACAAATGGATTTTACGAGGAGATTTTTGTCATTTTAATGACTATATATAATCTTTGAAACATTTCTTGTAGGGGTATGTATTGTGGTGGGGGAGATGGGTTTAAAAGGTATTATTGGGAGTGTGACACAAGGACATGTCCTCATGTTTATATTTTATTTTTCACTTTGTATTTGTAATGACATTTTGTTTCTAAAAAAATTAAAGAAAATCATATGGAGAAAACTTTTGTCGGTCTTTAGTTAGACAATACTTTGGTGATATATTGTTTTATGTGTTTTTGGTAAATGGCCAATCACATCTGTTCCAATATGTGTATTCTTAGATATTATCATAAAGTTTCCACTAGACTGTAATCGAGCCGAGCTTTTATTGAACAATTCGAGCTTGAACTCGGCTCGATCAAGTCGAGCTATTAACGAGTTCGAGCCCGAGCCCGAACTCTAAGTTCAAGCTCGAAATACCTATCGAGCCGAACTCAAGCTTTACATAGCTCGGCTCGAGTACTTAACAAGCTTTTCGAGCTTTAAGTATATAAATGTATATTTGTATATATACATGTTAGTATTTATACTTCAATACATTTTATTTAATATATATGTATATATATTTTTGAGCTTTTCGAGCCGAGTTTCGAGCCGAGGTCGAGCCATTATACTTAAAGCTTATATGTTCGAACTTTTCGAGCCAAACCAAGCCATATTTGTAAGCACAACGAGTGGAGTTCAAGCCTGCATGCTGAAAGCTCGTCGAGCTATCGAGCAGAGCTCGAGCCTTCTCATCTTTTTCAAGCCGAGCTAGAGCTCGGCTTGGCTCAGTTTCATCCCTAGTTTCCACCATCCAATAACTTCAATTCAATATGATTTCAAGGGGGGGTGATTGGTTAAAACTTAAAAGGTTTTACTTTTGAAGAAGAGAATATGGTAATAATGAATTAATGATACAAAGGTAAAGAAAAAACAAAAAAAAGTAAAGTGTGGGATTTGATTTTGCCTACAAGAGTACAAACATTATTGTGTTGTGACTGATGTATATTCGCTCTTTACTTTGTGCATTGCCTCAGTAGAAAGAAAACAAACAAAAGGGGAATCGGGGAACATTAAAGAAAAGTAACTTTTTAAAATTGGTAAATGAAAGTTTAAGAAAAATAAGGGACTACTTTGGGAAATATAATTGTTATATCTACTACTACAAGTCTACAACTACAACTGTATCCAATCCCGATAAAAGCGGGGTATGGGAGAGACGAGATGTAGACAATCTTATCTATACCCAAGGGTAGAGAGACTGTTTACAAAAGTAAAACTAAAATGAAATAAGATAAAATAAGATGACTATGCCTATCCGCTAGAATTACTTGAATAAAATAAAAATAAGATAAAATAACAAGACATAAAACATAGAAGCATATTAAACATATTTAAAAAATATATAATTGTTGTATCTCGATTTAGATTTCAAGAATGATATATGAAATTTATGTCTTAATATGTCAAATAAGAATATCTAAGATATAATATAATTAAAGGTGAAGATGATAAAATAATAAAAGTAGAATCCATGTGTTAATAACTTTGAATCAGGTTTTGGGATTTATCGGATCACGGATTTGAATTCAGATATTTTTTGAACACTTTTACTTACAATGAAAAGGGGACAATGAACATGTTATTTTAGTTAAATAGTTATTGGTCGTAATTAATATATGGTTTAATTTTTATAATATGGTTTTTTGGTTAATGACTTAATATTTAAATCAAACCGGAAAAAGTAACTTATATATTAAACAATTTATGTCTATCTTTAAACATTTATTTTAGTTAAATAGTTATTGGTCATAATTAATATGACTTATAGGCAAGGGGTGCTTTTGTAGAAAAAGAAAAGCTGATGTAGTGTTAATGTGGCTAGAAGAATGGGTGTTCTTGTATCCTTATAACAACCGACCTAATTTTAAAACCAAATGACAAAATGCATCACTGAATAAATCTCTTCTAATCTTGGTGATGTTAATGCCATCGGTTAAGTGAGTTATGTCTCCCTTCCGTCCTCCTCGCGTTGCTTCCACTAGCTTGGATAAATAAGTGGTGTAGTTTGAGACGTGGAGTCGTTGTAAAACATAACCAGCACCCGAGTTTGACAGCTTGTCATATGTTCGCGATAATATGGTTACAGATTTGTCGAAGTCAAGCAGGTTCACAATCAGCCCCTACACTTACACATAAATTTGTCATCTTCAACCATCAAAACTTAAATTCGGCAATAGTTTTGGATTTCATGATGGCATACGTGGAAATATATGGGCATGTATGAAAAATGATTTGTCAAGTTATAATCGAATATCTTATTTTATATACAATTGGTAAATGATGAGAGAAGGTTAGTAGAAAGTGCAGAACATCGTGATGTATTTGCCGGCATCGGCTTTAATGGAATTGAGGCGGCAACTCTTTCAGATTTTTGGTAAACTTTCGGTTAACTAGGTTTTGTACGTAGGGTCAAAATAAATCTCTGGTCAAAAAATATATGGGTGTTATGGTCATTACACATGACGTTTCTATGGCCCAATAAAAAGTTTCAATGTATAAATCAGCTACCTTTACTTTTTAAATATTTGAAATATCTATTATATACCCTTAGTCATTGAAAAGTCAAACATCTTTTTTGTTGAACGACAATATATATATATATATATATATATATTAATTTAAAAAGCCACTAGAAAAGTGCTAGACTGCCAAGAACAGTACAGAAGATACAATTACAATTAGCTAAAAACTAACAAAACACACATTCCTAGATAATTCTTGGAGCCTGAACTGCGAGGAATGCAAATAGGGATGGAAAAAAGTCGTGCCAATTATAGTTTCCAAACACACGAGAAAAACCCTCACCCAACGGAGGCCAAGCCACCGATTCTCACTCCG
Organism: Solidago caesia; assembly: GCA_028566075.1. Classification (NCBI taxonomy): domain Eukaryota; kingdom Viridiplantae; phylum Streptophyta; class Magnoliopsida; order Asterales; family Asteraceae; genus Solidago; species Solidago caesia. Next base: position 13,552,469 of record JAOXNX010000001.1, on the reverse strand, counting down.
CGGTGTTTTTGATGCATTCTCATATAAGCCCCAAGGAACCCGACAAGCTAAATCGCACTGAGAGGATTCATGAGGCATTCTACCCACGAAATCCGTTTCTTATTACACCTGTTGGAGTACCAAGCATAAGAATGAGTAACAATAAAATCAAATAAGTACTCCTTACGAAGAATCCCATTCTTAAAAACCGTCTCATTACGACATTTCCAAATTGACCACCAACCGCAGAAAACAATCGGTTCAATTGCCCGCTTTTTGTCCAAATTAATATGCATATTATCAATAGATTGAATAATCTCATAAGGATCGTGCATAGGCAAAGGATCAATTTGCAACCAATTCGAAACCAACAACCAGATTCTAGACGCAATGGTACACGAACCAAAAACATGGTGGCAACACTCCATTGTAGAGGCGCACAACGGACAAAGCAAATAAGGAATATCCATACCTTTATTCGCTAAATTGATACGAGTAGGTAACCTGTCCAATAAAACCCTCCATGCATGGATATTAACCTTACGAGGCACTTTTTTATTCCATCTAGTGGCTGCGAGATTGACAGGAAGACAAGCATCATCAATCATAGAACATACACCTTTCACCGAGAACTCCTTCAAACTAAAAGTAGAGAAGACCTATTTATCAAGCAAATCGCTAAAGGTAGTGGAATTTAATTAAGGCATCGGATAATATAATTCACATTCCTCCACACCACCTCTAATATTACGCCTCCCATCCGGCACCATAATATTATCCTTCCACCGATCCTGAATAGTAGCATTCTTAGACTCTTCGGGATTAAAAAGTCTAGGAAACCTAGACGCCAAGTCGTGGTACCATCCCACATATCGAGCCAAAACAGAGTATTCAGGCCATTACCAATTTTTATAGAAAACGAATGCAAAGGGATGACACCAGAAGAATCAAGGTCTAGAGCAACCTTATTTATAGAGTGCCAAATACCAGCTTCTGTGAAGCCCGGTTTGTTCCAATCAGAGAAAGACATGGGGTTATGAATGTTGTGATAACCATAACCCAAAGCGCCGAAGGGTTAGAGACATACCTCCACCTCTATTTAAATAACAAACCACGATTTAAAGCATCCAAAGAACCGAATCCAAGACCACCATGAACCTTACTAGCTAAAATAGAATCCCATCTAATCCAATGCATGTTTCTACGGTCATCATTCCCACCCCAGAAAAAATTAGCACGCGGGGATTCCAACTTCTTTCTGACATTGACAGGAAGCCTAAATAAAGACATAAAATACGTACGAACCACACCAAAAACTGAGGAGATTAAAATAGATCGACCATCAATTGAGAGCATGTTAGCTTTCCATTTTCATAATCTTTTGTTAAATTTTTCAATGACAGGGTTCCAAGCTTCAGAGCTCTTCATAAGTCAAACATCTAATTACAACAGACATTAATTGAGCATTTAAGACGTATTGATTAGCATTGTTATAAGGAAATGACTTATTTATAATAAGTTAAAATCTTGGTAAAAAAACATGTTTTAAAGTTTTAATTATGAAAATCATATAAAAACATGTTTTAGAAAGAAAAAAAAAATAGGGATAATACCTTGAGAGGCCACCCAATTATTTAACTATTTTCCATTAGGCCACCAATTTATCAAATGAGACTTAT
>JAOXNX010000001.1:13524463-13536276 GCA_028566075.1 Solidago caesia | reverse complement strand
CCCCCCCCCCCCCCCCCCCCCCCCCCCCCCCCCCCCCCCCCCCCCCCAATAAATGCTTTCAGCCAATAACTAAAAAAAAGATTTGTTATTTTTACAGATATAATAAATTATTTGAAGAAAAAGTGAGAAAGATGCGAGAAAGAAGTGTGGTTGATAGTGGTATTTCTTAGAATATGAAATGAGAAAGATGTGATGTGACGCTAATATGACAGTGGAGAAAGATGTAAGAAAGAGGTTTGGGTAGGATAAGGCCTAACATAGAAATTATGCAAAGTGGAAGGAAACTTCGATGGACCACGAGGTAATAACCTGTAGGTTCATGGAGATGCCAATGCAAGCCGGGACCTTGAAAATCAAACTAACTCTTGTATTTTGAGTTGGATTGGTTTGGGTTTTCCTAGTTTTTTGTGGTATTCTTGTAAACAATATGAAATTAACACATAAATTCACTAAGCCAACCTCCTCTTATTATAATTTGAATGATTAACCTATTACAAACTCGATAATTTGATCTATCCGGTATCCACAAACATTTGTAGATCTAGAACGGAATCATCCACAAATGTGTGTGATCCTAAACAATACTCAAACTATTACAATACAAATGTAAAATCAATACACAAATGTAAATAGAAACAATACAGACTTTAAGATCAAATACAGATTGAACAAGAATATGAAAAAAAAAAAAAAAGAACGATGAGAGCCCCAAAAAAGTGTGGATGCATCTACAAGGTGTTGTTTATATAGCCAAACCATAATTGGAAGTTGCACTTTAGTCCCTACAGAAAACAACATATATAAAAACATACAGATGTGATGGTACAACCTACATTCTGGATAAAGATAAGTATTTTCCTAACTTGGGAAGAAATTTAATTTCCTTAGGCACTCTGGATAAGAGTGGATATAATGTAGAGATGCAAGACGGCATGTTACAGGCGATCAAGGATTCACCGATGGGGCTGACTAGAACTTTGGAGACAAACAATGTGTATACGTTGGATGGTAAGGCACTAGCGTTTGGTGTACAGGTGAATGAAGCAAGAGTTTAAGGTGTACGCGGGTACAAACGTGTTAAGCTTGAAGTGGAGCTACCAGAGTATGATCGTGAACTGAAGAATGGTCAGGAAGGAAGGAAGGTAAAGTTGAACAGACGGAACCTCAAGGCCGTCAAGGTCAACTTGCTTTGAACAGGCGAGGGAAGAAAATAGTGGTGTTTACACGGTTCAGGAAGACAAGTAGATGTAGCCGCTTGTGACGTGGGGAATGTAGAAGAGGAGCTCAAGAAAAGACTTTTGGAGATAAACACGTAAATACAAAGGCTACATGGGGTTTGAATGAAGCAGATGGAAATACAGGGACAAGGCTTAGAACAAGGCATCTACGTGAAACAATCAAGGGATGCTGGACGAGTAAACATGATGGTTGTCACTGGAAGGGTTATTCCAGGATTCAAGGGATCGCATTAGTCGAAGATGTGAAGTATTGGAGTCGGCTGAAAACTACCTGGAAATTTGCTAATAAAGTGTCTAATAAAGTGGAGATGTAGGATTAGGAAATTAATTTTGTATTAAACTAGAATATGTAAACCGATTTACTTGAAGTGCAAGTCAAGGAAATCGGGTATAGGGTAATTTTCCTAGGATTAGGTAATTTTCCTAAGATTAGGAGTTAACTTTGTAATAACAACGGATTTTCGGGTCAATTCTTACTCTCTCATTCTCGGTTTCTTTTCTTTCTTTCTGGTTCTTTCTCTTTCTGGTCAAACAAGAGTATACCAAAGGGTGTGTTTGGGATCTTAGTCGAATCAAAGCAGGAAGGAAGAGCTGTTGGGTTTGTTCGAACAAGTAACAAACAGAAGAAGAAGAGGAGGTGCGTTGGGGGTTTTCTGGACGAAATACAACAGCAAGGTGTTTGGTTTAGGCTTAGCTAGGTCAGATATTGTTATGGCATTACAAGCTAACCAGTTCGGTTCTAGTCTAAGGGTTTGTTAGGGTGTTATACAGTTGGATTACAACCAACCATAGGATAATCTGTGAGGGTCTAATCAAGTGAGCTTCTAGAGGGTCGAATACAAGACAATAGTTTCTAGTTTTGGTTTTGAGCTACAAATGGAAGGGTTCCTGGCAAGCCGACAAGTGGATTTCTCATAGGGGTTAAAATTCTAATAGTTATCGAGCATACAATTGTGTTATCATATATTTATCAACTGATGACACAGACCGAGCTTCGCGATAACTCTCTCCAGTGAAAAACGCAGGTTGTTTAGGTTCAGGCAACACACCCTCACTGATAAGCATCAGAACCACCGATAAATCAGAACCACCGATAACATAGTTGGCCTATCTTCCGGATGATATTGCACACATAATAAGCCAACATGGATTGATCGTAGCACTTCAGAGAGGATGAAGGAGTCATGTAAACACTCACTCATCAGTTCAATAGACTTTTTATCTTTGTAGAGTCTCCACGCCCAAATCAGACCAAACATAATGATAAGTGTACACGCAGGGCGTTGTTTAGCGAAAACAATAATTTGGTTCCTAAGATCTACTTTATCAGTTTAACGTACATGTCCAAGAAGGTTGTCACTGTGATCTTCATGGGAGAATCCTCTATTTTTCTTGCCACTCACTATCTCCAACACCAAAGCTAAATACATCGGACTTTATGGAAAATTTCCCATGTACTGCGTATTCTGGAGAAATGTAACCACTGCAGCAAAGATACATGGGTTTTTGTGTTCATTTTCCATAGAAAATTAACTGCAAAACTAATCTAATAGATACTGGTTTCAGATTCTTACTATGTCCCAACTACTTTCTTTGTCTTGGTGAAAGTATCAGACCCGACAAACTTTCTGGCAAGGCCAAAGTCAGATTTTTGGGTTCATGTCAGCATCCAACAGAATATTGCCTGCTTTGAGATCTCTATGGATAATTTGGAGGCGGGAATCTTGATGTAGATATACAATAGCTCGAGCCACCCCATGATAATTTGAAAATGGCGAGGCCAGTCAAGCATTGAACTCTTAGTTTCATCTGTGGAATGATAACCACTTAATTAGTCAATCCCTGTATATAATTGTGAGAAATTTAAAAGAAATACGAAATCAAGTATGAAAGTAAGGTGCTATGTGCGTTGAGTCAAACCAAACAGAAAGGTGTCCAAGCTTTTGTTAGCCATGTACTCGTAAATTAAAATCATTTCATTTCCACGAATGCAATATCCAAGAAGCTTCACAAGATTCCGGTGCTGAAGTTTGGCAATACAAATGACTTCATTTTTGAATTCATCAAGCCCTTGCTGGGAAGTTTTTGATAGCCGCTTCACAGCTACATCTCTTCCGTCTTCTAACATACCCTAAGATGTTATGGTTACAATTTATAATGTCAATGAAATTCGAACACTTAATTTATGAAAACTGAACAGAGAAGTGTCGAATTGGCTTAGATCCGACGGTACCTGCTTTCCCAAGACCCCCATTTGAATATCATATTGTTCTTTCTCAAAAGTAGGCTGCCCAGGCCTCCTACACCCTAATTAAATAAGATATATAGTTCTTCTACCTTATGATTACACGTAGAGTATTTAGTTTTCTTACTCCTTCCTTAACTACTATGTTGATTATGCCAGCCGTATATGATGGTGGGCTTGTGCCCATGGACCTAGCAAATATTGCTCACAGTTCTTTTCTGTTTAATTAGATTACAATTTTTATCTAATGATATTGCGAGATCAATAAATTACCTTGTAAACAGGACCAAAGCCACCTTCTCCTATCTTATTGCTGATGCTGAATTTATCAGTAGCCTTCACTATTTCATGTAAGCTAAAGAAAGGCAGCTCCTTCACATCTTCCACTTGAACACTAGTGTTCTTTTTATGAAGACCATACCAGGTTCCTACAAAGATGCATTCAGTTTCTGAATTGGTCAAGGTATACTCATACAAACTTGTAAATTCTAAGGATGGTTGCTAGTGTTTCATTTTTAGAACCATATAATAGGATCAAACCAAAGGAACTTTGGCCTAGTGGTATTCAAGTTGGTTCATCAACTAGGGCTGGCAATACTCGACCCAAGCCGAAACCCGACATAAAAAAACCGGATTAGGGTCGTATATTCTCAATAATTTATTTCGGGTCTGGTTCGGGTTAGGATTTTGGCTTGCCAGGTTGGGCGACGAACCCAATATATTTTTAAATGAATTTTCTTTATAAAATATATTTACATTCCACCCTATAAAAGTATAGGGTTGGGATTTAAACATGTGTAGTAACTTTGGTCATCATATTTTGGAACAATTTGAACTTGCTATGTGTTAGTTATCTATAAGCAGGTTTATTGATTGTTACTTTGTTTTTTAAAAGCTAAAACTGTAGGGGTAAAACAATCACTAACTAGTTCACATTAAACGCATCTAACCCAACACCAACTCAGGAACCCACTAACCTACTTGACCCATGTATTAATCGGGTCATGCGGGTTAGATTTGGGTTAGCAGGTTATGGGTCAGGGTTGAAATTTCTTACCTGAAAGTATAACCCAAACCCGCCATCCCGGACCTGACCGAATGGACAACCAACCAAGAGACTGTGGGTTTGAATCTCGTTGTAGACAAACTTGTAGAAAATCGTGTGGTGTTTGAACATTTGCCTTTCAAAAAAATGTTCCTTCAGATTACCTTTTCCTTTCATGTGAGGCGTTTTCTTTTTCTTTTTACATGCATACACCACTGCAAACAGAAGTGCCACAGCTGATGAAGTTGGTATGACCACAGTCAGCACTCCATTCTTTTTATTCGATCTTTTGGAGGCCATATTTCCTTCAGTTAATTTGTCATGGTAATCAGTATCTGCATCAGTAAGGAATGTTATTATTAAATATATACATGTAGAAACTCACCTAGTAATTCAGAGGCCGCCAGTCTAACATAAAGGTCTTGTCCGTTCAGTGAGTACACTCGGATGTCAATCAAATCACCAAACCATAGCAAGCATCCAACTCCATTTCTAGTGATATTTGGATTTGCATAGGCAGTACAAGAACAGTTACCCTTGCAAGCTACCTCACATTCCTGGAGACTCATGCTGCTATTGAACAAAGCATTTTCTGTGTCTGGCAATTTCATACTTGAAAATTTTAGAAATCCCTCTTCAAGACCACAATCCAAGGCTCTAACCCGTCTACATCCACCACTATATTGATTCAGTTCACCTGGGTTTTTTGGTTCAAACCCCGTCAAGCACTCACAGTTAGGAAAAGTGGAAGTACTACAACTTCCATACGGGCCACATACTCCATAGTTGTCACAATAATCCATGGGTATGGTCAAATCATGCATCCATTCTCTGTTGTGCATATTTAGCTGTCATATCTCATATTTGCCACTAGGACTCATTACCGACCTTAATAGTGAGAATGTGGAACTATTAGAACTAAGTGTGTAATTAATCTCCTTTTCATTGAATACCATACCAGTGGTGTACATATGATTAGAGTCATGTCTAGAATTTGGATGGCCAGCAAACTCATAGACCAACATTGGTATGATGTCTTACAATATTTCATAGACCAACATAACAATATAACAACGATATGACAATAATTGTATTAAACACATTTAGCTAAATAATAATTGTTTTAATATAAATAGCGAAATATAAATCACACTAACTATATTAATACTGATAATGACAATCTTGTAAAAATAATAGTGTGTTAGGAACATAATATGTACCAACGATAAAAAAAAAAATATGACAATGCTATATTATTTATTAATAACAATACTTTGATAATAACAATATTTTGTTACGAACATAACGTGTAGCAATAATAAAGATAAGTAATAAAGATAACATATGACAATAGTAAAAAATATATATATATATAAAGTGAAATATGAAACAGAAAGTGAAATAAAAAAACAATTGATAATTAACTTGTAAGGTAAAAGCGACACAAAGTAGACTCGCACTCTTGCCTCTCTAAGAAAAAAATATTATAATATATGCATGCAACTGGATGAATTCAATTTATTTATATATATACGATGAGGTTATCTTGTGGAGTAACTTGTTAATGATTTAAAAGTATTTTTATTATTTAAATTTATATGAATGATAATTTTACGTCAATCATGTCAAATTTAAAAACTAAAAAACAATTGTATCAATACAAATAACAAAACATGTATAACAATAACTATATTAACACCGATAACGACACTCTTATAAGAATGATATAATTGTTACGAATATAACAGGTAATAGTATTAAAAAATATTACAATGATATATTATTAATATTGATAACGACACTTGTACAACTTATAATGTGTTATGAATATAACGTGTAACAATGATTAAAATTAAAATTTTAAAAACTTTTTAATAGTAAACATGTGCAGGCGCCAGAAATGTATTCAAAGGAAAGAAATTTGTAAACGCAATTTCGTATGGCGGCACACATTTCCGTAAACGCTATTTATATCTATATATATAGTATATTTATATATAGAATTTGTAAAAGTAGGTGTTAAAATTATTATTTTTAAAGGAAAAGTTATCTAGATGGTCATACTTGAGGGTGTATGTCCAATTTTGGACACCTACAAAAAAAAATTACCCGTCAATCAAAACATGATAAGTGTTATAAGTTGAAGATGATGCTTTTGATAAGTTTAAAAATGGTGATGACATAGATGAGTACAACGACAAGAACTTTGGAAATTTATATAGTATACCTGTATTTTCCTCCATGTTATTGTATGAAATATAGAGTCCACTTAACACAATGTTGATGGTGCAGGTTGAAGATGAAGGAGAAGGCTCTACTTTTTGATGTTTTTTCAAAAAATAGTGGCAATTCTTCTATGGTTACCAAAGGAACAGATTAACTTGAGTGACAGAAAGATTTTGTTGAATTCGTTTTTGCTTGATGTAGAAGAATGAGAATATTGGTAAAGTTAAAGAGGGTTGGTTCTTGTATATCAATTTATTTAATTTAAATGATTGATTGTTTTTTACAATCTCACTGTCAACAAATATACTTATTTAAAATAAAATTGCGTGATTAAGGTATATGTCTGGTATTTTGGGAAGAAGAAGAAAAGTTATTGTCATATAAGTACAAGTTTAACATGTGGAGTTCATTAAAAAACACTTGTCATGTTTTGATTGATTATTGTTGTTATTATATATACTAGATTTATATCCCGCGAAAACGCAGGCTTTTTGAATAAATTTGTTTTTATTATATCCGATTAGGTGAAAGAAATAATATGTCAGTTAGTATTTGTTACAAATATGGTTCGTTACGTTATAATTTTGGTACATTAGCGATCTATTTTTAGTTAAAAGATTTATATGTAGATGTAACTGCATCATGAAATATTACTTTTTGTTAAAAGCTTAATATGCAGTTAAATGATGATTCAATATAATCAATCGTTAAACAAATAATTTGCACCATGTGAAATTATGACTTTTGGCAAACTATAACACTTAATATTTGTGAAGTTCGAATAAAAATAGCAATGTTGAATCTCGTTATAATTGAAGGATTGAATGTTGAATTTATTATTTTTTTTAACAAAAGACAGCTTTGTTAGTTGCATTGTATCTTTAGGTATTCTAACTATTTTCATTTATATACTTCATGAATTAAACTATTAATCAAATAACTTATACCATGTCAAGTTGTATAGACACGGGCTGTCTATAGTACATTTAAACAACAAAATAAGTAGGGGCATAATTCTACTATCTAAATAATTAAACATCAATTTTGTTAAAGAATAAATAAATATAATCAATCGTTAAGCAAGCAAATAAAATACTCCCTCCGTCCCACTAAAAGTGTCCTACTTTGAATTTTCAAAGTCTTTGTTTTTCAACTTTAACCGTAAAAACTTTTTGTTTGTGTTATATATATATGAGTCACGACCAAATGTACAAAATCTTTCCACCACTTTACAATATATAAATTAGTGAGTAGAGCACAAATAAGGATACTACTTAAAGTTATAAACAAATGTTGTAGTAGTATAGAACCATACATAAAACATTTTGAGACAAAACCTTTTGAGCCCAATATGAGGAGCTTGACCACCAGGTCCACCAGCAACCAATATACAACATGAACTTCTGTAAGCAAGTACCAGCAACAACAGGAACTTTATCAAATAAAACATTAGTAAAATTGTAGTAGAACATTTCGAGACAAAACCTTTTGAGCCCAATTGTTAATGAACTTTTTTACATTAGTCCTACTTTCTGCAAATTTCGACATAGCTACCTATAATGGGGTAAGTTAGTGTTGTGCTTAGTATCAAATAAGTCAGATTAAAAAAATTTATTTATTGAGAAGGGTCAATAGCAATGAAAGTCACCCAAAGTTAATTGTTAATACAAACTCGTAATCTGTCTTGTCGAAAAATTTAGATTATTATTCCAATAGTATATTCTTTTGTAATAAAAGTAACATAATTAGTTAAAATTTCTTAAGTTCGTAAGTAAATCAAAACTATTAAAAAAAAAGGAAGAAAGACTCGTTGCTATGAATTACCAGCAAACAAACTGAAGGTCTGGTTCTTTGTTGCTGTGAACAGCAAACAAACCAAATATAAATTACGCACAAACTTTCATTGTTTGCATTATAGAAGAGATGTGATTACCTTTTATCCAAATATAACATTTTCATAAGTCTCGTATGGTCGTATGGGCCAATAGTAACACTCAGTTTAGAATCCTGGAAAAGATGAATGATGCATGCAATTAGAACTATATTTGACCAAAAAAAAGTAAACCTATACAAATTCTTTAAACATTACTCAAGACATAAATAGGTATACACCAGGAATACAAACATTACCCAAAACATTTCATCAAAGACATGTTGTATACTTCATGAAAACCTGTCATTAAGAATCAAAATTAACAAAAGTTTAAGCTTGAATTAAGTATGTAATCATGAATCAAAATTAATTGAATGTTGCCTACCGATCAATGCTACATCCATAAAAATCAGAAAACTTTATACAAACAACTACCTTTTCAAAAACACATGATAATTACGCTTTCGTGATCTAATCATACATTGAACATGATTAAGTAGCTTATAGATTTAAACACTAATAAGCATGCCATTTAACTCATTTAATTCAACTTCCAAGTAGATTTAAACACTAATAAACAGCCACTAAATACACAAGGTGACATTCGTAGTCTCTAAAAATCCTTAAACGAAAAGCAATATGCATTTGAACAAAATGTGCCTAAGTAGACATTGACGGTGATAAAAAACAATAACAATCGAGTGTGAACCATAACTATATAGTTGTCATTTATCAAAAACTTTAAACAAAAAGACCAAACCTTTGTGGTGTATGAACCAACCAACTCAAGTCTTGCATACATACAACATACATTCCAACCACTACAAAAACAAAAGGAACAAAGATGTTACCAATTCTAGCACTGATCCAGCCAAGAGTTTTATAAATAATAACTATGATGCCACTGTATCCTATTAAATCATAATTAAATAACCATATGGGAATATGAAATCACAATGGGTACCTCATTGCTATCACTGAGTACACAGCCATGGCGTGCATCCCCGGCTGAAACTTCATGCTTAAGTAGTGGTCGACACCTACAAACAATCTGATGTTTAAATTAAACAATACTTTTGATTGCTTATATTAATCATCTTCAAAACATGAATCATCATCATTCTCTCTTCTTTCTCGTCTGTAACATACCAAATACCGAATAGATTAGTTTATTCTCACAAAAGTCAAACAAACACACTAATTAAATTAAATCTTTACACGCACTATTTACACCTTAAAAAACACACTAATTACATTATCACTAATGTCACTAATCGAATGTGCTTAAACTCATTCCTTAACAACTCGGAATTCTGATGTAAGCGGGTACATCTCCTCTAATAAGATTAGGGAGATCTTTTTTTAATGTAAATGTAATATAACAATTAGGAACAAACAACCAAAAGATAAAACTATACTTCAGCAACCAATTGTTTGTGGCCGTGTATTTTGTATCAAGATCGAACACATAAGATAAGAAGTCCAAGTGGAGATAACTATACCAATTGATGAAGAAAAAATCTTATTAAGCAAATACAGACTCAATGCATATGCTGCTTCCTATAAAAAAAATTCAAGGAGGGGAGAGGTGGGGGGGGGGGGGGGTTAACCATTAAATTCAGGGGGGGTTGGGGGCTATGTTTTTGGAATGTTACCAGCAACCACAAGGGGGGGGGGTGTCCGTTACCAGCAACCACAGGGGGGAGCTTTTTTTAAACCCATAATACATATACTACACATTATACATATACTGTATATTAAACATATCATTAACATATCATATATACAAAACTCTATCTATAAACACATATAGACACATATTTTATCAAAACTCTATCTATAAAGACATAAGAGACATAGTGTTAGTGTTTATACAAAGTAAAAACATATTAAGTCCTCCAGCTTACAATTATCATATAGAGAAGGAAACTTGCACCAAGCAAAAACCACCTTTTTCCATATGGTGGTTACCATCTCACTCTTTTGAATAATTTTCCACTTTCATTTCATTTCATTTCACATTCATTATCAAGTTCTAATCTCTTAATTTTTTTTTGAAAACCACCTTATATAACTGCTACTATATTTTGACTGATCATGATCATTTCACATGGATCACCAAAGTACAAATGAAAGTTTTCATAGGCCGAATCCACTTCACATGGATCACTATACACCTACAAATCAATTGAACGATCACCTAAAAGAAAGACTTCAACCCAAAAACACATCCAAATCTCTAGCACATACCTCTTTATAGTTGATTACTTGATTCCAGTTATTCAATTTCACCTAATTAGTTTCAAAGCAGACATACAAAAACATCCCCTTGAAAAGGAATTAATTGTTACCATGGAATTAATAAACTTAAGCATCTAACAACTATTTTTACCAATACATTAGAAATATATATCACACTTAATTGCTTATAATACCTTTTTGTGTTTTTAAATTAAGTTTAATCTCTTATAATAATTACTCCTTTTAGCATAGCAGTTTTTGAACACAACCATTTTTCTGGTTAAATTAAATCATAGTCTCACACTCTCACGCACATGTTTGCCTTCGCATGTCAACCATGTTTTTTTGTTTCATCACACACAAAAACTTGTAAATTATTAAATTCTTTGATTGATACCTGAATAGCTCTAGACAAGAATTCTTCTCAATCACTACCTCCATAGCTTCCCCTTGAAATAATCTTCTCAATCACTACCTCCGTAGCTTCTTCTCAATCATCATTTCCTTGAGTTTTTACCAAATAAGTGAATCTAATTGTTTTATTCAAATGGAGCAGCCTGCAACTGTTTGAATTAAAATGGAAAGGAATAAACCTGGCTTGGTTCCGATGGTCTTGTGCTCCCTTTGTCACTGTTCGAACAAACCAGAAAGAGGGCTGAAAGGTGAGCACCCATGGCATCTTCTGTTCTGTTCGCTATGTCGCCACTCCGCTGCTGTGCAGCTGCAGAAAACAGAAACAGAAACAGAAAAACCTGTGCAGAAAACAGAAGCAGAAACCTGGGCAGGGAAAAAAACTGTGCAGGAAAAAAGACCTGTGCAGGAAAAAAAAAACTTTGCTGAAAACAGAAGCAGATAACCAGAAACTGAAAAACCTTAAACCCTCCTCCTTTATCCGGGCTTGGGACCGGCAAATATAAACTAAAAAGCTTATAAAAGGCGGAGTTA
>JAOXNX010000001.1:13499215-13512514 GCA_028566075.1 Solidago caesia | reverse complement strand
AGAAGGGGCGGCGGCGGTGTTCCAGCGCTAGATCCCATACCACGCATCCCATCTAGTGCCCATTGCCACCCCCTAAGTAAATGGCTATATTTGAAAATGTGTTTTGTCATTTAGCATTTATATATGAAAATCAAGCATTTTCATTCATGAGAGGGGCCCACATACACCTACCATTTCTCTCTTTTTCTTCAGGTTAGTTCCCCAAATTTTCTACCCCAAACAAGAAAACCAATAGGTGGCGGCGGTGTGCCCGAGCGGCACCAACCAACCCCGAAGGAACCCCAAACCCACTCCCTCCCCTCTTAATGAAAAAGTAACACAACTTGTTTCCATTCCCAAAGGTACGTAACTACGTACGTAGTATATATATATATATATATATATATGTATCAGTTGAACTAATTACTAACTAACTAAATAAATAAATATTGTTGCTGATTTGGACACTGTGACTGATCTGCGCAGATGAAGCAAATTACTAGTACACCATCTGCTTCATCAGCTGCTTCAATTGATGAAGAGATTAATTCTGCTGTAAGCCAGCAACAGCAGGATGTTATTATTCCTGTTGCTTCTTCTTCTTCATATGCTAAATCATCAACACCCACCTCCAATATACCTTGTCAAGATCTATTTAACGGTATTCATCTTCTTTACTACCGTACCTTATAATTCATTTGGGTTGTCTTAAGTTTTGAAAATTTTAAGTATTTCATTTTTTAATGTTTATATTATTTATTATTTATATATTAATGTATGTAATCATTTCTATTTTTAAATATTCTATCTAGAACCGGCAGTCGGGAAAGCCGGTTCACCTTTTGATGCATGTATCAAATGAATGTACCGAATGAATGAAGTTTATGAATTTCATGTGCATCTGTACACTCTAGTTTAAATTTTCAAGAAAAATTATCATCATCTACCCACTGGGCAAGTACACTTTTAGTGTCTATATAATACTAGTATCAATCACTTTTCTAGTTATTTAGTATCATAAAATTTAAGTTATCAGTCACTTTTGATGAACGCCAAAGAAGTAGGGGAAAAGATTGATATTTTTCATCGAGAATGAAAAGAAATATAACATCTACTTATATACTACTACTACTACCTGTAACAAACTCGGTGTATATCTAAATGTTGTATTATATATATATATATAGGGAAAATCAAATATACAGTTAGCTGTATATTTGATAGATACAGCTGCACTCACAGATCATTAAATGAATAAGAAATTACAAAAATGCCCCCCTGAATTTCATGGGGATAAACCTTGCAACCGTATGCAGCGGACTGCATATATGCTATCCCCTTAATTATATATAACTTCATGTCGATCTTCAGTTTATTTTATTTTATTTCATTGTAACATAAAACAATTGATGACTATACATTCGAAGTTCTAAAAGGGAGATCTTCTTGCTGCATATATAATGATCGAGCAGCAGCAGCAGGAAATATGCACTTCATTCATTATCGACGGATGGAAACAATATGACGCAGCATTAATTAGCAACAAATCTTGTGCCATAACTTATTCAGACACCCAAAATACATGATTCTCCATACATTGCTGATCGCCAAAGGTCCAACCACGACCCAGAAACCGATGAAAAATCCAACCACCGAGGAAACAATCAACACCCAATCAACTTCATTCGATTCATCACTGTTTTCTGTGCTTTTCGGCGCATTAACAATAGTTCCTAATCCACAAGTAACTGGAAGAGGAGCTCCACAAAGTCTGTTCCCCATGAAGCTAGACTCGTTAAAGCTCTGGATCTGAGTGCTTGAAGGAATTCTCCCAGTTAAATCGTTGTGAGATACATTAAACCAGTTCAAGAAAGTCAAATTCGACATGCTCCATGGAATTCCTCCTTCAAGTAGGTTTGAGGACAAATCTAGAGATTCAAGCAATCTCATTTGACCAGTGTTCTCAGGAATTTTTCCGGTTAGTTGATTTCCCGATAGATTCAAATAGCGCAATCCCTCAAGATCCATTAGCTCATTAGGAATGCGCCCAGAAAAACGGTTACCTGAAAGATCTAATGTTGTCACCAAATAAAGGATTGTGCTATATGAACTCTCTCTTCCCTTTGTCACCAATGATGCACTGCCAAAAACTTTAGTTTGGTCAAACTCATCGTAAAGAATGATCGGACTTGAGCTTTCTTTTCCTGACATTATGCTGAAGTTGTAGAAACATGTCGGTATGTTCCCAGAAAGATTGTTGTGGCAAGATCTAATATTTGAATTGAAGTGATACGACATAGTTCATTCGGGAACTTTCCAGAAAGCTTGTTTGAACGAAGACTGAGAAGTTTCAACCTCGTAGATTTCCTCCATTTTTGGGTTAGGGTGACTCCAGTGAGTTTGTTGTCTGCTAGATCAATGATCAGCAAGCTCTGTGAAGTCATTACTGAAAGAGGAAGTTTTCCAGTAAGATGATTCTTGCGCATGTTCAATGATCTAAGAACCGATACTTTACCCACAGAGTCCGGGATTCCACCCGATAGTCTATTGTTCTCAAAGTTTAAGACTTCTAGAGAATCCCAATTCACCCAGCAATCTGGAATTATGCCTGAGAGGTTATTGTTTGCAAGGTTAAGAACTTGTAACTGTCTTGGTTCCTGGATCTTAGGACACAAGAATTTCTCTAGAGACCCTGAAAGATGATTGATCGAAAGATCAAGGAAATGAATATCAGGTCTGTTGAAAGAGCTCGGTAATGGGCCCTCTAAACCATTGTCGCTTAAATCTAATACTGCATTCGAAGCGAGAAAACCAAGATCTTGTGTCAACTTTCCTTGGATTCGATTTTGGGAAATATTCAAGAATTCTATGCCTGAGAATGTACTCCAAAACCAATCTGGCATGACGTCTGAAATGTTGGCGTTTGCAATATCCAACTGAGTCAAGTTTCTCTGGAATTGAAGCCATGAAGGAAAACGAGGGCCTAAATTCCATGAGCCAATTCTCAACACCTCGAGCTGGAAAGGTGGAACCCAGTTTTCAACACTTGGATGCAGTGTTAGCTTGTTGTCCTCGGCCCTTAAAGTTTATAGTGCTGTGAGATTTGTGAAGTGATGTTCGGTGACTGAACCATTCAACAGATTGTTGTATACACTGAAAAACGTCAACTTTTGAAGGTTCCCAAAGCTGTCAGGAAGACTTCTCGTGAGTAGGTTGTTTGAGAGGTCTAACCAAACCAGCGTTGAGAGCCTTCCTATTGATTTTGGAATTGGACCAGCGATTGAATTGGCATTTAGTATTAACGTCTTTAGATTTGGCAAAGTTCCTATGGAATCAGGAATTTGACCGGTTATAAAGTTGAATCCAAGATCAAAGGTGATCAGATTCTTTAGATGTCCAACCTTTTCAGGTAACGATCCAACAAGATAATTGCCCCAAAATCCTAGAGACTCCAACTTAGGTGATTCACATTCACAGAAGTTTTGAAGAAGCTCGGTTACATTTCCAAACAAATGGTTAGTTTGAAGAGCAATGGACCTCAAGTTGCAAAGATTAACCAATGAAGTAGGTAATGACTCGTTTATTTTATTGTTTGACAAGTCAAGGCTAACAAGGGAACTCATGTTGTGAAGGTCACGAAGGATTGGTCTAGTAAGACTGCAAGTACTGATGTCTAAGGACACAAGATTTCTAAGGCTAGATACGCCCTTCAGAATTGATGTGTGATTCATAACATCATTACTTGAAACATGCAGAGCCGTTAGGGATGTTAATTTATGAAAACCAGCTTCGACACCAGGGACTAGATTATGAAAAAAACAGTTAGTGAGATCAAGGGAAGTGAGACTAGTTAGATTGAAGATCCATCCGGGCATAAAACTAGTATCAAACGAGTTGTATGAAAGATCAAGGATGGAAAGTGATGTAAAATTAACGTTACTCACATGGCGAGGGATATTTGGAAGTAAGCAAGAAGATAAGCGTAATTCTAACAAAGAAGGGAGGCTATTCATTACCTGTAGCCAGTTAAGCACACTACTAAGATCATACCCACTTAAATCGACATGCTGCAACATTTGAAGACTAGACAACCAGTGAAGACTTTTGACAGGATAATTGCCTCCCCACAGCCCAAATCGGAGATCAAGAACGCGCAACATGGTCAGATTCCCTAGATTGTGAGGGATCTTTCCATCAAATTGAGACGTTGAGAGATTCAGATATCTTAGATTCCGCATTGAAGTTATGAAACTTGGAATTGGAATTCCCCCAAAGTCATTACAACTCAAATCCAAGTAATAAAGCTGCTTCAACGACAACAAGTAAGGGCTTATGTTCCCTCCCAACATCTGTTTTGAAGCTTCTTCAAATTCAGCATCCGTATCGTAAGGACCATGACAATGACCATGAAGCCCGTCATCAGGTCCACCTAGGTGAAGCTCTTGGACATGACCTGTAATGTTATTGCAAACTACACCAGACCATTTGCAACATTCCTTGTTGTAGTAATTCCAAGACGAGAGCCGGTTAGCACCATCTATCAAATCAGTTTTGAACTGCAGAAGGGCCGCCCTCTCGGTTTCAATGCATAGAACTTGATTCGTGTGTGCCTCACACAGACAACGACAACACCATAGTGATAAAACAGTCACAAACCAAGGGATACAAAAAGCAGAAGAATAAAAAGGAAGCATGAAAGATTTCATATTATCAGTATTGCATGAAATGGCTAGCTTACTTAGTGAGTGACTGCTGAATGTACTTTGATATATAATATATAATTGGATATGTATGTATCTGTTTTCAACTCTTGCATCCACACCTAATGTCTTAATCTAAGTAAAATTCAAACCCCAAAACTCCACTTGATAACTTGGCATAAATTTTCCATTTAGGTTGACAATTTTGCCATACATATGACAAAAAAATATGAGCCACTTCGTCTCATGGTTATGCATGTTTGGATGTATTAGGGAATCTTTCACATTTGCAATGTGAATATTTCACATAACCAAGCTTCCATGGTAACTCTAAATCTTGTTAATTACATCGGGTTTAACTTTATTATTTTAATGATATAAATTCAAAGTTTTTTTATTAAAAAAAAAAAGCAGCTTTTGAAAAACTTACAGAAAGGAGGATAAAATATAATGGGTTATTTGGGGTTATGTCATATCGGAATATGATAGAGTATTTAGGTTAAGGGATAACAATGAATCAGATATAGACCAAATGTTACTATATCGACATTCGCATCTATTTATTTTTATAACATCTATATCCATGTCCATATTCATTTAAAAAGTTTTCATCCATCCATATCCATATTGAAACGGGTAAATGAATGTTCATTGGACATCTTCAAAACATTTTTATTAAAGAAAACAATGAACTTGAAATGTGTAATGAATTCGCCACCTTCAATAAATACATCGTTCCAACCTTTTTCAATCAAAAGTCATGCTTTTTTTTAGATTATACAATTAGTTTTTTTTTTTTAGTTTGTAAAATCAAAAGTGATGAATTGTTTCAAAATTTATACAACGAAAAATCTAACACATAGTCTGTTAAATACACAAAAGCAACATTGGAAGTAAAAAAAATTTAAAAGTAAGGTGGTCTTGATAGCCATATGCTTAAAAGTAAAAATTTTAGGATGCAGTATTGTAGTTGGATAATAAATAACAATGAAAAAAATGGATATTATTGGCAGGAAAAAGAAAACAAAAATGAAGTGAGATCCATCGTGTCCAAGTCCAAATGTTACAGACGTAAAGTCTAAGGGCATATTAACAAGTTTTCACCATTCAAATTCAAATATGCATAGTTTTCAAATGTGTGTCGCACAATATCAAAAAGCATATATATTTAGGTTAACAAGTAATCCATGGATGATAAATCCTCATCCATATCAACTTCATTAAACATTCATATCCGTTTTCATCAATTTAACTTCATCCATATCCATCAATGATGGATCGGGTGGGGTGGATGTTCATTGGACCGGATTACCGTTGCCACGTATAGTTACATTAATTGAAATGAAACCATCTAAATACCGAACCAATATAACACATACAAGTTCGGGTTTTGATTCGGGTCCACTCGAAAACTTAATCTGGTTCGGGTTAAAACACCACCCCTACCTTGGTTAGACTAATTCATCAAACTTCGCTATCTAGTTTACATTTAATCAAACATAAGGATGTGTCAAGTACTGAATAGTGCATTGTTGGATGATCTTAAGAAATAAAAGGCGTTAGAGGACCACATGGGTGAACCATGTGGTTAACCCTCCGAATCCAAAGTCAGTCAATGGTACAAGAATAGTTGCAGGTATTATGAGGAGATTTGAGGAAACTTTAGTATACTGGAAGGACAAAAGTGAAATCTCTGTTTATAAGCATAGAGGAGGTATTGGGTTCAGGATTACTCTTCACTGCCAGTCACCCTTAGGCCTTAGGTTCAAAAACAATTGCAGCTACGATGAGGTGATTTAGCAGATTTTAGAACGTATCGGTCTTACAACTACAATAACATGTGTGCTGGTAAATGGCATCGTTACACACACGTTCTTAATGCCTCAACCATGGTATTGTTGCAGAGATGATCCTGGTAACCAATTATGGTTTATCTCCCTCCCATCTAATAATCCTTCCACATAGTTACCCCAGACTACACTTGAAGTTCAAGTTACTTTTATAATTGTATCAAAGCTAACATTCACTCCAGATGCCGGAACTCGGCTCCAGAGCTAAAGTACTATCTTGAAGGAACCCATAGTCTCCTCCATAATACCAGGCTACTTTGGGGACTTCAACTAGTGTCATAGTTTATCATTGTATCGGAGAAACTTATCGTGCTCCATGGGGCAAAGCTGTTCCGGAGGCAATCATCCTGCACCAGAGTTTGTAGTTTGGCTCAGGAAGTCAGGGATCTTTGTTGACCAGGAAAAGCCACTGAGATTTCTTCATGGATCTGGGTTCTGATCTGTACTTGGGGTCAAATACAGGTTAACTGTAGAAAATTTCCAAATACCCAATACACGACCTATTTGTGGAATCAGATGTATGTGGCATCAGCATATGTGTTTTGATGTCCCATACTACTAAAGTCAAACTTAACTTAGTCCAAATGCTCTGTAACTTTAAATCTGTTTTAACAGTTCCTAAAAAAAATCACATCTCATACACCACCTTTGGTAACTCACTTGAAAAAGAAATGAAAGAAAAAACAAACAAAATTTCATTCAGGCTATTGAAAAACAAGTATTTACCCAGGACCTAACCTCAAGGCACATTGACCTCAGAAAAAGGACAAATCACTGTTTCTCTATTGTATCCACAGTAACCAACGCCTTTGATGAATGTGGCTCGCAATCTTCTGAGACTTTTGTGCCAGCTTGTTTCTGCATGAAAAAAAAAACATCAGCTAAGCTTAAAATGGGTCAAACACAATAGATATCCAGTGAATAACAAATTAGCCTTTGACAATCAGGTCAAATATTATACCTGACTGCCCCCTGCATTTGACTATATATGTAACTCAAAATAGAAGGTGTATGATTGTTCCTCCAGACCAAAATCAGTTTAATCAAGTTTTTTTTTTTCCTTCCATAACCCCAATGAACATTAAAGTAATTTTAAATCATAGAACTTATCATGAAAATAAATGCTCATTTTACATCGAGATCCTGACATGCTCTTTTTTTTTTTGTCAAGAAACGATATACGGTGAACAAAACAATCAACATTACCTTGTTGGATAGACCTTGAGCTGCCATGAGGTCATAAAATGCACGCATTAACATTTCTTCCTCAACCTGAAAAAAAAAAAAAAAAAAAACTATAAATACTTAACAAACAAGTACAACAGCAACAACAACGGTACCCAATCCCACCATAAGCAAGGTATGGAGAGATGGGAAGTAGATAGTCTTACTCTTACCCCTACCTGACGGTAGAGAGACTACTTCCAGAAGGACCTCTGGCCAAGCGTGTAAATACTTAACAAGCAAGTGTTAATATAAATAACTATTAGACAACTTGTTCCGAGATTTAAACAAACACAGAATTATGTTATATTCATATAAAATATAGGAAGTTATATATAAACAGGGATGGAGCTACAATACTCCTAGCAGTATCACATGACTCCACAAAAGATTTGAGTAGTACTAAAATTGCTCATTGTAACTACTAATTATATGATAAAGAGTAATGATATATCATTTTTTACTCCTCTCAAAAAATAGGCCAACCCCGCTCATCTTTTTGATTTGAGTTCAAATTCAAACATCAAAACCCGATTGGAGGACTAGACTTTTTTTTCCTTCAAAATTTCACAAAGACAGAAGTATGGCCATGTTATTTCTTAAGTACCCCTTCTTAACTAAAGCACAAAGTATCAGGCCTACATTCATCAAATAATTCCCTTTTTTTCATCGATCTTTAATGCATCAATGCAGAGTGGGAAATTTTACATAGCTTGGTTGAAATCATTTTGGGAATGAAAAACTTGAAGCATATCGATACTAGTCCTGTGAATTGTAAAGTTGAAACTTGAAAAAAGGCCTAGTTTTTTTCGTTTTTCTTTCTGCTAATGTGTATGGCGCCCAAAAGAGTGTCGGGTTGTATATCTCAAGGCTCCAATAAAAAAAAAATAGTATTCTACAAAATATATAATGACCCGCTATAGATAACTTCCGGCTCTGTCCCTGTGTATATGCATACAAACAAATAGCAAAACGAGGGAAAAGACCTGAAGTTTATGCATTTCATGCGACATTGATCGATAAGCATCCATAAGGCATTCATCCTGCTTCTCCAAGTGTCTACAAATAAAAGACGAAAAGAATATCACGCACTCTGCTACTCGTACTAGCACAAGAAATAAACTTGGACAAAAGTGTTACCTTAATATCTCTGCAGTGTGTTTCGGATCCATTATATTCTAAGAATACTATATTCGATATCCCAAAATCTGGAAAATAAAAAAAAAAATAAAAATGAAATCTTCACAAAGTAGTAACAATCTTCAATAATTGTAAGATTAAATGATATAGAAATTACCAAAAACTTGATAAATATACCACTGGAAACAACCCTTTTTTTATGAGGATTATTAGTTCAATATAGCCCTGGCAAAATGGACGGGTTGGGCGGGTTTGGGTAACGGGTATGGGTCAAACCGGGTCATTTCAGGAAAACGCGTGAAAGGGGTACAGGTCAAAATGGGTCGGCCCATTAAATTTATTATAAAAAAATGTGTCATTTGTTTATTAATATCACTTCTGTTTTTACCATTATGGGGCTTTAATCAATGAGAAAGTATATTGTAACAAACCCAATTTCTTACCAAAACTGAATTATATGAGTTATCGGTTATGGTACAGTTCACAGTTGTGAAGCAAGTGGAAAAAGATAAAAATGTAAGGTTTTGCAGTTAATTACAATTCCATGCCGATATAACAGTTTACAACAATTGTACATGAATGTGCGCATCAGCCAAGATAACTATGAGTCATAGTTGTCTTATAAAAGGTAACAATTTAATTACAATGCCTGATCATAAAAAGGTAACAAAGATAACTTTGACTTATAAGTGAATGTTGAATAAATTAGTCATAACTTAAGATGACCGAAAAACACAGTATCGTTCTAAGGCCTCTCCCATCCATTACCATACATTCTCAAATTCTCACTGCCACATCAGCGCCACATCATCCTTTTCTCCCAGAATTTACCCAGAATTTACCCCCTACCAACCATACCACCAAATTCTCAACTTCCTATTTCCACATCATCACCACATGTTTTTCATTTTTATTTAAACACAAAATAAAATAAAACTAACATTACATTAAAATAAAAATATATTACATTAAAATAAAAAACTAAATTTCCTAAAAATTTAAATTAAAAACTAAACCACTTATAAAAATAAAAACTAAGAATTTTTGATTAAAAAAAAGAAAGAAAAAAGACACCATGTATCTATCTGCAACTTAAAAAAAAAACCCAAACCAAACCAAACCAACCTGCAACTTTTGTCTTCTTCTTCTTCTATTCTTCAAACACCACCAACCCCATTTTACAACTATAAATTTTCTGTATATCTATCCGACTTCTATATCTATATCCGACTTCTATATCTATATCTATATATATATAAAGCAAATCATATTGACCCCATTTTCAGATCCCATTTACAAATTTTAACATATATATCTATCTGTATCTTTTATATCTATATCTTATTTTTTTTATAAACAATACACACATATATAAAACACACTCACACACTATATATATATATACAAGGAAGAAGAAGAAACACATATCGGGCCCACCCCCTGCTTCTCTCCTCCGTCCCTTCACGTTCTCAACAGAATTTGGACACCAGAACGGGGCCAGAACGCGGCCCGTGCCAGTGGTGTTCTGGCCAGAACGCGAGAACACGAGCGAGAACGGTGGTGGTGACAGCCGCGTTCTGAGAACGCAAGAACGGGATGAGGAGAACGGCCGAGAACGTATGCGTTGGGAGTGCCCTTAGACCAATAGGAGTGGTCTAATGCCCCCATCACGCCCCTTTTTACTTTTTCAGTTTTTTTTTTTTATTTAACTTAAATATTTTGGTAGGAGTGTGTGTGAAGAAATCCATAACGCTCGTTTCCATTGTAACGTGGCACGAATTTTAAGATGGCATAACGCCCCAAAAGGGGCGGAATGGGGACGTGGTGGGGCGTTAAAGGTGGAAAAAGTGCGTAAGGACGCCCTCACTCCGGGTGGTCTTACGATTTTATCCAATTCATAAAGTTATTGATTACTAATACCATCCGGTCCATACTTTTCAACATATGATACTAGCAATCATTTACCTAGCACTAGCAGCAATACACATTATACATTTCCCAAACTACTATACTACACCATAAGGCCTCTTCTTATCCTGACGTCGTCATCACCTCGTCTTGACTGTCACATCAGCTTTCTCTCTCCAAGACACACCCAAGAACTACCCCCTGCCTATCATACCCTCATCATCACCCCATCCTCAATTAAAAAAATTATAAACCTACACACACAAACACTCCTCATACCCTACACACTCTCTCTCATCTTACTCTATTTAACTAACGCATGCCCCACGCTCTCTCGTCCAAACATTTCGAAAAAAGGACGATCATCGACGATGACGAGCAAATGACGAGTTGCTCCTTATCCAGATGACCACGACGAGAATAAAGACGAGCATGAATTGTAGGATAGGCACCGGCCTAATGTAGTGTAATTCTGTTGAAGTCACCTATCAAAAACACTATAAATAAAAGTATAAGTATTTCAAAATCCACAATCAGTAAAATTAAAATATAACGATACAAAAGGACGATAAGTTAAGACACATATCTATTAAATACCCAATCAATAAATTTCCGATTCTCAGATCTACAAGTGTCCATAAATTCCCAATCAATAAAATTTTACAAATTTTGATGGGGATGAGAAACCATAAATCCCCGATTCTCATACCTGAACCCAATAATATTATACTAGAAATGTACCCACGCAATACGCGGGGTTGATGATTTTTCAAATTTTTTTAATTATAGTGTATATGACATTCGTAAATTTCATTGAGTACATGCATCAAAAGATGATGGTGTCCAGCAGCCGGCTTCGCCGACCCCCGGTTCTAGATTGTATAACACATGGATATATAAAAAAATGTGTTTGTTATTATTGCTAGACTAGAAATTATACTAGCGCAATGTGCGGTACGTAGTTGATGGTTGAAGTTAAAAGGTGATGGTGTCCGGCAATCGGCTTCGTCGACCGCCGGCTCTGAATTGTCTAACACATATATATAAAAATTGTATTTATTGTTATTGATAAAAATATATATAAATAAAAGTTGTTATGTAAATCAATATATATATATATATATATAAAGTATAACATAAACATTAAATAATAAGTTAAAAATGGTAATGTTTAAAAAATTTAAAATTTAAGACACTATATAAATGCTTTATAAGGTAGTATAGATATACAATTTAACATCGATCTCAGATCATTCATTCATTATGCTAAATAGTTGACGTTCTTGTGTTGTTTAAGCTAACAAAAGAAAATTTATATGCAATTGGAGATTTATTTGTAGGAATGAGAAAAATATAGATGCTTACTTACGTGAGTTACGTCCCTAAATAAGTGGCGGATTCAGAAAAATATAACAGGGTAAACAAAATTTAATAATTTTTTAGAAATCAGATAAATATCGTGTTTTTTTATTTGGTCTTTTGATTTGATAAACACCTTAGTCAAAAACTCAATAGTCAACAACTCAAGATATGCATTAATTTTTTTTAGGATATGCACTATAAGTAATTATATTAGAAATTATTATATATATAAAAAAAATTTAACACTAATTTTTTTTCTCATAAAATATGCAAGTGCATACACTGCTCCTGTAACGCCTCGAAAATTTAAGGTATTAAAATAATCTACTTTTGTAGTTTTATCATTTAAATAAGTTTCTAGTATTTATTTTTTAGTAATGGGATTAAAATAGTTAGAACTTTAGTGGATAGCGGATATAATACCCTTGTGTTTTAAAGTAAAGCCGTGGCATCTAGTAAGGATGCCAGCTCTCTCCAATTGATTTAAAATCAATCTCTGAGTTTCATTCTCATCCTTTACATCTTCTCAAGATTTCAAGTAACCTTCCTCTTAAGTAATCATCTATATCATCTCAATTTCATAGTAATAATAATATCAAGTGGAAAACTTGAAGTGTATGTATATGTGTATCGACACATAGAGGAAGAAGAAGATAGTTTTGGTGATTTTGTTATAGCAAGTATAGTTTAATTTCAAAGGTAAAATCCTATTCTTTTGTTAATTGAATTCTAGGGTTCTTGGTAATATAACAAATTGGGGATTTTGGGGATTTGATAGTATAATGATATGAGCCCTAGTATTTTTGGTCCATGAGTGACCATATGATGTTGTTACTAGTTATTGTTAGCTAGTACATATAGAAATGATGATTTGATTATAGAATTTAGATTACTAGTGATGAGATACTAGTAATATGATTTTGAGCCATATGGGCAAATTGAGAAATAATGATTTTGTTAAGTGTGGTATAGCCACATGAGATATATGATGTTAAAATGATTTGAATAAAAAGGGAAATAGTGAATTATGGCTAGATAGCCTTGTTTTGATGATGATGGCCTAAAATATGTATATTTGATTATTGCTAGGTGAAAAGCAATTATAATTGTGATATTGGTCATCTTGGATTGAATTG
>JAOXNX010000001.1:13448516-13462832 GCA_028566075.1 Solidago caesia | reverse complement strand
TCAAACAAAATGAATGGTTGAGATTTGTTTTTTGGTTTTCACACAAAATTTAGTTTGTAAATGAACATTTCACACTAAACGCAATCTTCGTTGAATAATAGATGATCTAGATTAGTATAATGGTATTCAATTTGTCAATATTAAATGTACCTTTCTGATAAATATACTTTTGTTTCAAAATAATTGTTCTATTACATTTATAATGCTTTAAAAAATTAATCGGTTAATGTATAAAAAGATTTGTTAACTAGTATCCCGGGTATTAATTAATGAGCATTCAATAAACTTTGAGTTTTTAAAAAAGTAAATGAATGTAATTAATTTTTAATAAATCAATATGAAAATAAAAATGCATTTAGTGATAGCTGGGCTAAGCCGGATGAAAGTTTTTGTTCCGTTCAAAAAAAATTAAAAATTAATTCATGTTAATTTTTAAAATGGATGATATATTTATCTATTTTAAGAAACTATATAAAAATTGACGGTTATTCTCTCCAAAAACAAAACGGAAAAATAAATAAATAAAGTAGTAGCAAATTCTCATATTCTCTCCGACTTCCATCGTCGTCGATCACCGGCAATCTGCTTTTGTTTCACCGACGGTACCTTCCCCTTTCCGATCATCTCTTCTCCTTTCCTTTCCTTTCCAATCCTATTATATATATTTATATATATCTTACAATAAAGTTTCAATTGTGTGTTGAGAAGGTTTTGTTAGGATTTGTGTGCATATATATATAATTATATATATATGCATGCTATATGTATAGATAATATTTCATTTTAGTAAATGTATATCTTGCTTGATCATAATTTTAATGTATATATGTTTGGTTCTAATTTGATATTATGTGGTCGAAATAATAGTAAGTAGGCGGTGGGTATATCTCGTTGAATAAAACATTAGCATAATACCTGATCAATGTGGCAACGACCGCGATTAGTTTTTGATAAGTTATTTGTTTAAAATAACACATACGTTTTCAACACTCCAATTGGGGGAACTTACTACTTTTCGGCATAGGGGGCCATTAAAAGTTGTCTCCAATCACACTTTTGAACAACTTTTTTTTATATATATAATTCAAATTGAAATTCAAATGATGGTAATTAAAGATTGTATTGCAATTTTAATACTTATCATGTGATGATGTGCTCGTATTTTGCTAACGTGGCATTCAATGTGTTGAGGAGTAATAGAAATTAGGGTCAAAATGAAATAACTGAGACGCCTTACAGCGACACATCTATGCAGTATACATATTTTTCTTTCCGTATATTTTTATTTTTTGACAAAATATGATCAGTTCAGCATCATATTGTGATATAAGCTTACAAATACTATGTTCCTCCAATTGGGAAAAATTGGAAATTACCTGGCTTGGGTGGTTTATGTATTATGTTAAATTTGAAGTTAATTTATAATAAGTTAATAACAAAATTCAATAAGTTATGGTCGGAAAGAAAAAAAAAAGCTTACGGCGGCAGAGATGGGTGACGTCTTTTTTTATTGGGTTAGGAAAAGAGGTTGATGTAGGGCCTTCCTGTTGGTGTTACTTAATCTTAAAATGAGAGGCCTTTGCTTTATCTAATGGTATTAATAGATACAAATATAGATATTCCCTGAGGGGTTTGAATGATCACCTTCTAATAAAAAGGATCCCAGTGCTCTGATTAATCCTAGTTTGTTCTTTACTTTGTGTGTAGACTTTATTTCAGATGGTTAGGCTGGTCATATCTGGTATTTTATGGATTTTATAAACTATATAATAGATCCATCGCAAAATTGTCGTCTCAACTTTGTTAATTTGATCGCAAAATTCGTCTCAATTTTGTTAATTTGATCTCATAGGTTTTGTTTTGTTAAAGTTTGTAGTTGGGAGGTGTCTATTTTGATGGTAATTTTCATGTGAATGATTGTTTTGGAATGATTGGATTGGTATTATGTTGATCTCCATACATGCAACAAAAACATCGGAGATCCTTCAACATGTTCAAGCACAGTGGTTTGTAGTATCTTCTTCAACAAAGATTAGGTTGTCGATGTTGATCTTCGTTGTATGGACCATTCTTAGAGTTTTTGAGCAAGCGCTTATGGAAATCATAGTAATGTTTTAAGCACACTCAAGAATGAAATGTAGTTTTATTTTTGCAGGAATGGCCAAGTGTTATATTTCTAGCTGGTACCCTTTCTCTTTAAATCACTGACGATGTCTAAACTAAAAGTTAAATGCACATTCAGCTTATGCAGAATAGTACGCAAGTAAAAGGATTTGAAAATTTGTCCCTTTGGTGGTAGACGTGACCGATATTGATTCCATGAAGGTGTGTATGACTAATTTTATACTTACTTATGAACAGAGGAACTTTACTAAATAGTTTTCTCCAACCTTGGAGGTTGTATGTTTCTTTTTCTATTTTTGTACTTATTTATGAATAGAGGGGCTTTAGTAATTAGTCTTTTCAACCTTGGAGGCTTTATGTTTGTTTTTCTATTTTGTACTTATTTATGAATAGAGGGGCTTTAGTAATTAGTCTTTTCAACCTTGGAGGCTGTATGTTTGTTTTTCTAT
The DNA here is from genome assembly GCA_028566075.1 of Solidago caesia. Lineage (NCBI taxonomy): Eukaryota > Viridiplantae > Streptophyta > Magnoliopsida > Asterales > Asteraceae > Solidago > Solidago caesia. The sequence continues at coordinate 13,460,259 of JAOXNX010000001.1, read as the reverse complement.
TTTGTACTTATTTATGAATAGAGAGGCTTTAGTAATTAGTCTTTTCAACCTTGGAGGTTGTATATTTGTATAACTATTTTTGTACTTATTTATGAAGAAAGAGGCTTTACTAATTAGTCTTTCCAATCTTGGAGGTTGTACTTGTATATTTGTACAACTAATATTTATATATTTTTTTTTATGAACAGAGGAAACTTACTAGTTAGTCTTTCCAACGTTGGTCAGTGACTCAGTGGGTGTGTACACTAAATCATAATTAAGGGACAGGAGAAACAAACAAATGCAATTGCCTTGTACATATGTAGGATGTGAACTTAAGCTCCCTTAGAAGCTGGTAACCTCTCTTTCTTTTTTAAGGTCTTTACTGCAGGAGCAGTGATGCTAATGATATGTGGTTATTGAGCAGCTCATAATACATATAGCAACTTAGCTACTTCCATATAGTGAGTCTTTCTTATCAGTGCTGGCTGGTGAGTAATACTTGAAACTTAGCTATCTTTCTCACATACAAAAGCACGCATGCGCATTTGTGCTTAGGTAGTTTTGCTGCCAAGAATCTTGCATCCCAGTTAGTCTTAATCATAGTAGTTTAGTAGAATAAATTTATGCATATATTGCTGGCATTGCCTAGCTATTTATAGGAGCTTCTTCTAGTACAGAGTTATTTGGCCTTTCTAATATCTTTGTCTGAATCACATATGACATTCCATTGCAGGCGATTTTTTCCTATTTGAGCTACAGATGCAAGTTTTCATCTTGAGTACTTTATTCGTATCAAGATTCATATGCCCCTTCAATAGCTGAAGTTTGTACTTCTAGTGAAGTTCTAGAAAACCAGTTTCTTTTTGCTGATATGCTATATAAGCCTTGTACCCATTGGGCCACAAAATGACAACATGAAAAAGTTACCTAAAGGGTGGAGGCATAGCATGCAGTCCAAACCTTGTGCTCATGCCTTCACTTTGAGGCGAGTTTTAGAACATAGATGAAGAGTTGGTGCATGTCATATTTTTTTCTTTGGATACATTTTAAATGGGAAATGCTATGATTTCTACCGTAAATCATGATTTCACTTGGGAAGATGACTATTCTCATCAAATATTTTATTTAAGGCATCTCAGCCTTGACATCCGGCAGTGGCTAAACAAATTTCTTGAAACCACAACAAGGTTGTATTCATTGCAACAGCTGGATTTCCAAAGATGATAACTTTTAAGCGAGGTAGTTAGATCATGGAAGTCTGTATTATATATCAAGATTCTGGGTTTTCTACTAGGAGAGGGTCAACACATGATGATGATGTTGACATTTCATCATGTGTAGGGAGGAGGTCCGAAATACTAACATATCATAAAGTCTTAATGGTTGGGACTTGGGAGGTCAGTTGTAATTTCAGAATTATGATGGACTATGGAGTACGAGTGGCATCTAGGGGTCCCCTTCAATAAATAGATTTGTACCAAAGATTTCATGCTAATGAAGAACATAATTGGCAATCGGTTGCAAAAAAATAAAAAATTCTGGCTCCTTAATCTCTTAAAAGGCTGTAACAAATGACTTGGCGAGATGGAATTTCTTTTGTATAGTTATTGGGATTTGAAAAAGAATGCAGCATCTGGATGGTTGTTGATTGTTACTGATGGGTTGTGGGCTTTGTAGTTTATATGCATCTACTGATCTCCGACTCTAAGGTGTTAATTGACAACTCTGCTCCTCAAGAGTTACTTATGAATTCAAACAAGGTTACATGATTCTTTTACGTAACATGAATACATAAGTTGATTGGATAGTGGATACCACAGATTCTTGTAATTGTAGAGGTTCTAGATTTCATGGTGAGTGACACATGTGCGATATTCCTATAAATATGAGTGAAAGTCTCCTGTGCCGTGGAGAAGCAGCTGTTGGTTAAATGGTAAGCAGTTATAATCTAATGGTTCAGCAAACTCTAAATAGTGTTGTCCCTTTGGGGACATCTAATGAAATTGGAACAATACAGAGAAGATTAGCATAGCCCTGCAGATCTATGACACCCACAAATCGAGAAGTGGTCCAAAGTTTTCTTTAAAAAAAAAACTCTTAACTGTTTTATCTTATGCTTATAAAAGTCAGTTCATTGAGCTGTATCTACCAATGTCGCCACCTGTAGTTTGACAATCCGTCTTGTTTTAGTCAATGGGAGTGCAGGGCTTGCAATGTCTGTAGATATGAAACGACTGTTCTCTGGTTATTGTGGCATTGTATCCGGTATGATATCTGTTGATGCCTTTATTTAAGTTTGCATTTCATCGTAGTCTCATTGGCATATAGTTTATCATATTTTATTATTACAGAACAACATCTCTTACTCTAATCACTACCTACCATAATAAACTTAATATTTGAATAGATAGTAGTTTGATAAAGTGGCAATGTGATAATTTTACATCGAAATGGTTTCTAATCGACAAGGTGGTAATATTTTGAAATGGGATATGTTGCATTTTGCTTGAAACAACCAAGAAGAACTGGGTGTGTATAATTTGAAAAGGCGGCTGCAAGCCTTACAGAATTTTGAAACTCATTGTTCATTCTAATTTTTTTTACCCAAGAAAATTTCAATTTCTTCAAAGCCTTATCTTTTTTCAAAGGCAAACTATGCCGTCGAAAGAAGGTAAGGAAAAATAATCATAGTTATACACACAACTGAAGGCACAAGATATATATAGCCAAGAGGTAAACATGTAATCATACCAATTAAAATCTTGCATAATTTTGGTCTTATAGTTCTAGAATCCTTCAAGTATTATTCTTTTACTTCCTATTTACAGGGATCTGGTCAATTAATAGCTTCTTCACTGATAATAGATATACCTTTTCTGATGATTGTTCCTTAGAAAGTCCACTTGTCCAACTTGTTTATGAATGCTGGCATGACAAGGTTAGTTACTACATGACATGCTTACATATATACAAACCAGGGAACATTTGGTAACTTCTCATAGATGAAAGGAGGCCTCCTTCCATCTTAGGGCCAGAGGTCTAGAGCTGCTGCCACCATTGGATGATGGGTGGTTATGTGACCTTTTGGTTTGCATGAGGTCACAAGTTCTCTATCTTAAGAAAAACTTGCATCGTATTGATTGCACATAAACATTTCGGTAGAAACTAATATATCTCATTTATGTTCTGAGTTTTCTTTAAAATGTTAGGATATGTGCGTATGGTGGCTTGTCTTCATATAAACTAACTAGCATGGTACCCGCGCGTTGCGGCGGATACAATTTACAGGGCGTCAAATACCCGCGCGTTGATGGTTGTGGTGTTGGCGGTGGTGGTGGGGGGATTTTTTGAGAGCGTTTTGTGGTTCGTGTGTGTGTGTTTGTGTGAGAGAGAGTGATAATAAATAAATTGGAGGGGTGGGGGCTGGCAAATTAGGAGGGTGGCTGGCAACATAAAATAATGAAGGGCAATTTCGTACATTCGTATCTTCTTTTTTTTCAACATTTCCAAAAATAGGGTGGGCTAGAATTTTTAGAAAAGAGTAAAGATAAACAACCAACTTGGTGAAAGCCATTAATGTGGAGTTGCATGTGAGTAAATGCTTTAGTAATTAGACGAACCTTGAATCAGAAATTTGCTGAAAATGATTTTGTTGATTGCTAAAAATGTTTTTGAATGATTCATTAGATGGCATTTCTGAAAGGGATGTGTGTCCCTATTTGCCATCTTCTTTACCTGGAATTTCATTCAGATGTATTTCATGAGAAAATCAGCTAAACCTGTTTTTCAACTTAATGACAGGTAACCGTAACTCTAATTGAACTCAAGTTATTTTAGGGGAAAATGGAAGTCCTGTTTTAGACCTAGAATTCTTAAAGGCATTTTGGAGGATCAGCTTGTTGATTTGAGCGAAAAGTGGAGGAACCACTTTAGGTCTAGAGCTCTAAAATCCGTAAGGATATCCGTGTATAGTTGGCAATGGTCCATGCCTTTAACGCTAACCATGTTGGGGCTAATCCTCTTTTCTTTGTATGTTGACCAACCATTGATCTTTCTTTCTAAGCATTCATAGCCTGTAGATTCTGATATTTTGATATATTCAAGAAACTTAAATGGAAAGTATATAAGTATTGTAAGCCAGCCTAAAATAAACTGGAACACTATATTTTTTTTTTGGGAAATTGATTTGTAAGAATATTATTCATTTCGAATTTATACCTTTTACGTCAGTAATTTGATTTGTACATATACCGGGTGGTACTTCCATTCGAATGTTGTTTTCCGCGTCTTCTAACCTTGTTTGAGAATGGTTGATGTAAATGCGAATATTTTCTGCCATTTTTCACTTAAGCTTTTGATGAACTTTTGTTATATATTTGCAGAACATTGTGGCGCCTACCTTCTTCCTACAACGGAGTGAGATCAAATTCTGTCGAAAGGGATGGGGCATAGACACATTTCAAATCAGTTTATGATATCGGGGTTTGACCAACATGCTAACAATCTTTCACCTGCGGGACAGTCTTACATTCCTACGTGTATGCTATTTTCTTTTTATAGAATTCATATCTAAATTGTGAGGATTGTTAAAGTAAATCTCAATGCTTATTCAGCAGATACAAGGGTGGTTGATTTTTTTACTGATAGCATTATAGAGGTGGTTAATTAGTGGGTTAGGTAACCAGTCAAAATGGGTAAGTTTTTGGGGCATGTCCAAACATGTCTGCATAAATTTGACCTTGAAGGCTTTTTGTCCATAATTCATAATTCTGTTTTTAATGTTCAGTGTGTCATATTTGATTACAAGTATTTAATTGTTTAAATTGTAGTTTATGTTATATAGTTAAATCAAAATATGAGGTTTATGTATAAAAATTGTTGTTGAAGACGTTAAGTTTATTTAACATTTTCAACAAGGGGATTAAGTGGGTAAGACCACATTGTAAACTAAATCTTATTTAATTAGAACTAGAATCTTGTATCTATTTAATTGTTTTTAATTCTTTATTCATTTGAATTGGAAGTGATTTGTATTAATGAGATCGATTTTCTTAAAAACTATCTTTAGGTCTCAAGCTTTTAGTTAATGATTTTTCTTGTTTCAAGTTAATCTGTTGTATTTTTTTACCTGAGTTGTTTATAACTGACAATTTTTCAGTAAGGGCTGTTGCAGCTGATAATGGTCCCTATGTCGCTCCAATAGATCATACTTTAAGAGGTGGAGCACATTCAAATTCTGTGTGGGATTTAGGAGGCAGATCACACGAGCATCGTTCATCATATATTAGCATGGAAGTACAACGCCACCTTCCACATTCATCAACCAATGCGAACACACATTTGGCACCAATGAATCCTGTTGCACATATTCATTCCACTCATTATGATATTCCAAGGATAGGTGACATTACTACTGACAACAGGGGACCATATAAAAGGAAGAGCCATCTTATATCTGGAAGTAGCTCTAGCAGCTTTTCTGGTGCAGCAAGTTCATATAGTTCTCAGATGTTAATTGAAAAACCTGCCGTGCATTGTCACAGTCTTCCTCCCAATAGGGGGTCTAGTCTCTCGATTGATGGTCAAGATGCGATGAGGAATGTTAGAAGCAGACATGAATCTGAGTTGGAATCTTGCATGCCTAGAACTTATAATCCAAGCTATGCATCTCATTATTACCATCCAGCAACACACTCAACAAGCTACTCTGTCCCTATCAATCTAAGTGCTGATGTGTTGAGTCAAGAGTGGAATCCTGTTCCACATGCTGCTAGCTCTCATGGTAGGAACCCACCTCCAGGTAAATCTTTATTTCTCTTAATTGCTAACAAAGAATTAGTTTTATTGTAACTTTTTGGCTTGTGAATACTCACTAGGTATCTACATATAATGTTTGCTGTATTTTTTTCATTAAGGTAAGTCACAGCTACCTTCTAGTCATGATTGCTAAACTTTTAGAGTTTTGGCTTTTCCCATGATATTGAGTTAATTAAAGAATTATTTATGGAAAAACAGATATTACTGGGCCAAGGCACGAAGCAAGTCACTTTCATCGCAGAGGGAGTTCTGTTGATATTGATGTCTATCACCATTCATCATTCAGAAGAAATATCGTTTCTTCCTCCCAACAGACTCATTGTTCTTCTTCACAACATCCTCATGTTTCTTCTTCACAATATCCTCATATTTCTTGTTCACAATATCCTCATGTTTCTTGTTCACAATATCCTCATGTTCCTTCCTCACAACATCCTCATATTTTCTCTTCACAATATCCTCATGTTCCTTCTTCACAACATCCTCTTGTTCCTTCTTCAGAACATACTCTTGTTTCCTCCTCACAGCATCCTCATTTTTCTCACTCTCAGTTCACTAGAGATGGACACAGTTACCATCCTTATTTGTATACGAATGGTCCGAGTTACTGTGATTATACACATATTGGCAGTTCTTCAACAAATGCGCCACAGTTATCTTCAGAAAGTTTATCTTCCGGATATTCAAGGCATTCTGGATGGGACAGTGGTTACAGGAGAAGAAGGTCAAGGATAGTTGCTGAGAGACTCCAACCTATTGTCAGTGCTCATGATGGATTGGGAAATGAGGTAATTAGTTTCTAATCTGTTTAAAGGATGGCTACATGTTTTATTTCTATTTTGTTTACTTATATGCATGATAGATTGTAGCGGTGACAAAGTGGATGGATTGGGTAAGGGATCAAACTGGTCAGGTCAGGTCAGGTTGTGTTGAATGGACACACTGTTTTGTCCAAATACACTTTGAGTGGAAATACTAATTATTAAATATAATGGTTTAGGATATTTTATGCTTTAAAAATACACTTTGAGTTGCTTCCCATATGTTCGAATTGTGTAACCCATGTGTAAGCCATTTTTTAAAGTTTTACTACCTGTTTGACCTGTTAGAAATAAACCCAAATCAAAATGGACCTATTGATAAGTAAATGGGTTGAAATTGCCACCTCTATTCGATTGGGACATTAGGTGTCTACCTTTTTTGAAAATGGTTATTAGATATCTGAATTTCATCTTTCTTAAATTTCTTGAAAATATTATATGCATTTGTTAGAATACCCAACGGCTAATTAGCCCAAAGCCCATTGGGCTGTAGAGTTTCCAGATACTTCATAGGGTGTATATATGTACAACTACACTTGTATAAACCAAACATTACAATAGATAATTATGAATGTTAGTAACATCTTTGTACACATTTATCTCCATGCTTGTCCGTGATTACAGCAATGTTAAAGCTAATCGTAGCCTTTTTTTGCTAGGTAAATACCAACTTTTGTTTTTGGCCCACATAATATGCCTTCCGTTTGTTTTGTTTTTTTTAGCATAGCCACATTCCCATCTAAGATATTCTTAGAATGCTAATTACCGAATTTTCTCATTGCAGACCTTGACCGTTGATCAGTCATCTTTTTATCAGAATCCTAGAAATTTTCTCGATCAGTATCAAGATATGAGGCTTGACATTGACAACATGAGCTATGAGGTATGTTTGCTCTACTCATTTACTCATCACCTTCTTTTTCTATGTTATGAACAGTGCTGTAAAAATCGGATTACAAGGCTGAGTACTCGCTACTAAGTCAGTGACTGAGGCGAGTTGAGCTGAATTGGCCAAAAAAACCGGTCTGGTCCAAACTCGATCAAAACACGGTCAAACTTGTTTAAAACTTGGTCAAAATTGGTTTGAAGTTTTTTAATACTTGTATTAATATTTGTAAACATATATCTAGGGACCTAGAAGAATTCTTTGTTCCTATGAACATGTCATACATATAATTTCAAAATTTATGTATAAAATTCCAATCCGAGTAGTCCCCACTTAGGCCTATTACTTGCAACAAGGTAGCCGGCTGCTCGAGTACCACTTAGCAAGTTTTAAAACAGTTTATAATGTTCATCTTAGACTTCTGCAATGTAATTCCGATACACATCCTAATTTCTTCATACCGTCTTCCAATTTGACCTGTTCACAAAAGTTACCCAGTTGAAATGTTAGGAAAATGAAGGTTAAAATGTTAAATGGTACGTTTCTTTTTTATCATCCTCTTTTCTCTTCGTTTTTCTTAAGGGAGATTTCTAACGATTTTGACAGGAACTGCTTGCTCTCGAGGGAGACCATAGGGAATGTGAACACTGGTTTGTCGGAAGATGGGATGTCCAAGTGCTTAAGGGAACAAGTATACTATTCTGCTCACCAAAATCATAACGAATCTACTTGTCCTATCTGTCTTGTAAGTTATACATATCTTCCTCAGATTACTCTGAACAACCTTTTTTTATCATGACCTCATTATAGTTCTATATGGCACTTAGAGGTGGCAATGTCGACCCACTTACTTACGGACGGGGTAGTTTGGGTTCTGTTTTATCTCTAACGGGTCATACTAATTCCATAAAACGGTTACCCAAAAGTGCAATCCATAAAACCTCCCAAATTATTTCGTTCAATAAAACAGATTATTCTTGAAATTTAATACTTTTTCACAACCATTTTTGACAAAACTAAATTTTATTAAAAAGTTGGAAAAATGTGGTCAACGCAATCGGAGCCATTCCAAAATTGTTATCCCTTTTAATCCGTTACTTCCAACCCTCCCAATTTACCCACTTTTAGCTGCATTAGTACTTTAGACAACTGATAGCCATATTAATTTGACTCCTAAGATTATATAATACGAATGTTGAAAAGGGTAGAATAGTCGAACACAAACTTTTCAATGCCCGTAGGGGTACGTGTTAAAAATAATCAACAAGTAGAAGTTATTGTGTGGTAATGGTCCATTTTTACATGGTATGTGATTATATCTTAAATGGCGTTAACAGGAAGAATACAAGAACGGCGAAAAGGTTGGGAAAATGGAAAAATGTGTGCACGAGTATCATGTGGATTGTATTAAGAAGTGGTTGCTGCTGAAGAAAGTGTGCCCCGTCTGCAAAACTGAATGCTAAAGTCATTAGAATAGATTCAAGTGTAATCACTTCTTCTATCTTGTAATTATGAACACGTCTCGTGCATATATATGACTAATTTGTGTAGAAATCCCATTGTTTCACCACTTTTCATTCAAGGTTATCATAGACTCATAGTTTCATCTATAGCTTAATGCAATAGTTGATAATGATATCAGGAACCCAACTTCCTCGTATGTTTTTGTTTCTTTGTGTTGTCCAATATAATTTGGATAAAGAAAGACGCTTAAATCCAAGGACATGTTTCAAATCGGTTTAGTTTTAGTAGTCCTTTTTAATTTTAACGTGTTGAAATTTGCTGTAAAAAGTAGTCACCTCGTAAGGTATCTCGGCAAAAGTAGTAGCCCGATTCAAGTTATTTTTAGTCGTAAAACAAAATCTCTATCTGGCCTTTTGGTCATCACCATTTTTTCCCCATGGTATGCTACCGATTTTTATCAGTTAGACGCTTTCTATTTTATTTTACCATTTACTTGAGAAACCGTCGGACTAAGAAATATTGTTAATCCAAATATTGGCAAATGTTGTAATGTTTTGTCGACCTAAATATGATGAGATATAATTGAGCTTGCAAAACCTGTGATAAGGATTCTTTATAACCTATGGTGCATATTGTCTAGCAATCCAAAAGCAGTTCATAAGAAAACCCAAATTTTGTTGTATAAAGCTAATTTTGTTTAATGGAAATGGGTCTTTCTTTTTGTGTGTAATATATATTTATTTGCTTATAATTAGATGTAAACGACAAGGGATAATGTAATTCGATATAACATATTATGCAGGAATTCTCATCATGCCTCCGTGCCTCCATCCATGCCCCTCTAAGTTGTTCATCTATAATACCTTTTTACAAAATACTCATATCCTTTCATAGTTGAATGAAGTACCATTCATTTCAATTACTTTTTGAGTACTAATTAATTTATCAACTCATTTTAATGTTCCTGCCATGTATCTACATTTGATTACGTTATTAGCCACATCGCGCGTGTATTTCTACTATATACCACCGTTTTTTCAAAAGTACCGCCGCAACGCGCGGGTACCCTACTAGTATTGTTAGATGCTAAATACAACATTTTGGTTACAAAATTTGAAAATCTCAAATAATGCAGCAATTTTAGGGAAAGGAATATGACCTTTTCCAAAATAATTACCACAGTTTAGAAGCATGTATATCTTCAATAACAACAAGCCAAACAATGAAAACCTTATCGATGAGATGAGACTAATTTGCTATTCTTGGATCAATAGTAGAATAAAAACCACAATTTTTTGGTGACCGAAATGCATTTTAACATCCTCAACTTGGTTAATTAGATCTTTTAATATTTTAAATTATTATTAAACGTCCAGTATAATAACTTGGACTTTCTTAACAAGGTCTTTTAGTAATTTAGATTTATTAATAAATTCTTTTTAAATTTGTTTGTGAATAAGTTAGCCTAATATATGGTGTTAAAAATATATTTTGACTAACCATAAGTAACCAATTATATTAAAAGTATATTTTATCTTTAATATGATTTTAAAATATTTAAAATACATATTTTAGAAAAATGATGACTTAAAACTTGTATATTTAAAAAAAAAATAAATTTGAAAACACATAATTAACTTATCATATTACTAAATAGCTTTATAACAATAAAATGCTTGTATACAAATCAACAATTATGTTTATAAATAATCAACTTTTTTATTCGAAGGTTTATCATTTTGTTTGTAAAATAATTAAAAATGATAAGTACTCAAAACCATATGATTCTTCAAGTTATAAAAAAACCAAACCAATAATATACAATGACATGTTTCATATGTATTTCAAATTGTGATATAAATATCTAGTTTCAAAACTATTTTATATACATACAAACTTAATACTTCATATAACCCATTTTTCTTTTTTTAAAGGTTATTTATAAGATTATACTTAAAAATTAAGTTAGTTTCAAAATAGTTAATATAAAATTTTTATTAATATTATTAGTTTAAAATTGATAATATTTATTTATTTAAAAAAAAACAAATCAGAATAAACTTTAACATCATATAATAGACTAATAATTGATATAATATTTTTAAATAGATCGATTAATAGTGGGTTTAGGGTATTAAAAGACTTTGTTAATCAAGTTCAATATACCATACTATACGTTCAATAATTCACGATAACAAAGCACTTAGTCAATCAAATTGAGGATATCAAGATGCATTTTGGACTTTTTTTTTCTTAGTTTGAATGGTTATGACTAGGGATGAGATCGGTACGGGTACCGTATCGAAACCGAATTTATCAAATATCCAAAACTGATACCGAATCCTCGGTTCGGTACCGGTTCGGTACGATTTTCCGACAAAACCGAAACCGAAACTACCTAATAACGGTACCAAACCGAACCGACCGGTACCGAAACCGATTTCTACAAATACCAAGAACCGAAACTATTACCAAAAACCGTCGGTACGGTATTTTCGGTACGGAACCGGTTCGGTACCGATACGGTTTCGGTTTTTCGGGATTTTTGCTCATCCCTAGTTATGACTTATGAATGAACCCATTGTCCGTTTGGAATTTGTAACCTTAGGGGGGAGGGTGTCACCACAACCCAAACCAAACCAATACCCAATATCATATTGCCAACTCAATTTTACCCCTCAAACCAAAAACCCACTATTTTTTACTAGGTGTCATGATACACCAAACCAAACCAACCCCACCATTTTTACACCCAATTAAATTAGTTTACATT
>JAOXNX010000001.1:13426753-13440614 GCA_028566075.1 Solidago caesia | reverse complement strand
GTAATGGAACCAAACATAAAACGATCTAGATGGATTTGATATGGTAAATGTTTTGTTTTAGTTTATAGATTTTTTGGTGTTAGAATAGACAAGTTGTAAGTGGAGGATATATGTTTTTTTTAACGGCAAATGTTAGTATGTTACTAGTTAGTTTTCTTCACGTTAGTAATTAAATGACAATATCCGGATTTGAACCCGGGACCTCCAAAGAGACAAAGCCTCCTATCTCCCCTTGGACCATTAGACCAAAAGCTCACTGGCAGACGAGATACATATTTGGGTTTGATTTAACACGCAATATATTAACTGAAATAGTTATAATGTTGTTTCAAGTTCAAAAAAGATTTATATGGTTTTGGTTATGTACGTACTAGAAAGGAACAAACCAAAATCAATTTTACTTTATTATTTAAGCAATAATAATCAAACCACAAAAAATGTTTTAGAATATCCAGATTTAACATGAAATTTTCAGAAAACCGTTGATCTGGGTAGAAAAAAAAAATATTAAGAATCAAGAAATGAACCAAACAGAGACAGATCCAAAAAATTATGATGTAGGGGGCAAAAATAAAATTTGGTTTAAACACGAGTATAAATTATATGATAGTATACATAAATATGATATCTCTACATTAAACGTTTTTAGGTCGTTGGGGGTCATTGCTTCCACTCCTTATACACTACATCCGCACCTAGAACCAAATTAATTAGTTGGGATGTTGTTATGTTATTTTATTTTTTAAACGGAAAATTTGATTCTCAGCTCCAATTACAGAGGAAACCCGGTTATTTCCAAAAAAATCCATGTCTTCAACCCCGGAAGCTTTTAATTTGTTCACACCCGGATTTAAATCCAAGATCTTAAAGTCTCAAGTTCCCTTAAACACTAATCAATCGATCTATTGATCAAGTTCCCTTAAACACTAATCAATCGATCTATTGATGACCCTTTTGATATGCTATTGATATGGGAACTCATCAAGAAAAGAAAAAATGTGTAAATATAATATGAATGTCTATATGAAATATCTTATTATAACAAACCAAACTGAACCAAGAATATATATTTTTTGTTTTAATTTATATTTATATCATTTTATTATTATATCTATTACTTATGTTTAGAAAATATATATGTTAATATATTTAAATTTTTTACCTTTTCAATGTATAATACAAAATCAATTGTATGTCTTAAATGACAATGCACAACAAAATCATACGGTTTATAAAAAATTATAGCAATTTTAACTCCTAAAAGATAAAATTAATTAATAAAAATTAATTGTATATTTTATTTTCTTTATCATTTTATTTTCTTAACAATTTAATGTTTTATCTATAACTTAAGAACTTAAAAGTGTAACAGGAAAAGAAGAAAAAAAAAAAAAAAAAAAAACCTATACTAAATCAAAACCGAATCAAAAACCGAACTAACCAATGATTAAATCAAATGGTTTCTAGTTTTCAAAAACCAAATGTTTCTTTTCTATTTTGGGACAAAACCACCCATACTCATCCTAGTATATATGGTAATCTATTAACCAAAAGATTGTGATTGAGTGACTTGTAAATATGTATGAATTTTGTATAGAGTTGTATAAGTAAATTGTGTTTAAAAGAAATAAAAAAAAATCGAAAGAGAGAGATGCATGCATGTCTTACATCACCACACATACATGATGCATCTATGCCTTAGTCCTCAACTAGGCATTAACCAAGGGTATAACTTCAAAGTTTAGTGACTCAAGAAAAGGAATATTTTGAGGGGCAATTTGGCGACGTTATAAAATTATAATTATTCCTTTCTCCATTATAACCAATTTTGCTTCTTCACTAAGCATTTGGTATACATGCGTTTACAACGTCACACAAATTAACAATTACAAGTTCCTAAAATTATATAGATAATTTCACCAAGTAATTAATTAGAAAAAGAATATTATATCCGGTCAGATTTTACTCGGCTACATAAAAAAGACATATATTGATCAAAGAAGTCAAAATGGACCAAACTTTATATACATAAACTTCCTAAAAATGTAACAATTTTTTTATATGATCACAAAACCCAAACTACACATGTTACTAACACTAAAAATATGCTTGTTTTGACACATAGATGTTTCAATGCCAATGTCTCGATCACTTTGTTTAAGCTTATTGGAATATTTATTAGCATCAAGAAGTTGGTAGATTTATGGAAGTACATACATACATACATTATTATTATTATTATTATTATTATTATTATTATATGGAATATTACATGTGTGCGTCCTCTTCCTCTTATCTTGTTCAATATGCTTGCCTTTCTCGATGCTCTTTGGCTCCACTAGTTTTGCTTTAAGAAGGAATCGAATTAGTTACTTCTCATTCGTTTTTATAATTTTTTTAAAAAAGAATTTTTAATAAAATATATAACAGCTAAACTTATAGCATGGTGATATGCAATACACCATTAGCATTTGCTTATATGTATTTGTATACACTAGATGAATGTCTGCCCAATACGGCAGTGAAGGTGCGGCGGTGTTGTGGTGATAGTTAAAAAGATGATAAGGGCAAATTAGGTATATCAATTCATTTTTTAAGAAGTTGGGGGGGGGGGGGGGGGTCTCATATGTTTTAAGTGAGGTAATATTCGTACCACTATTTATGATGGATATACCACAACGTACAAGTTTTACAGCTAACTGTACAAGCTAGTGATGCATAGTATTTATACATTTATCAAAAGAAGTGATACTAATATGACGTTCTCATGTTTTAATAGGGAATATAGATATAGATATGTTTTAAATACTATATACCTTCCATTTTTAATGGTGTATGACAAGTTGTGGTGATGTTTAATTACTTACACCACCAAAACTTATAAAGTGATAAGTATATAAGTCCTATTTTTGAGTTAAATATTGAAAACTTAGCAACTATTCCTAATTAAGTGGCTGCTTTGTGACTTAAAACTTCACGTTAATTAGATAATACATATAAAAGTTAAGGATCATCGAATATGTCTTTAAACCTCGTCCATGCACATTCTCAAATGAAGACAACCATAACTTAATTAGTAAAGAGACTTATGCTCGTATTAAAAATTTATGACGTGCGTGAGCATCGATATAATAATATAATAATAATATTATAATATAATAAGAGTATATATATATATATATTTTTAACCATGTAAAAGTTTATCTTGGCTCACTAATTACGCTTAAGAAAATGAATAATATATATGTATTTATTTATTTATGTGAAATTTGGTCTTCTCTCCTCAGCATTCAAGCTTGATATATATCCATAACTAAAGTGCCTCGAAACATAACATAAAAACACCTTGTTAGGGTCGGTCTTGAAGATCCAGTTATCCGGCCCACTAATAAGACCAAAGCCCAAGATAAGAACATTGAGCTCCAGCTCCTAAATTCCAACGAGGTCTAAGTGTCTAACTGGGTAAACGAATACAATTTTCCTTGGTCTCATTATTAAAAGAAGGTGAGTCTTTGATTAGATATATACTCTGCCTGACCAGTGTTTTCAAACATTTTTCCTAACCAAGACTAGAAACATCAAGTATGGTCGTTTGACGCTGGATGATATCGGACGTCATATCAGTGTCACAACAGTTCAAGCAATTTTACCTCTTTTATGCTCGTCAGACGATGCCAGATGCCGTACACCATCATTTTTAATTAATTTTATTTTTTACTTTTAATAATTAGACAAATAAGAAATGTATTAACTTTTATTTGATTGAATAACATAAAATTATGATATCCTTTTGTTTTCTTCTAATTTAATGTTAACTTAATTTTTGTAAGTTCGAACGAAAAACTATTAGAGTATATGTTTAAAAAAGATACACGATCGAAAACTAAAAAATAACTTTTTTTTTTATAAGAAAACGAACTTAAAAATAAAAAAAATCAAAAGAGATAAAAGCCAAAATATAATCATATGTTTCCTTCGGGGACATTCGATAGATTGGAAAGATGACACAAGACATTGGATATATGAAACTGTTGATCAATAAATTAATTAATAATGCAGCCGAATTATTTTTCAATGTAAATGTAAATGTGTTATGATCAATACAAATTAGTGAAATTACAAATTAGAAATAAGGAAATTAATTAATAGAAATAAGATACAATTTAATGAGCAGAAGAAGATGGTAAGATAATACTCTTCAAGAAATGAGCAAAGACTGTAAGAGCGAGCCTCGGTCGATCCATGGGAACTTCATGACCTGCTCCCTTCACTGTCAAATATGTCAATCCTTCATATACTTGGCTCCATCCACCAACCTATATATACACATAACAAACTTATTTAAATTACTTCACTCATGGGTTTTTTGCCCTTATTAATTAAGGATATTTAATTTAATTTTAGGCATTAATTTAACTATAAAGTTATATATCTATCCAAATCTATGCATCTTAGGATAGGATTTTGTTAATAATAGCTTCTAAGGGCTGTCAATAAATGCATAAAAAAATGGTATCTTACATATAAAAAGTTCAGTATTAGCGATGTAACGGTTTGTTATATCGGTTGAACCATTTTCAACCGGTATCGTTTATGAATAAAATATGCTGTTAAAAGAGTTTTAATTAATTGCGAAATAATTCGAGTGACAAGCTAGTGAAAAGAGTTTAATTAATTGCGAAATAACTTAACATGATGTGTATACCTTTCCCTTGTCATACCAAGCATGCCAGTCAATAAGCGTTTTCAGATTCAGAGCTTTGATAGAGTAACGAGTGCCCGTCAATGGCAGTACAGCATCTGTGTCTCCACTGTTTTTTTCCACAACCACATAATTAATTAGTGCGTGCAGGATTTTATTACAGACTTAAATACAAATTAACCGAACATACGTACGTAGTTTCTTTCTTGTCTTTTGTTTCATATATATTGACAGATGTAATTACCCATTAAAAAGTGTCACTATGACACATCTAAATTAAGTTTTTGGTGACACATTTTTTAAAAAGTGTAGATAAAATGTTATAATTTTATGAATCGAAAGTTACTTGTCAAAAAAATAAAAGAACAAAAACAAAAAAACACTAGTAATAGATAATTGTGTCATTGAATATTGTTAATTTCTAACTATGATCCCTTTCTTAGAAAAAAGTTTTATGCAGGAATTAGTTTTAGTGACACACTTCTGAATTATAATTAGTGACATTGTATTCGGTTTTAACCACGTATTCTTTCTTCGTGTGATACAGGGATCGACGGATGACATTTTTGTTGTACTGAACTAATTTATATATATCGTTCAATTCGATCAAATACAAGATCGAAACGAACGAATGAATGTTCATTACCTAAAGACCCATATGCGAATACCGGCCTTGATGAGTTCCTTGAAAATTGGAAGCATTGTCCGTGGTGAATCCGTCCAACTTCCCCTAACAATGTCGCTGTAAAATTAAAGAAAATTTTTTTTTAATATATTTTTATACATTTTGCACGCCATATTTACCAATATACTAAAACAGGATTGTAGTATTCTTTATGCGACACGTGGTGTTTTCTTTGAACGACAAGTGTATTTTTTTAATCCATCAATTAATTTATTAATTTTTAATTATATTTGTTTTTATTAACAATCCTTATTTGATATTATGTTTCCTTAATATTTTAAGTTTATAAGATTTAATTCCTTATATGTATTTTAAGGAAAAAATATATTTTAATAATACCAATATCCGTTATTTTAATCTATTAAATATATATTTTGTTATCTTTTTGGTTATGTAGCTAGATTATTATACTATTATTACTTTTGAAATTAGTTTTATGGGTTTTTACTTTGTATCTTATTTTTTTTTGGAAAATTTCTTATATAATTAATATAGTAAAATAAGTATTGTACTTCGATATATAACAAAAACTGTATTGTTTATTTTTCTTTATATGTAGAGTTTTTTTTATAGGATGTATATCACATATACATATCATTAATCCGTACATCGTACGGGCATTAATGCTAGTATAATATATATATACTTTCATTCAATGATTTAATACTCTACTGGTTTTTATTATTATACGAGTAATTAAGATTATAACCTGCACGTGATCCAAGAATAAGGTATCCGAGTAACGTTAGCATGAAGAGCCTTTTGTACATCAGGTCGATTCATATACTTTTTTGTGTACTTTATAATGCAATTATCACTCCCTCTATACCTCCATGGCTGAAAAAAACAAATAAAAAAACTATATTAGGTTGAATTGAATTAAAAAAATAATCATGCTCCGTCCGGTAATAAGTGTTCACCTTATTATTTTTTTATTTGTCCCAAAATAAATGTTCACTTCCATGTTTGAAAACATCAAAATATTTCTAAAAAGTAAAAATGAATTTCATAATGCACATTTATTTTAGGACGAAGATAGTACTATATGCAACTTGTAATGCAAGTAAAGGTTACCAGAGGTAAAGTGGTGCCTAATTCATGACAAGGAGGGTCATAAATCCCATAAAAGTTGATGTCACCAAATTCCGAGTATGCTCGTAGCAAGTATTTGTAGCAATCTCCGCTCGGGAACAAGAAAGAGTCGTATGGACATGATTCGTTTAATATCTGATATGTGGTGTCTGATATTAACCCATGGTTCCACCAGAACTCGAATGTTCCAATGTTGTCGTAGTAATCGTCGAGTAATGGGTTCCCCAACTGATCAAATGAAAAATATCGATCTAAAATTAATAATAATTCACAGATGTTGTGTTTAATTAGCAAAGACATGACTTAATTGCTTACCAAGAAACCTTTGAAGTTGATTTCAGGATTCTTGACACCTTTGTTTAGTCTGACTATGATTTGAGATAGTTGAGGAACGTAGTGACCTGAAATTGACATTTTGTAGAGATCAACACAAATAATACAAAAAAAATCGGTTAATATGACGAGTTTAGATCCTATCGCAGCTGAATTCTGTTACAGATTAGTAAGAGTAACATAATTTGTCGATTTTATTGAGTTTCATCGAAAATGATCCAAATTTTCACATATAAGATACATATATACCATACGCCTAATGATACAAGTGTGTGATACTAGCCTGCGTAACTTTCGCCAGCAATGTAAAATGGTCTGTGCTTATATTGAGGAAATCTAAGAAGCCATTTCACAAGAAATGCGTAGGCATCCTTTGCTGCAAATATCAAAGATCAAACAAAATTTAACCAAAGATAAATCTTAAAACGAACCGTTTTTGAATTTGAAATATCCATGGGAAAAAAACCTGTTCTTTGATCGCCAGTGATTTGGTCGAAAGAAGTATTTGTATACGAAAAACCAACTCCGGCAGGTGAATCAATGAATAGCATATTTGCCTCTGCATTGAAATCAAAATCAGTCTACATTACTAAATTATGCATTACATAATACTCCATCTGTCCCATTAAAAGTGTCTTGTTTTGAATTTTCAAAGTCTTTGCTTTTTAACTTTGACCTTAAATATATTTTTTTGTGTTATATAATACTTGATGAAAATTATACTAATGTAAACACATCTAAAACTCAATCAATCCATATAACTTTCATCAAGTATTATATAACACAAACAAAAATATTTAAGGTCAAAATTGAAAAACAAAGACTTTGAATATTCAAAATATGACATTTCTAATGAGACGGAGGGAGTAATAGAATTAATATATTATGCTATAAAGAATAATAATAAATATAGATAAATAAATATTAGATAAATTAAGATATGCACGAATATTTCAAATTTATTTTTTTACAAAGTTATGCTTTAGATTGACATCACTTTTTTTAATTAAAAAGAATCTGACAAATAAAATCAAACATCAAAAAAGCAAATTAACAATTACAAGTTTCTTTTGAGAGCGTGAAGGAACATGTAGTTGCCCGCGAAATTCAAAAACTCTCGAAAATATTTGGGCCGCCCACCCCGCCCTACTTTTTTTCCTTTTACCCCCAATTCCATATAATTTAGCTATCTCCCCCAATTTTAAAATTTTCACTCTCGAATATTTTCAGGCCGCCCTCCTTGTTGAAAAAGATGAAACAGAAGCTTAATTATAGGAAAAGGAAGAACCGGATGCTAAAGAAGATCAAGATGCTGAGGAAGAAGCAGAAGATAGTAAAGAAGGATTTAATTATTAAGCCCATGTATGTTTTAACTCATTAACTATGTTTTAAAGTTTTTTTTACTTGATTTATAAGAGTTGCTTGTCTCTTGGTACACATAATTAACATGTTTGGCTGTAACTGGTGTATGAACATTTAACTACTAATGACTAGTCCCTTGTTCCGTACTGATTGTGTAGAAAAATATTTAAAAATATATCTTTATTAAGAGATGGCGGCTAGGGTAAAGCATTACGGCGATCATTGTCATCATCAGGGAGATGATAATGA
Source organism: Solidago caesia (assembly GCA_028566075.1). Classification (NCBI taxonomy): domain Eukaryota; kingdom Viridiplantae; phylum Streptophyta; class Magnoliopsida; order Asterales; family Asteraceae; genus Solidago; species Solidago caesia. The sequence continues at coordinate 13,432,191 of JAOXNX010000001.1, read as the reverse complement.
TGGGTGGATTCGTGTTAATCGTCAAAAAAATCATTCTTCTAACATCCAATATGGATTTGCGGACGCTCAATCAGGAAGGAATGATTCGCAAAACAATCGAAACAACAAAAACCTTAATTTTAATGAAGTGGATCGTTTAGCCACCAACATCTACATCTCCAATATCCCTTGGAAAGCATCGGCAAAGGATGTATGGGATGAATGTAAGAAGTGGGGAACGTTGATTGATGTTTTCATCCCTTCAAAACTTTCCAAAGCTGGGGTGCGATTCGGGTTTCTCAGATTCAATAGGGTTCGAGATGTTGTCGCATTAATCTCTAACCTGAGGACTGTTTGGATGGGGTCGTTCCACTTATTCGCTGATCTAGTGAAGAACCACAGGAGCTCGGCGGCTAGGACATCTGTACCAACTCAAACCTGGAATCGAAAACCTCATGATAATAATGTCAATAGCAAAGCCAGGTCCTACGCTGAAGCTGTATCTCAGGGTCATAAAGAGAAAACCATGGCGAATTCCTCGAACGTGCAAGATAAGGTCAATAATCAGAATGATATTTCGGAGAAAGTTTCTAAGATTGAGGCCCCTAAGAGATTGATTACCCTCGACGATGAAGATCTCATGGAAGCGAATTTTGATCAGAACCAATCTTCCTTTCTGGCAAAAGCCATGGACGTTCAGGTAATTAATAATCTTCATTCTATTCTTAAAGATAATGGGTTTCATGATTTTGGTATTCGATATATTGGGGGGAGATGGGTTTGGTTAGAGTTGGATTCTGTCATCTCTGCTTGCGCTTTTAAAAATGCTAGTGTGATAAAAAAGTTGTTCAGTGATTTCAAACCTATTGTGAAAGACTTCGTCCCAGATGAGAGAATAATTTGGATTGATATTGGTGGAGTTCCTTTAGTTGCGTGGACCTCAAAAGCTTTTAAAAAGATTGCATCCACTTGGGGAGAGAGCATTATGGTGGACATAGATAAAGACGAACCAATGGCCAATGGAAAGGTATGTGTGGTCACTAAGATGATGAATAAGATCCATGAGGAAGTAAGGGTGAATATAAAAGGTGTGGAGTCTGATATTTCGGTCAATGAATTTGCCCACTGGGTCCCGGACTTTGATGTGGAACAAGAGGATAGTGCTAGTGGGGAATCATGTAAAGATTCTGATGAAGATGTCTTATCAGAGGAAACTTTGGAATTTCAAAAAGAACAGGCAGATTGGGAGTTTGAATTTGAGGATGGTAAGGAACAACAACTTGACAATGATGTAGAAACACCTAAAGAAAATGACTCTGATGTGGTTAAGGAACAAGAAGTCGATACTAACATGGAACCACCTAAGGAGGACGCACCTTTTTCTCCTGAGAACAATTTTAATCAGACTAACTCGGACCCGTTCAATGTTATGCCCATTATTTAGGAAATAACAGCCAAAAAATTCAAAAAAAAAGAACTTGGGACATACAAGTGAATCGGGACAAAAGAAGGGGACTGAAAGGAACATTTTCAGTGAAGAGGGAACCAAAAATGAGGTGAGTGAGCAAGTTTCCAGTACTGATTCTAAATCAAATTTACCGGGGTTCACTGAGTATGCCAAAGAGATGAAAAAGACAAAAGAAACATTGTCAAGTAAAGCCCGTAACAAGGCAGGAGCCTCTAACGAGTCACTTTGCTCGAGGCAACCGAAGTTCTCTGATCTTGACATTGAACGAGTGAAATTCTTAGGTAAAACTATTGGCCTTGAAATGCCCGATAATCTCATTAATTTTAATCTCTTGTCTAAAAGGAATCGAGCTATCAATGGTTTCCAATGAATACTTTATCTCTTAATATTTGCGGGATCGGGGGAAATGATAAGTCTAAGTGCTCGAGAGTCTCTAAGCTGGCAAATAAATATGCGGTTAATTTCATCGGGTTGCAAGAAACGTTTATGTCCTCTGTTAATATGCTGCGTATCCGGGCTTTGTGGGGTAATGACAACTTCGACTTTGCTTACTCCCTTTCGAATGGCCATTCCGGGGGTATTCTTTCCATTTGGAACCCCTCTATGTTCCATATGCATAATTCTTTCTCATATTCTAATGCTCTTATTATTGAAGGCAAGTGGATTGTTCCAAATGTCGATGTTTTCATGGTAAATATATATGCCCCCCAGGATGAAACTGAAAAGCGAGATCTATGGAATTTTATTATTGGTTTCATGAATACTAACCCCGGTAATTATCTTATTTTTGGTGATTTTAATTCTGTCAGGAATGCAGGTGAGAGGTTTGGTTCTAATTTTTCACCTTCTAATGCGATTGCCTTTAATCGGTTTATTACTAATGGGAATCTCGTTGATATCCCCATGGGAGGCTACAGATTCGCTCGTGTCAATAAACTTTGCACGAAGGGTGGTAAACTTGATAGATTTCTTATATCGCGTGACTTGTGGGCTAATTTAGACTTGATGTCGGCCACTGTACTGTATAGAACATTTGTTGATCACCATCCCATCCTTCTCAGACAATGTGCCTTTGATTATGGTCCTACCCCTTTCAAATTATTTCACTCATGGTTTAATATTGATGGCTTTGATGATCTGGTGAAAGACTTTTGGTCAAATGGCGACTACATAAAATCTCAGTCTGCTTTGATTAACTTCAAAAACAAGTTGAAAGGGTTGAAGAGTGCTATAAAATCGTGGAATCTTGCCAGAAAAACTAAGCAGCCGAATACTGATGACATGAGAAAAAAGCTTGCTGATTTGGATAGAATGATAGACAATGAAAATGCTCCTGATAATGCTGGCGTGGAAAGGAATAATTTGTCCCACAAAATTCAGCTTGATGAGGCAAATCAAATGAAAGACAACGTTCAAAAGGCTAGGGTAAAGTGGTGCATCGATGCTGATGAAAACTCAAAGTTCTTTCACTGTCTCATCAATAAGAAACGAAAACAATTATCGGTTAGTGGGGTTTTAAATGATGGCGAGTGGCTTGAAGACCCGAAGGCTGTTAAAGAGACCTTTTTTAATCATTTCTCCAAAAATTTTTCAAAGGTGAACTCGGTGCCATATACGGGTCATAGTAATCATTTCAAGCATCTGGGGTCTGATCATGTTGAATTTTTGGAAGCCGACATCAACTTACAGGAGGTTAAAGAGGCAGTGTGGGATTGCGGTAGTGACAAAGCTCCTGGTCCAGATGGTTTTTCATTTGGATTCATCAAAAGGTTCTGGAATCTTATTCATGCGGATTTGTTTGCTGCTGTGAAAGAATTCTTCGTTACTGCTAAGATGCCTAATGGTTGCAACTCTTCTTTTATTACTATGATTCCCAAAGTCGATTCTCCTTTGGGGGTTAATGATTATCGCCCCATCAGCTTAATTGGTATCTTATATAAAGTTATTGCAAAAATTTTGGCTTCTCGTATCGCTTCCATCATTGATGTGTTAGTTGATCCTGTCCAATCGGCTTTCATCAAAGACAGACAGATTCTGGATGGGCCCATGATTTTGAATGAAATGGTTCACTATTTTAAAAGAAAAAAGTCGAAGGCCTTGGTTTTTAAAGTTGACATTGCTAAGGCGTACGACACGGTCAACTGGGATTATCTCATGACTATCCTTTCTTTCATGGGTTTTGGTCAGAAATGCTTGGATTGGGTTAAGTCTTGCCTTACCTCTGCTCGATCATCAGTTCTTGTTAAGGGTAGTCCAACTTCTGAATTCTCTCTTCAGCGTGGGTTGAGACAAGGAGACCCACTTGCCCCGTATTTGTTTATTCTAGCGATGGAAGGTTTTCATGTGGCCATGGAAGATGCCAAGGACGCGAGTATGTTTCAAAGTATTAAGATTGGAGATGTTTCGGTGTCGCACCTTATTTACGCTGATGATGTGATCATTATTGGCGATTGGAGTAAAAATAATTTTGTTCATATTTTGGATATCTTTGATTGCTTCCACCTCGCTTCTGGTCTTCAAATTAATGTTTCTAAATCCAAGTTATATGGGATAGGGGTGAGTGATAATGAAGTTATGCAGTTTGCTGAGATGGCTGGTTGCAAAGGAGACCGTCTTCCGTTCATGTATCTTGGGATTCCCATTGGTGCCAACATGAATCGTGCAAATGCGTGGCAACCTGTGATTGATAAATTTTTCAAACGCCTTTCAAGATGGAAAGCAAAGATGCTCTCTATCGGAGGTTGGGCGGTTCTTATTTCTTCTGTCTTAGGTGCACTTCCTACTTATTATTTCTCTCTATTTCCTATACCTGCTAATGTTTGTAACAGATTGGAGTCTATGAGATCCAACTTTTTTTGGGGCGCTGATCTAAATGAAAAGAAAATTCACTGGGTAAAATGGAAGCTGGTGTTGGCTAGTAAAGATAATGGCGGCCTTGGATTTGGCAGCCTTCATGCTTACAATCTTGCACTTCTTTACAAATGGAGATGGAGGTACCATATGTTTCCCAATTCTTTATGGGCTAGGATTGTCCAGGAAATCCATGAGAATGTGGAGATTAACAGTGCTAGAAACAAAACCGGTCCGTGGAATTCAATATGCAAAATGGTAAAAAATCTGGATACTAATGGGATTCTTCAATCCAACACTATTAAGCGCAAGATTGGAGACGGTAGAGGCACAAAGTTTTGGAAGGACGTTTGGCTTGATGACATAAATCTTGCGTCTAGATTCCCACGTCTGTACAATCTCGAGATGGATAAAAACGCTATGGTTGGGGATAGATGGAATGGCGCCATGTTTACGTGGAACTGGCGAAGGGACGTAAGGGGAGGATTGGAACAATGCCAATTTCAGCAAATGTGTGAGTGTGTTAGGAATGTGACTATTGTCAATACTCCTGACAAGTGGGTTTGGGATTGCAATAATGAAAAATGTTTCACTGTTAAAGGTGTAAGAAATCATATTGACTCTATCTGGTTGCCCAGTCATTACATTGCTACTAGATGGAATAAGATTGCTCCACGGAAGGTTAACATATTTATTTGGAGGGTTCTGAAGGATAGGATTGCAACGAGATTTAACCTGTGGTTTAGAGGGATTCATAATAATTCCCTTGTCTGTCCTTGGTGCTGTAACGGTATTGAAACTACCCATCATTTGATGGCGGAATGCAGGATCACGTTGAAAGTGTGGAATGATATCACAAGTTGGCTGGGCATTAATATTCCATACAGGTATGACAAGTCAAAGTAGAAACTATCGGGGGTGGACGAAAGAAGAAGATGACAAGCTGGTGGAAGCTTTACTAACCATGGTAAACACTGGTGGATATAAAGCTGATAATGGCTTTAGATCTGGGTATTTAACTCATCTTGAAACAAACTTGAAAGAATCGCTTCCTGAATCGGGTCTTTTGGGTAAACCTCACATTGAATCAAGAATAAAAACAATGAAAAAAGATTGGCAAGCTGTCTTTGATATGTTGAAT
>JAOXNX010000001.1:13410672-13425207 GCA_028566075.1 Solidago caesia | reverse complement strand
AAGGGCTTATTACTTGTTGGGGTATCATAGTATCCCAAAAATACACTATCATGACCCAACCTTTGATTTCTCCTAATATAGGGATCAACGGTGTAAACACCGTTTAATATGGGTACTAAAAATACCACTAGATGGTTTTTGCCTACGTGTAGTGGTTTTGGCCACTTAAGATTGCCACCTGCCCGCCAATTGTGTCTTCCTTTCCTATGAAACAAATTATATTATAATTATGTTATATATATATATAATTTGTATCTATGTATCCAAACCCATTTCATACACAAAATCCTCAAACCCATATTCATACAGAAAAATCAACTCCAAAAATCAATTCCCAAACCCATATTACCTGCGAAAATCTCCAAACCCAATTCATACACATAAATCAATTGCAACACAAAATCCCCAAACCCAATTTCACAAAAATTAAATATATACATACTATTGGAACATGGGATGTGATTGGATTTGATTCTGAAACCCAAACACATATTCACATAATGCAAAAGCTACTGCCGGTGTCTAGCAAACTCATCACCCATTTCCTTCTATTTTATATATATATATATATATATATAAAATAAACAATAAGAGAAGGTACAAGAAAACCCATATTCCCATACTTCATCAATTATAGGTCATGAAAGATGTTAATGTTGATTCAAGTATCAGATTCATCTCATCACCGCCGTCACCGTCGTTATCTTCCTGCGGCGGCGACGAAGACGATAGAAACAAATCCTTTAACTTCCGGCTAGCACCGTTATCCTTCTCATCATCATCATCTTCCGACGAATCAACATCACTTCCTCTTTTGAGTTAAGATCCGATCAAAAGTGTGTATGAGATCCGGCCACCCAATCACCACCAGCACCAACATCCGGTCACCTCATCACCGCCTCCATCATAATCCAGTCATCCTATCACCACCACCACCACAACCACAAAAATTCGGTCACCCTATCACCACCACCACCACCACAAAAATCCGGTCACCCTATCACCACCATCATCAATATCCGGCAGTGGGTGCATGTGTGTGTTTTTTAGTATTCAAAAGTATATGCCATCTATTAGAGAGAGAGAGAGAGAGAGAAGTTGCTGGTTTTTTTTTATATATAAATTTCTCTTTCGTTTTCTGATATAAATGGATATATAGATATAGATATAAATGATGTATACATATAGATATAGTTATAAATATAAATGATGTATACAGCTCATGGTCAACCAGTCAATGGGTCCACATGGCAGTCTTACATGGCGCTTACATGGCGCAACACACACAAAACCGCCGCCACGTAGACCTTACAAAACCGGATGGTTGTTTTGGATATCGTGTTAGATGCCTTTTGTCACGTTGATTCCTTCATTAGGTGGAAAAAAACGTTAGGTCATGATAAAGGAAAAAAGTGAAAGTTTGATACCCCTACAACTAATTCGCTCTAATTTATAATACTATATAAAAATTACACCACATTATTGAAAAGTTACACATTTTTAATATTGGAAATTACTATTTTACCTTTATCCTAACAATCTTAATTAACACTTATCTAATATATAGTCAACTCTCACATCTTAGATATTAATTAATACATACCTTGTATAATTTGTCAAACTTTCCATTCTATAATTATATTTTAACAACGTGATTAACAACGTGTTCTTACACAACATATTTGGGGTTGTCGCATTACGCGGGTACCCTTTTAGTATTTATTTATGTAGTTTTTAAAAAGAAAATAACAAATGCTGTGTGTGTTGAATTTGAGAGTATGCTTGAATTCGAAGGCAATAGGTCATTTTAACCTGCCGTGTTCCAAGCCCTAAATTCATTCCATTGACTGATAAAAAAATATTACTAGTAATTTAGTTTATTTATATTTTCCCAAATATAATTAAGGAAATAATATTAATTTGTTTAAAATTTATTGTACTCCAATATTTATACATATACTAGAAGATTACCCGTGCAATGCAGCGGGATGATGGTGGCGACGGCGAGACGTGGGAGGTGAGTGGCGACTGGTTGTGGCGGTAGCGGAATGGGGTATTGTAGGTATTTTAGGTGATGAGGATATTGTTGGTATTTTAGGTGATGAGAGTATTGTAGGTATTTTAGATATTAAATAATAAGACATTAAATGATATGATAAATAAAAAAATGTTAAAAAAATTTAAAAATTAAAACACCAAGTCATGATTTATAAGATAGTATAGATTCAGAAAATGGTAATATTCAATGTAACATTTTCTATATAATTCCCATATAATAATATTTATAAAAAAAGGTGAAAAAGCAGATTAAAGGTTAACTAGCTATATGCCTATATATATTACGCATGCAAATGCGTAAACAACCAAAATTTCAATGCTCAACTAGCTACGTTAAAGGTCCAAAAATAAAGTCAACGTCAAAATTGAGGAACAAACATATATTTAAAGATACTGATAGAGTATCTTTCAAGTACAAAAACCTTGTATAATTATTATTGTGGGTATCTATTATTGTGTGCAATAAACAGTTGTATAGTATGCATTATTAATTGTATATTAAGGGTGTATTTAGGAAAAGAAAGATGGAAATAGTAGCACCCTTATTATATCTATATAAGTTTTTATGTAACGCTTGGAATTGTTTTGGGTCAACTTCCAAAATACATTTTTTAAATTAATAAACTCTCACTACAATCAAGTTTGAGTTTTAATTTTTAGAGAAATCAGCTTCTAGTTTAAGCCTTCTGTATTGTTTTTTTTTTAAACAATCTATACCTTCGAATAAAGATATGATTATCCTATCACGCAAATATCTTGTCTTTGACAAAATTAAGTAATGTTGTATTTGTATTGTTTGCCTTTCATTCAAGCTTCGACAAGAAGGACAACTTTAGCCATTGGATTTGGAAATTGGGAGGCACATATACAGAGGATATAGTAGAGATGGTAATCGTTACCCGACCTGATGGTTATCACTCCATTCGATCCAACTTTTGTGTGGATGAACCAAACGGAATATGAATACGGACGTGGATTACGAATTGTGATCTATCGATAGTTCATTTATCACTCGAAATGACTTAAATATATACTTTTTATTTTTATTTTTAGTTACATGTTTATTGAACTTTTAGGATTTAAGAATTTAAATTCATACTTATATAATTATATTGAAATGATAAAAGATAAAGACTTGAATTATGATGATTAATATGTTTTCCCCACTAAAACTAACTTGACTTTAATAATTTTCATATTACTACATTCATCAAAAGTAAAATTTAACTAATTAATGCCCAACGAAAATCAAATATGAGAACTAATTGAGTATGATTAGTTATAGTCAGTTCTAAGTGCATTTTTAATATGTTGCATTTCTACTTAAATGTTAGTGTTTTATTAACAATAAAAAATTTCGTTTTTTAATATCCAATAGATATACATTTATCCACTTCCTGATAGAATAGATATGGATGATCAAATTTATACTAAATGGATATGAATGTAGATATTGATATTGCTACACCCAACCCAGATTCGATCCATAGCTATCTAGACGCACATAATAAAATAGCATATTTATTTATTTATTCTTTTAACCATTTATTATTCGTGATTTGTGCTTTTTCTTGTATGTTTTCAAAAGATCACAAGATATAATTTCTAACCAAACAACTTGATCTGGTCAATTCGTCAAACTAGAACTCATTGGCTAATGATTAAGAAAATGAAGGATATAATGCCTATATAAGTAGGGAATTGATAAATTTATCATAACTGTGTATAAAAATATATATACAATATGTTATAAAATTTGTACAGCATTGTAAATTTATCAAAATTGATGGTACCAATATGAACTCCCATATAAATAAGTTCTACAGGAAAATGTATTGATATGAACTATGAAGAGAGTTCATAGCAATGATAGATTTTTTCAAGTTTGTGTGTTTGTTCATTCTCCCTACTCAGTGACTTAAGACACTATATAGTGCCTATAAATAAGTTCTACAGAAAAATGTATCGATATGAACTATGATGTGATAGTTCATATCAATAACAAGATTTTTTCGAGTTTGTGTTTGTTCATTCTCCCGACTCGTGACTTAAGAAGACTATATAGTGCCTATATAAATAAGTTCTACAGAAAAATGTACTAATATGAAGTATGATGTGATAGTTCATAGCAATAATAGATTTTTTCAAGTTTGCATGTTCGTTCATTCTCCTGACTCGTGACTTACGAAGACAGGCGGTAGGGGTGCTGTAATTTTAAACACCTGCAAACAAGAATGAAAATCTAAGTATTCAAAAAAGTCAAAGATTAAAGTCGATTTATATTAAAGATTCAAAGAATCTGTAGGAATACATAACTACAAATTCATTTTCCTAGACCATATGATAACCGTGTTCTGGTTATCAGATATCAACTACTTGCATGATACACAACCGCCAAATTAGATTGACTTTTGAGCATCAGATAAGTTATTTGTAACTTCAAAAGTAATCTGAAACATTTGCATCAAAATATAAAATCTTCCAAAGCTGAAAAAAAGAAAAATTCCTTGCAGGTTTTGCCTTCAGGAAGCACAAGATTCAACCTTTCAAAATCCAAAAGAAAAAAGCAGACTAATGATAAACAAGAATGTTCTGTAGTCGACTTAACCATGACATTGAGTAGGTTGGATTCTTAAAGATTACGTGTAAAATAGCTAATCACGGATTTTACGGAGCTTGAACAAAAATAGGTCAAAACACCTGATTGCATGGTAGGTGGAATCGTATAAACATGGAACCAAATGGTTAAATGAGCTTTTAGTGATCCAATCGGTTTGTTTACCTTACGTAAATCCTTATGGTTTTCCAGACTTCAAATTTGGGATCTTTTTAGTTTTAATTCTTCTGCTTCCCTAATCATTGTCTTGATAAACTTTATAAACTAATTTACTGTGAGGACTGTTATAGTGATCCAACTATGCATATACCGAACTCACTTATTCAAGAGTTAAGACCCACCTAATGATCAACACTTGTACCCGTCCCTTGATTACTTACATATGTCACACAAGTCCACTACAGATAAGATCTCCCACAAAAGGTTATATCTTTTTACAAAAACCTAAATCTGTTCATGATTACCTTTCATCTATAATTCAAAATGTTCAATTTTTTAAATAAAAAAACTTTAAGTCTATACTTATCCCTTTGCATTAACTTTTAATGTTAAGTCTTTCATAATTAAACTCATGTTAAGTTCCTTTTAGTTTATAATTGAACTCCAAAACTGATTTCTGTTTTTCTTAGAAATACTACTATAGCCACTCGTTCCCGTGGATACAATCCACTTATCCTAAACTAAGTATTAGGTATTTGGGCTTATTTTAGCTTCAGTCTTCGGCATTGATCATGGAAAACATCACATGGGAATACATGTAACAATTCGAGTATAATTAGAGGAATACCTCTTTCGTCATCGGGTGACAAAGGACTAGTTGATGAGCATGCAAGTAGTACCCACAATCTCCAGGAACAGGATTTGTAGGCCTGTGATACCCTCTAAAAAATTACAATGACATTAGTTGACTAAGGGCTCATAGTTGTAAACAATCTGCCATAAATAGTTGGAAGCTGGAACAGAGCAGCAGGATTTTCTTAAATCATAATATCTAACCACTTAAACCTTGAGAAGGACAAAATAGTTATTTGTAGAAACTCTGATAAAAGTGTGTTTACACTTACCCATCTTCCGCAAATGTTTCATCTACAGTTTCAGGAGCAGAACACTTCGGTATCCCACCAGTCACATAAAGTGGGTCACCTGCCAAACAAAAATTATAACGAAAGATATTAAAAATCTAACTATCCAATTGATCATAGATCAACTGGTACCGCCACCATTCCCTTAGGTCCTCCATGCGAAGCCTTTGACGAGGGTTCGAATCTTGCGAGCCTCATACATGGGGGATTTATGGTAAATAGGTGTTTCATCGGCGCAGTAACAATGCGGGTTGTGAGCGGGTACCGATAAGGTACCGGGGATCAGAGGGTTCCCTCCATCTACCCTTTTATTTTATTTTTTAATTTTAACTTTCAAAGAGAAAATAGAATAACAAAAAAGATATAATAACATGTCAAGACTTTACAAGTTTACCTATCAAAGGATGTCCAATGAACGAAAGATGAATTCGGATTTGGTGGGGCCTGCCAGATTGAATCTCCACCTACTTGCATTACCACAAAACACATAAGCATACAAATTAGCATTGAAATAAGAACATAATAAAGAACATAATGTTTGCTAGATGAATACGACTTTTCTTACAATCAAAATTTAAAGGGAAATACCATCAGTTACACTTTAACAAAATCATTGAAAATGGTAGATTATTGATCATCTTTTTCAGAGGGCATACAAGTCACACAAGAGTTCCAGCATATGATCACAACTAGGCTACCATGTTCTAACTCATCTGCCGACATAGCACCCTGATTTAATCATCTAAGCCAACAAAATGTTGACTTAAATGTTCAGATCTGCTGTTTTATCTGGCATTTGTGATTAAAAAGAAACAAATTTTACTGGTTCAGATCACATTATAAATGACAAACGTTTATTATTATTATTCACTATATTTACTGTTCATAACATATGATTAAAGTTGGTAAAATACATGTTTCTTGACACTTGATCAATCCTAATTCCTTATTCTAAAAATAACAATATATCGGACTAGGATCATATATTCAGATTAATAAGCACATAACAAACAACTCTACATCTTTAAATCTCAGAACCTGAACAACTGTCAGGTTATTCTCTACATCTCTCCTCAGAACATGAACTTTGCTCAATGCTGGTTTCCCTGAATAGAGAAAGACGTAACAAAAGACAGAGATCATATTCAACATGAATACCTATATAAAATGAACTAAGCTAAAGGTCATTTTTTAACTGAACACTAGACCTTAGGAATTTCAAAAAGTCAAAAGTATTAGTCCACAGTAAGCATAATATTTTAATAGATTCGTGTTTGATATATAAAATCCTTGAATGGAAACAAAACAAAAACAAGTATGTGCTTATAAAGTGAGAAACCTGAAGGAGAAGCAACATATAATCCTTTAGCGACTCCAGGATATTTCAAGGTTCCAATTGGCTGATCAATGACAACCTGTAACATGATGTGTTTATGTTGTAGTCATACGAGTCAAGAAATGGTAAGTGTGGATATAGAAGATAATACATGGATAAATTAAGGCACAAAACAGAAAATGAATTACAAGAAATAGATAAGTCAGGATGCTCCACCTCATCCTCGTTTATAATTCCACATGCTAATGCCCTGTATATCTTAGACATTTTGCCACCATGATTGACCTCATTGTCAGTTTTTCTGTCCACAGAGGAATTTTATTGGCAAGGATCAGAAATTGACAATGAAGAAAATATCAGTTATGACTTGTGACCAAAGACGCAAAATTATGAATGTGCTTAAATAAAAGGAATATGTTACTTCTACTAACCTGTTGCCAACAACTGCAGATGTTTTGTCAGCAAAGAGAGCTGCAAGACGAGTTTTTGCAACCTTCGTCTTTGCACAAAGTAAGATTCCTGTTCGGGGGAAGAAACAAATAAGAATGATAGTGCATTATTCAGATTTTTGAACAGCAAACACACACACATCCTACATCACACTTGTGTCTCAAGTTTAACTTCAATCCAAGCCACAACCACTTGGTTGGGGATAAACTCATACACCTTGGAAACCGCTAGACCAAACGCCTATTCAGATTATCAAGGTCCTAAGAATATCAATCTTCGGTTTTTTTGATGATACCCTTTTAAAGTAATGCTTGGTGAACAAGTTTAGGTTAGCCTACCTATATATATATAGATAGATAGATAGATAGATAGATAGATAGCCTCTTGTAACACAATACAATAATACAACTACAATTACAAGATTCTATATGTATATGGTATCAAAGCCAGGTTCGATCCTGGGACCTGTGGGTTATGGACCCACCACGTTTCCGCTGCGCCTGGTGTGTAATTTTAAAAAATCTTTGGTTATAGTCTTATAGACCAAGTCCGTAACAGAAATGTAAACATGGGCTAAATTACGATATGGAGATGGTAAATGCATGTAATATGGAAATGGATAAGCTTAAAGGGTTAAACAAATAAAGGTGGTTGAGGGGGTGTATTTATACACAAAAGATACTTTTATTATACACCCCTCCATACTTAACTAATTAGATATTTAGATTTCTAGTTAAATACAAAACTAGCACTAATTTTCTAATTCTAACAATCTCCCCCTTTAGTGCAGTTTTGCTTGATCTTCTTCTTCAGGTTTCTTTTCTTGAGCAAGTTTCTTCTTTTGAAGCCTTTTCCTTTTGTTTCTTTCCTTGGTTGATTCTTTCTTCCTTTTCTTGGGTGGTTTTGGTTGAGTTTCTTGGTTGGATGGATTCTTGAAGACTCTTTTCTTGTATTCACTGAATTTCTCTTTCCAGAAACGTTTGGGAATGAAATGGAACTTTGGGTCGGCAGGTCGATCAACAGGCTCGATGATATTGTCAGCAAAGTTCACTGGAGGTATATTGTGAGGGCCTAATTGATTGTTTGGAGAGTATCTCACCCATGTGCCTTCAGGAACGTGAATGACTCCAGGATGATCTTTTGGAGTTCGAGCCTTCTTAATCTGCCTTGTTCTTTCTCTGTGACGAAGCTTGACATTGATCTTGTTGATGACTTTCTTGATCCTTTTCTTCTCTTTCTCTGACTTTTCAAATTCAATCAAGCTTTCAAATACTTTTAAGCAGTGCTGAAGAGTGCCATCAGAATATTTGGGAAGTTCATCAAGTCGAATGAAGATCTTATGCCCTTGTTCACTTTGGAATACAAAACCATAAGGCTCATCAAAGATGTGACCGATGTTATGATTATCAAGATTCACACCTTCGAGTTTTTGGTTGGGCATAGACAGGTTTATTTTCTTTAGCTTCTTTTCAATTCCAAGTTGAAAGTCTTTCAGTTGTTGACTCTGAATCAAGCAATCCATGTATCTTTTCACAACATAATAAGCTTCTTGATTGTCTGGATCTTGATGGATGAGTTTGCTTGAAAAATGGTTTAGAAGAAAGATAAGATCATCAGCAGAGAGTAGATTAAATCGGGCTTCATCAACTTTGTAGGTTCTATTATCTTCTCTTTTGACAACGAACCACATAAGACATGGTTTCCTAGCAAAGCCGATGTCACGCCATTCAGAGAAGTGAGAGTTGATAACATGAGTGATTTTGAATTGAAACTGATCTCTCCAGACTTTGTGGACTTTCTTGTTTCGTGCATCTACAAGTTCCTTAAGGTACTTCTCTCTCAGATGATCAAGATCATATGCACGTTGAGCTCTCATTTTGTTGAAGTCGTGATCAATCAGTTTATGTTGCTTTGAGAAGATTCGGTATGCTCTTTCTTCAAGAAACCTTGTAGAGAAATCCCAGTCTGTAGGCGCTTCAAGATAATTGATTCTTTTCTGAGTGTTCTTTTTGAAGAAACCTTCATTGATTTGCTCGATGGGATTGGGATTTTTGGAAAGATGTTCAGTTGAAACCTGTGAAAGATTATGAGGATGTGCTAACAAGTTTACAAGATTATCAAAGTTTACATTACAAAGAAAAGGAACTGGTTTTTGAACACCAGGATATTGATCAAAACTAAGAAACATGGATTCAGGAGGAGCTTCATCTTCATCTTCAACATCAAGTGATTGATCATCATTAGGGAAACTGACCGTTTGACCAGTATCATGATCTTGGTAATCTTCATCAATAATAACTGGCACAGATTGAGCATCGTCTTGAGTTTCAGGATCATCAACTTCGGCAAGATCAGTTGCACCACTTAATCTTATGCTCCCATCTGAATCATCCAAGTTCAGCTCTTCAGTTTTTTCAATTTGATGATCGTCTCCAGTGTTCTCCCCCTCGTGTTGATCCTCTTGATCAGGATCATCACGTCGACTAGAGGAGGCCACGGCTTGTCTGCATGTAGCTTCAAGCTCTCTTATTCGTGACTGAGCAGCTTCTAGATCTGCAAGAGCCTTAAGTTTTTCTTCTTCGGCTTTAGTGGTGAGTTCTTGCATTTGATGGCGATGATCATACCGTGCTTGAAGAGCAGCAAGAACTGCTTTGTCAAATGAATCATTGAGCTCCTCGCGAGAAAGAAAAGTGGCATATAATTGATCACAAAGCTCATCAAGTGTTGGTTGGCGAGGAGGTGAAGAAGAGCGAGGAATAGAATTGTTGGAATTTTCAGAAGAAGAAGAAGGTGAAGGAGTTGTTTGTTTAGGTGAAGTTGTTAGATTTGGTTGTCGGTAAATGGCTCTAAGTAATGGATCAGGAGCAAGGTGAAGTCTTTCAGTGGCAGGAGAAGGGCTATGTCTTTTTCTTGATTCAGTTGTAGCAATAGCCTTGCCTTTTCGAATTCGGAGCTCTTCGGTTTGTGAATTTAATGGTGAGGGTTCAGTGTTTTGTGTGGTTTGTGTTTGAGGAATTTGGGGTTTGTCCGACATAGGTATCGTTGTCGCTCCTGCAGGCTCCGAAGGGATTGCAGTGCGGCCTGACGGTATTTCTCCACCAGGGCTTCCCGTTGATTGATGAAGTGAAACTTCAACAACGGTTGTTGCTTGTTCAGGACAAGTAGAAATACCGGGTTCCTCTGGATTGCCCGTTGAACTGAGAGGTGAGCTAGAAGGAAGCAAAGAAAATCTAAGCTCCTCAAAGCTTAACTCCTCAGCACCTGTTATCAATGCTTGTTTGATGATGGCAGAGACAGGTTTTCCAGACAATCCTCGAGATGGATAAATATCCAAAATCTCTAAGTCTGTTCTGGCATCGTCCTTAGGACGTGCATCAGCTTCTTGTGTCCTAACAGGGGAGCTAGACTCTAGTGGAGTAGAAATGAAAGTCGGGAGATGGGCAGATGTCTCCTCAGATTCAATATCACCAACCTCCAAATGAGGTGGTGATAGTGGATGCGGTTGTTGCCCGTGCAAAGTATAAACTGACTTCTTTTGAGAGGAGCCAGAGTGGCGTGCGGAGGCTTGTGCATGCGAGAGTTGGGGACTCTCGACTTCTACCCTAAAGGTCTTATCCCGGCGAGTTTGAGTGGTTTCAACTATCGGAGGGCCAACGTTTTCTTTATGCCCTTGACTTAGCCCAGACCGCTCAACCTCTCTTACATTTTCAACTCCGCCCTCGAATCCACCTTGTAACTCCGGAATTTCCATAAGATCATCATTATGAGCAGGGAGTTCTTCTTCAAGAATGGGATCTAATGATGCAATGGGTGGTTTTTCTTTATGTTTTCTTCGCTTTAGAGTCAACCCACTTAATCTTCGTGCAGTGGTTTTCACACGACCTCTTGAAGGTGTTTCTAATGATGATTTAGGTGGTATGGGTTTTGGTATTTGAGGTGATGGTGTTCTTTCAGGAGATGGGGTTGGTTGATCAACAAGAAGAGTCTTGGATTTGACAGTGATTTTAAGTTTCTTATTCGGTGGTTCGGAAGTAGTTGTTTTTGATGGTGCAGTTGGTTCAAGTTGAGTGCTTGGTGCCCTTTCTTCTCCTTCCCCCTCTTTTCTTTTCCTAGACCTATGACCCTCACTAGGTGACCTATGCGAGGCAGCGGCAGGACGTTGTCGGCTTGCAGCGCCCATAGCCCCGGCTATATACACTCTAATATTCATGAAGTCAGGATCTTCATGGGGCACCAAGCGAAGAAGAGAAGCAGGAATTGGCATTGGAGCCATGGTTGTAACTCCAGAGTTAGTGTAAACAGACCCAAAGATAGGAATGTGACATGGTTTTGAGTTAGGGAATTGGAGAATATTTGGATTGACATCCATGGCATGTCTGATCAGAATTGTGAAGAAGCGAATGAATGGGATGTATTTCTTGGTTTGATTGTTTTTACCTTTGACATTCAATGCCATGTGATCCCATGCGGCTTTGGCAAAATCAAGATGAACATCTTTAATTTACCATATTACATGCATTTACCATATTTGTTTAACCCTTTAATAAAATCAGTTTTTTTTTTTTGTCCCGAATAACAGTTTTCTTTTTCCTTTACTAAAATCAGTTTTTCTTTATCAATGTGAAAAATTGTTCCTTAGTTGTTGTGCGTTATCACCACTTCAGGTATATCTCAATTAATCTATCTATCTTAAATTTATTCTCTCTTGTGAATCTGATTGTTTGCGGAATATGCTTGATTAAGATGACTAGGCTAAGATTTGATAATTATTGCTTTATTTTATGCCCTAGTTTATCTGTTATTGAAATAAAGTGTGTTCGTAAGTATAAATTGGTTATTTGTTAGTGTGTTGGTACTTTCTTACATAAACCGGTTTTTGAACTTGGTATCTTACCTCACTAAGATTACCAGATTTATAAAACCAGTTTTTGTTCTGGATTTCATGATTTTATAAAACGAAACTCTGCCCAATTTTTTTTGAAAACCGGTATTAACTATGTTTTATCAAAAAACCGGTTTCACTAAGTAAAAGACTTAGAAAATTTTTCCAAAAACAAGAACTTCCTTCTCACCACTCTTGGTTCAATCTTAAACACTATTACATCTGATGCGTGTGTAGTAAAAGGAGTTCAATAACAACATCATTGTGTTTCCTTGATTACTTGTCTTTTGGACAAAATTCCATGTTCCTGGACAAATCAGGTAACACAAACATTCGTTCCAAGTTATTTCTAATATTTCAATTTTTCTTAATCCTAAATATTTCGAAACCTCTCACAAGTTATTTCTACCAGATGGTAGGTATTGAATGCCCTGATGTACTACCTTCGTAGTCTTTTAGAAATCATTTGTGTGAAGTTTTTTTTTGAAATTTATCTTTCTATGTGGTAAACATTTCTTTCAATTTCTCACTTAGACTTTCCCTGAGATGCAAGGTATCGAACGCCTTGTTGTACTACCTTCGCTATCTCTCGTGAAAGAATCTGTGAGAAATTGTAGATTTTGTTTACCCAATCACAAGGTCTTGAGTGAATTAACTTTGGAAAGATGTCTCCATCTTTTCATTTTGTTTCTTTTGCATAAATTAAACCACCATGGATTTTCTCATTCCTGGTTGCACCAAAGACATGGAAAACAACCATCAACTTCACATACCTTTCAAAACAGTTTTCCCCATTATAATCCATGTTCTTTCAAATCATCCAATCTTTCCAGCATTAACAAAAACCACCAAAGATGTTCCCGAAGAACTCTTATTTCACCTTTGGAGATCCATAGAATACATCATTCCTCGTGACAAGAAAAACACTCCATTCTTTCAATTCACCCTTCCAACAACAACTAAACCTCTCACCATTAACCTTAAACTTGAACACTTCCGAACCATTCTTGGATTTCCTGAACCTAACTCAAAACAAGGAGCCACTGAATTTGATAAAGTTCCCGATATCTCTGTCATGCTAGAGGGAATCAAACGTCTTGGTTATGCTGGGGAGCTCAATGCAATGAGAGATTTCAGAAAGAAACACCTTCATAGGTTGTGGTACACTCTGTGCTCCATCATCAACTATTGTCTGACTCCCACCAAGAAAGGTCAAGATGGGATTACCTCACATACACTAACCTATCTCTATGGCATTCCTCACAATGTTCATCTTGATTTTGCCAAAGCTGCATGGGATCACATGGCACTGAATGTCAAAGGCAAAAACAATCAAACCAAGAAATACATACCATTCATTCGCTTCTTCACAATCCTAATCAAAAATGCCATGAATGCCCATCCAAATATTCTCCAATTTCCTAACTCCAATCTTTGGGTTTGTATACACCAACTCTGGGGTCACTACCGTGCCTCCAATGCCAAGTCCTGATTCTCTTCTTCGCTTGGTGCCTTGTGACGATCCTGACTTCAGGAATTATCGAGTGTATATAGACAGGGCTATGGGCGCTGCAAGCCGACAGCGTCCTGCCGCTGCCCCGCATAGGTCACCTGGTGAGGGTCATAGGTCTAGGAAAAGATCTGAGGGGGAAGGAGATGTAAGGGCACCAAGCACTCAATCTGAATCAGCTGCACCATCAAACAAAACAACTACAGAACCACCGAACAAGAAACTCAAAGTCACTGTCAAATCCAAAACTCTTGTTGATCAGCCAACTCCGTCACCTGAAAGAACACCATCACCTCTTCAACCTCAAATACCAAAACCCATACCACCAAAATTTCAAACAGGTCGTGTAAAAACCACCGCACGAAGACTGAGTGGGTTGACTTTAAAGAAAAGAAAACATAAAGAAAAACCACCCACTGCACCATTAGATCCCATTCGTGAAGATGAACTCCCTACTCATAATGATGATCTAATAGAAATTCCGGAGTCACAAGGTGGATTCGAGGGCGGAGTTGAAAATGAAAGAGAGGTTGAGCGGTCTGGGCTAAGAAAAGGGCATAAAGAAAACGTTGGCCCTCCAATAGTTAAAACCACTCAATC
>JAOXNX010000001.1:13397833-13410572 GCA_028566075.1 Solidago caesia | reverse complement strand
AAGTTTATATATAATAAGTTATGACGATAAAACATAAATTTCAAATAACTAATTAAAATATTAATAATTTTCAAAAAGGGTGAATGATGTGACAGGGGCAGAAGGGGCGGATTTTGAAGGGCAGAAGGGGCGGATCCGCCCCTTTTGGTGGGGTCAGGTGTCGTTAGGAAAAAAAAGGGTGTCTATAGATGCCCCCTTAACCGAAATATTCATGTATGACAATAATTGAATATTCCTTTGTTATCACTTGACATTAGTTTACCTTTTTAACCTATAAAATATTTACCTAGGAAAGTTTGAACCTAAAACTTGTTATAGGAACAATAAAATATTTGATCACTACGTACCTTTATGGTGTGTGGGTTTGATTTTTTTATATAGTACTTTAAAATCTGAAAATATAGAAAATAGATTAATAACCTTGTGTTAAAATATGAAATTCCAAGAATGCCACGGGTGCGCTATGATAGTCATGTTTCTCGTGTATATGATTTAAAATGGTTACATAGATATAAAGATGCTCAGTTACATCTACTTTTGCTTACTAATTGGGTCATCGGTTATCAAGATAATTATATAAATCAATTTATGTATACTAACTTTTTTTTTTTCGTGTGTGTGCATGATGGTGAAAACTCAATATTGCCCTCATACAATTATATAGCTTGAAGGCAACGTAGACAATGACCCAAGCAAAGTTTTCGATGCATAATTGTCATATTTTGCTGAATGATGAAAATCCGGTTATTTTCACTATTAAAAAGCCTGACATACAAAACTCTGAAAAAAATCCAAACAAAATTATGTTGATTTTATAGAATACAAACATCCATTGAAAGCTGAATAGAACTCTTGACGGGCTTCCGAATATTAGTCAGAATTGTTTTTTCGTTTAGTTACTTGTTTGTAACGTTTATAGTTATTGTTATATAAGTCATCGGGGTAATCATTTACCAAACTAAAAATTTAATTTTCAAATAAATCCATCTGAAAATTTTGTAAATTTTTGGTAAAACGACGTTGAGTGTTTTGATTAAGAGAAAACAACACACACACAAAAAAATATCCCCCCGGAAATTTGATAGGTTACCGTCGGAGATGTTATATGAAAAATAAAGAAAAAAGTTATCCGTCAAAAGTGAGTTTCATACTAAAGGTATCCTGACATATTTTCCCTTCGAAATGTGGCACTTAGCTAAATAATGTTTATGAGCGTTTGATATTACGTAGATATATAGGCGGAAACACCCTTTGATCCCGTGCGTCTTTTTGGCTCCAGTCATTGTCCACCTCACAAAGAATAGTTCCAGACAACTCCCTTGGCACATTGAGACACACTAGAGTCAGGCATGAACCAAAACTTTCGTATTCCCATAAGTCCTTTCAATGGGCCCATGTGTTTTGTGGATATGGGTACCATTTGAACTATGCTCAATTGGCCGTTGCTATTGCAATTGGTCACATTGAAGGTTTTCTATCTAGTCAAGAACATGTGCAGAGTATAGTTATGATTTATGTATGCCCATAGCCAATCAATAACATTAGCTTGTTGAAGATCGTAACTTTACGATCATTGCCGTGTTGAATTATGAATTTATGATACATATATGGGAAATTACTTTTATAGCCGTATTTAAGGTTGCTTTTCTCAAAACATTTTTATCCAAAATGGTCAACTAATTCCATCCAAAAGTAAAATAAACATCATTTCGTTTAAATGTACAAGACACTGAATAAAAACTTTCAACAATTCGACCTAACCAAAAAATGGCGTAAAGTTTGTTGTCTATGTATAAGAGTTCGGACGAAAACTCGGCTTGCAAATAAATCTGTTGGATGTGTTAGGGTGTGCACGTCGCACAATCAAACCTTACACGATGAACATCGGATATGTTAGGGTGTGTACGTCCAATATCGGAACTTGAACACGTTTTTTGAGGGGACTGGTAATGTAAAAAAGTATTTTTTTTTTTTGGGTGACCGGTGATAATTTTACCCTACCAACTCAAAGTTTGGGGGGGACCGGGACCCCCCCCCCCCCCGGGGGGGGCTCCTTAATAGTTCCGCCTATGTGTACGTCGTGCAATCAAACCTTGCACGGTGAACATCTCAACATATTAAAAAAATCTAAGGTTTTCTTGCACAAGCAACATCTCAACTATATACGCATTGTTCTTAAACCAAACTACTTATATATATACACTTTATATATTTCTTACTTCTAGCACTTTTCAACTAACTACTTGTTATTATATATTTTTGGATAAAGTACTCCCTCCGTCTCATTACATGTGTCATGTTTTTACCTTTCAAAGTCTTTTATTTTTAAACTTCGACCTTAAATATTTTTATTTGTATTATATAATATTTGATAAAAATTATACCAATGAAAACACATTTAAAACCCAACCCAATCCATTCATATAATTTTCATCAAATATTATATAACACAAATAAAAATATTTAAGGTTAAAGTTCTAAAAGATAGACTTTGGAAAGTCAAAACAAGACACATATAGTGGACGGAGGGAGTAATATTTATTGTGGATGTCATTCTTGATAGAAGTATGGTGGTGGGTTGGATAGAGAGCCACAAGTTTTGGCAGTAGTTGGTGTAGAAGATTGAAGTTGAGGGGCCGGAAATGAATGTCTTCATTTTCACTCATTTGTCTGGACCACAACCCTTTGGGCCCATTCATATCCCCTAGTCCATGCTCACAAAGTAACGCCCAACTGTCAAAGAAAAAATATGATTCATTGCTCTCTTGTAAAGTTCTAAAAGCACATTGAAGGAGTGTGACCACACCTACTAGTCTCATCTTGAATTTTCACTCACGTATTTTATGTCCAAGATTCGTGGAAACGAAGAACGTATAACGAATTCATTTGTCGAGAGAGGAGGCGCAAATGCGCAATTGATGCAAGGTTTTGTCGATACTCGGGATATGAGGTCTCCTTTTGGATCCTTAAGAATAAAACATGTTAAAAGTAATTGTTTATGACTCTTTTAGTTCCTAAATCATCAATTAAACAATTATTCAAATTCCCATAATAAGTTTAGTACGAAACAACATATCACAAACTTGAGCTTGATATTGCTCGGGCTCAGTAACTTGATAAGCCCATATGAATGAAGCCCAATAAGCATTAAGAAAGTGATGATATTGGTGGAAATAAATAAAAAAGATGGGTGTAGTTGTAGAAAGATTTAAATCCTGATATGGATTTCAGTAAAGATACATGTCCAGGCAAAGAGAGTTGTGGGTAGGAGTCCAGACTAGGACATACCGAGATAAAATGATGGTTTCGGGCAGGAATGGTTTAACACCTTAGGGCCTTAGGGGCAGTACAGGATAGTCAAGAAGAAAGATGAGAAGTGAGTCGCAAAGTGTCACGTGGAAAGCGTGACATCGTTCCAAGTCATCAACAAGGACTCTGGAGAAATGCCTAGGTCATTCCTATAGAGCTTCTTGTCTACAAATAGACGAGTTAATTCATCCTTTGGCGCATGTTGTTCAGATTTGTACTCACATAGTTCATATAGAATCAATACAACATGTTAGAAATAGATTTTATGGTGATAAATTGTAATTTGTGTAATTGTGGAGGGGTATTAGTGATTATAGGTATAATGTAAAAATACCCCCTCCTCCTTCTAAACCTTGCAACCTTTTAAACTAATACATTCCCATATTACATGCAAATACCATTTTTCTCTCTACCTTAATTTCCATTTCGTAATTTTAGCTATGTTTACAATTGGTATCAGAGCAAAATCACCTTGGTGATCGATCCATATTCATTCCATGGCTTGATTTTGTTCCATCTTGGCTAAAGTTTCGATTTTTATACCCTATTTTCCTTCACTTTCTGTCATAATTCGTTTTCTCATAAAACACGTTCAAGTTTTCTACTTTTTATCACAATTCACTTCCTATCAACACCATAATCATTCCTGGAAAGTTTCAGAACCTAACTCTTCCTAACGAAGTCAAGATCTCGATTCGAAAAATGGCCAACTTTTACTTCTTTCTTCGTATTTTTGATCTTGTTAGTGTTAGTGTTTCTTGTTTATACAAGTGATTAGACGTTCATTTTCTGATCTTTTTCATCCATATCTCATCTTAAAATTCTCAAAAATCAAAACCGAGATCTGCTTGCATATTTCTTCAGAAAAACCGGTTTTCCTGCCAAGAAAACCGGTATTTGAATATCTGTTTTTCTTCTGTGTTTTTCATCTATTCTACCGGTTTTTTTCCTTCACCCAATACCAGTTTTCAAAACCGGTTTTTCTACAATTTTCTTTTCTTTCTTTCTTCCTCTCTGATTTGATGTGTGGTTTGTTTGTGTGATATCGAAATCTAACACCGGTTTACATCAAAACCGGTATTAGTATTGTTCTCTTTGCTTATTTCAATCACAAACTCTGTCGATTTTATTTTTCAAAAACCGGTTTTCTAACACTCTAAAATCCGGTTTTCTCAGATTTTTTATCTGTGTGGTGTGCATGTGTGATTGTGTTGTAACTACTTGAAAACTAAATCTGGTTTACACCAAAACCGGTTTTAGTTCTGTTCTCGTGTGTATTACAAACACTCACCTTGTCCTATTTCTTACTCAAAAACCGGTTTTCCATACCAAAACCGGTTTTCACTATCTCTTTTTCACTTATTTATTCAACTTATTTTTCACAATGACTTCCAAAGATGCTTTGCAATTGGGTTCTGATGTTCGACCTCCTGTTCTATTCTGTAATCACTTTGGTCAATGGAAAATTCGTTATCTTGACTGGATTGAGCATCAAAAGAATCCACATCTCATTAAGAAATCCTATGAGGAAGGTCCAGCTGAACCAAAACATCCTGAAACCGGTGTACCCTTAACTCCTGAACAATTAAGTGTTACTCAACAAGCTCGAGCAACTGCTGACCGAGATGCCAAATCCTATCTCTTACAAGCAATTACTGAAGATATCTTCATCAATGTTGATGCTTGTGTCACTGCCAAAGAAATCTGGGATGAACTTCATCGTCAGTTCGAGGGATCTAAAATGGCTAGTCAGCAAAGAACCAAAGCCGCCTTGACACAATATGAACAATTTCGCCAACTCCCTGATGAATCTCTCTCTGACATTCACAACAGATTTTGCAACATCATCAATGAAATGAAGAAGAATGGGATAGTTCGAAACAATATCGAGTACAACATTAAGTTCACCAGATGCGGAAGTGGGGAAGCCGGAAGTGGCTAAAGAAGTCGGAGGAAGAAAAACAATCTCGATGTCCATTGGCAAAAGTATGCAACTCAAGTGACTCAACACCAAGACACTGAGAAGATGTCCATCCATGACCTGGTAGAAACTCTCCAACTGAATGAGAAAGATGGTAAATGCATGTAATATGGAAATGTATAAGCTTAAAGGGTTAAACAAATAAAGGTGGTGGAGGGGGTGTATTTATACACAAAAGATACTTTCATTATACACCCCTCCATACTTAACTAATTACATATTTAGATTTCTAGTTAAATACAAAACTAGCACTAATTTTCTAATTCTAACAAGAAATTACTTCCACATAAGTTTACGATAAACCTAAAGTGCAGTTAACACTGAGAAACTGTTACCTGATGTGCCTCTTCCAAGCCTATGAACTGGAACAGGACATGATTCTTCATCTGCTAATGATGATCCTTGATTTTTCATACGCCATTGGAGCTGTGTCAGGACTGTTAGCTGCTGAAATAGTCCCCCAGGTAAAACTTGTAGACCAGATGGTTTATTTAGAGCAATCTGAGCAAAATAAAAGAACAGATAAGCCATCATTTAAATATCATTAATAAATTCACTTTTAGAATAACCATCAAGCTAACTATCAATCAAGTACCAAATGATCATCTTCAAATAAAACCTCAAGCAAGTGTGGTGCATACGGTTCTCTCCATGGAAGTCTATGGTACACAAGTTCTGTACTAGCCCTAACAAATACAACAGTGTCAGACAATCTTAAACCATATCCATTGTAAAAAAATGAAACAATATCTTCATCAGTCATCACTGATATAAAAACCTTAAAAGAAACTTAGGATCGGCAACAACTACACCATCAACTGTTATCTGCAAGTCATGGAAACCGTCACCCCAATTAACGCTATGTTGTTCGTTGATACCCAATCAAAAATTGTCAAACAGTAATAGCCATTTCCATATACCAACCTGACCATTCTCGATCCTCTGCAACCAACTGTTCCATGTTTAGTACTATAAATACTAAATACCACCATACACACATATAATATAACTAAACCACATTTCACTTTATAATAGATCGTTTCATTGTTAAAAAATGCAAAGATATGTGGAGGGAGGATTTCAACAGGCTCTCAAATATCAAGGTATGTTTAGCGGGGAGCTTATAGGAGCTTATAAAATATAAAGTAACAAACTAATTCTAATGTTAGTTTTATAGGCATATGAACTTTTGGTGAAAGAATAAGCTAATAAGCATAAGCTCCAAAAATTGAGGTTATAGAAAATCTACATTAGCCAATAAGCAATGAGCTTCAAACATAGGCTCACCCAAATGCCCCCAAAGGGTTATTCCAAGCTTGAGCTTATAATGTACTTCTTATGTCATTTTGCATTTATTTGGCTCCGACTCCAACAACATTACCAAACACCTTTATACAAATAAAAGCTCCAACTTAGAGTTCCTCCGGCTATGCTTAATTTTGCAAAAAGACACTACGAGCTCTAAAAACTAACCAAAACTTTGATTTCGGATCAAGAGAGCCGGCGGTATCATAAAACAACACAAGTTTATATCTTCATTGAAGCATTTTATAAGCTTTCAAAACATTTAAACTCGAAACATCTGCAAATGCACATTTTGCATCTATGCAACTCATCAAAACAGCTGAAATTTTCGGATTTGACAAAAAATCATAAAGGCCTGTTGTTTCAGTACTTTAATTCTTAGAAATATTCGACTTCTTATTTAAGTGCAATGATATAAAAATAAATATAATACTATTATTATGAAGTATAATTCGAAACCCTAAGTTATCAAAGATAGAAAGCTTATTATACCCTAATAAAGGAGCTGAGCTTTGATGCTTAATGGAGTAATAGTCGATTAAAGTCAAACCTGCATAAATAAAATATTGAGATTTTAAATTAATTTTTAATAGTAAATTTGTGTATTTAAAATATTGAGTGTGTGTATGTATGTATAGATAGATATAGAGGAAGAAAGAGAAGGACCGGAATCAGGTGATCGGATAATGTCGCGGTAAGTAAGGCCGTCGTTGAATTCCGGCCAAGGTTTACCAAACGACGTCGTTGGAGATGGAGTACAGTCTGTATTTTTCATAGCCATTCTGCCACACAGGCCCTGTAGCCGGAATATCAGCTTTTCGGGGGTGTTTTACACTTTTACTTTAAGCTTAACTAGTAGCAGTAGTAGGTTTCATATCGAAGTGAAACACACAGAGGACACAACGGGACAGGCAAACAACTGTGTTTTAAATCTACAGTCTAGACCCACGGCTGTCCCAATTGAAAGCTAATGTTATGCAAGGCCCAATTGAAATATTACTTTTACAAAATATCATGATAAAATTTAGGTTGATTTTTTTAAAAGAATATATTATTTTTCTTTCAAAATATTATAATGTAATTGTAAATGATAACAGGTTGTTATCTTAATCTTAACTAGTGGGTTTAAAAGCCCCGCGTGACGGGACTTTAATTATTTTGTTTGCGTTTTTTATTGATGCGGTTTCATTACGTTATTTATAAATTCAAAATCCCATACGAAGATCATTCAAAAGTTTGTAATATCGAATACATATAAATAAAACCAAAATAAGGTGTCACAACCACGTTTCAAAGTTTGCAATATAAAATAAAAAGGCCAAACAGACAAGCTGACATACAGCTAGAAACGTTAAAAAAATGTACCAATATATATGTACATGTATCTAAAAGCAATACAACAACCACACAAAAAATGTTTGTAATACAAAAAATGTAAATATACCAATGTTTTCACGACCGGACCGGACCGGCCGGTTGGACCGGTCGGGCCTTGAACCGGAGGCTTTACCGGTCCGGGTTTAGGTGTTGGTTCAGACTTGCACATGGCCGGCCGGTCGGACCGGGAACCGGCGGTCCGGCCGGGAACCGGTGAACCGGTTCATTGTTTTTTGGGGTTTTTAACTGTTCTAGGCTCTTGAATTCATACAAAGGTGTGACAAGGCTAGCGGTTTCAAGTTCTTGCCATAAAGTAGCGTTGATGGTGTTGAAAGATGGTTAAATGGTGGACGAATGGTAGCATTTTTCTGGCCTTTCTTACTGATGTTCGGATCAGAGAAGAGAGCTGAAAGAAGGTGTTTTAATGGTGTCCATCTTGTTGCAGCCGATAGAGGAAAAAAAAAAAGAGGGAGATGAAGGTGATTGACAAAGTTTGTGTGTGTTTTCTGGGTCTTTCATTCGTTCAATGGAAGAATATGGAGTTTATGAGTTTTGTAAAACCTGCTGAAAGTAGTACATGATTTTGTAGGACAAAACTTTTGTAGTACAAGATTTCTCATTGGATACAAGTAGAGGTGAATTTGACATGTGGAAGAGGGTGGGACGATTTCATCAGGAGAAAGAAAAGAGTTTATTTATTTATTTACTAGGTTAGTACTCGTGCGTTGCACGGTTCAACAATTTAATGTGTATATCCTTGCAAAATATATTGTTTAACAAATTTGAATGATATACTATTAAGGAATCAACTTGTATTGGAAAAAATGAGATATTGTTGTATATGTTGTAACTACTAATGTAGAGTTTCTACATACACATACACAAAGTCGTAATACATTTCTAACAATTGCAATGACATCCCAAATGGATAAAACATGCCAATAAAATGGTTAATTTATCTTCAAAATGGATGCATATTTCTTAAAGTGAGAAAACACCTTCCAAATGATTCATGAAATCACACCAATACGATTTTCTATTTGTCCCAAATGTATAATACAATGAGGTAGCATCATATTTAAAAATCTTAGGTGGTGGGAGAAATTAAGATTTGTAGTCATCTAGAACTCTAGAAGCTAAAAGGAAATTTTCAACCATGACTAAAAAAAACACATATAAACTCATATGCACGAACGTGGGGCCCACTTTCCGTCGTCGCCAAAAACTTTAGGAGACGAAGTTTTCAGGACCAAAGATGTCATCGCCAAATGTCGTCGCTGTTGGTTTTCGCGACGACAATTGTGGCTTTGGGCGACGACATATGTCGTGGTCAAAGCCCAAATTTCTTGTTGTGATCGAATTTCATATTGGCCACCGAAATTCCAATAAGATTTTGATGAGACTTCCTTGGTAGTTCATATTTGTATCCACCAAAACTTTAAAGTATTTCACTCTATCTATATGTCATGAGGGTTGGACAAACGTATGGTTTATCGTTACAATATTTTTTCTTGAATAATTATGAAACATGATCGGATACCTTAAATTTAAAGATTGACACATGGATAGAATGTAGAACATGCAATAATATATTATTTTTGCTAAAAGGTTTTTATAGGATAACATGCATAGT
This sequence comes from Solidago caesia, assembly GCA_028566075.1. Lineage (NCBI taxonomy): Eukaryota > Viridiplantae > Streptophyta > Magnoliopsida > Asterales > Asteraceae > Solidago > Solidago caesia. The sequence goes on along the minus strand of JAOXNX010000001.1, from coordinate 13,400,967 downwards.
GATCTTTTTAAGCTCATGACCAAACTTGTTCAAGGAAGTGGAATATGGATGGATCTTGAATGTCGAGGTTCTCATCTTGCATCTAAAACTAAAAAAATAATTACAAAACAATATTTATAAAGCCAATGCATAGATTTGATATAGTTTAACTCTATATAATTTTCTTAAACAACTATTGTACATTTAGTATTTTCGTTTAAACACCTATAATTTAAAATATGAAAGCCAAAATGATACATGAATTAATGATTAACCAACACGACAAATATACCATTAAGTTTATGTGCTCGAAAAAAAAAACACAAACATAAATATAAGAAACATGAGAATTAAAATGGGTGACGGAAAAAAGTTGGTAATTGAGTTAAACACTAATAAACTAAAAAGAAACACAATGCTGGCCCTATGATTACTAAATCAAGTTATCCATATGGTCTTGAATAAAGTTAACGATATTCAAACCTGATAAATTAACGTATGAGCTCACAAAATCTGTTAAAGAAAATGATCACATTCTTCATCTTCTCACTTTATCTGCTTTGACAAACAAAAAAGAAGGAAGAAGAATATCATGTAGTTAATAAAAATTAAGATACACAATGAAATAATATAAAAACATGTTAAATAAAATAAATGACTAATTCCTGTTTTATTTCACATACTCAATTCTAAAATCAACAAACAACACATGAATATATCCAAAGCAAGAAATACGTAATAAAGTTAAGATGAATCATCAAAACGAATAGATGCATGGTTTAGGATGAAATAATTCTTTGATTCCTTGTTTTTTAATATGGCCACCGGAAAATAAAAATCACTTGTTTGACTTGACAATGAAGAATGGCACTAAACATTAATGATTAATTGATAAATGTATATATATGACATCTATTTCCAAAGATAAGAAGGATTTGATTATTATTATTAATAGTTTCCTAAATTTAATTATAAATTTGAATTTGAATTAAATGGATAAAAACTCACCGAGTACAGGTGATATACAGCAATGTGTAAATACTTTAAATTCGTGGGGAATAAACAAGTAGCAACATGATGAAATTGGTTAAGTGGGCAGGTTGCTGCTTTTCACAGTGAGAACTCGGGTTCGACTCTCAATTTTTTTTTTTATATTATAATTTAATTAAATAGTGATCCTTAGTTGTGTGAGGTGTGACTTAACTCATGACATGGATAGACTAACTAAGCGACACGTAAGACTTGTGTAACCTCAATGAGCCATGTAAGCAATGATGTGGATAGGTCCAGTGAATGCCACGTAAGATTAACTTATCCTCACTTATTATAGATATATATATATATAGTAAGATGGATTTTCAAACATTTAACAAACACCGTTAATAAAATGCGGAAGTTATGTTTCAAAGTAATTGTCCCAAAAGGTGTTACCAGCCAAGTATCTCGCAATAATTAAAGGAAATCCAACAATTCAAGTCAACATAAATAACAAACACAATAGTGTCGTCTAGAGGCAAAACAACTAAAATGGGCAACTACGAACTCTTCAATTTCACATAAGCTACCCACACCTCTCCAGTAATATTCACTGCCTACCCTGAGGGCACAACATTAAACCACAAAAACCAAGTGTTAGCTTAAAAGCTAAGTAAGATAAGATGTTAGCACAACAAAATGATTACCAATTAAACCATTGATAAAACCCATATCCATGCACATATACACAAGTAACACATTGCCGAATTAGGATGTTAATCCTACAATGTGCCTACAAACCCAATATCCATTAAGCCATTAGTGAACACAAAACCTTAGTTCAAAAACCCATTAAGTTATGCCAAATAATCACAAAAGAGGTTTCGTGTGTAGGCGGTCATACGACCTTTCAAGGAACCTCACACCCGACTTGATGGGTTAACCTTTCGGTGGTCCATCGGTGTCGTTAAGGAATGGCATAACCAATTCCAGGAGTAACCCGTTTAAAACTACTTTAAAGGTTGATCAAGCCCAACGGAATTTACTCAGCAACTCAAAAGATCAAACCCACCGAGAACGGTATACGTTGTTCCCGACAAACAAATTTGCTTTTCATCAAGCAAATGTGGGTTAAGCTTAACACTTACATCTCAAAATGCTCGAGACTTTGACCCATAAACACAAATTAGTTGTACAAAGACAACAAATCACAATATCTCCTTTTAGGTCCCTTAACGTGCACGTGACATGGCAACCTATAAAGTCTAGTGGACTATATGTACTAGTCAATCAAATAATCTCAATAAACCATAACATAGCATGCAACTCATTTCTATTATAAACATGCATGATTGAAACCCCCATAGACCCCCATAGATATCCCATACCCCATATATGCATGAGATAAGTTTACATAATGTAATATGGAAAATAATTAAACAAAACTATGTTTTGTTGTGTCCTTTGTGTGTCAAAAGTAGTTATTTTACCTCAATAGTCGCTTAACAACTCACAAACGACTTTACCGTGTTCTCGATGTGTTCTCGACAACCTATAATCATACAAATATCAATAAATGACTCGAATTATACTTCTTATAAGTCTCAAACCATTCCCATAGCTTATCTCCATTTAAAACGGCTTAAAAGGACACTAAACGGTCTCAAAAGTCGAATTCAGAAGGTGTCATGCCGTGCCAAAGTGTGACACGCCATGCCACAACTTCCGAGACCAAAAATATGACATTTCAGCAGTTTGGCACGCCGTGACACTCCAATGTCACGCCGTGATAGCCCCCAGATCTGACAACTTTGAATTTTCAAGACACTTTGACCCCTTTCTCTTGCCAACGAGTTTTGACCCATAAAACGACCAAATGAAACAAAACTTATTTCTTAAAATTTGTAGACCACTCAAATAGTTTTTCAAAAATGTATGGTTTGACACCTGAAAATTTTTAATGAATGAGTTATGACGTTTTCAAAACAGACCAGCAGCGTTCGCTCGAAATCAGACCACTTTTGGAAATCAACGTTTTTGACCCATTTCGAGGAAGAATCAGAAGAAACTTAGTTCATAACGAATTTAGAGGACACATAGAGCTTTTCAAAAATATAAGCCTCGACCCATGAATACTTATAACGATTGAGTTATGATTTTCGCAAAAGGACTGAAATTTC
>JAOXNX010000001.1:13376775-13390151 GCA_028566075.1 Solidago caesia | reverse complement strand
AAAAAGGCTAAGGAAAGACTCATGGGATCTTATGAACACCAGTATCAGATCTTGAGAGATTACATTATGGAGTTGCAATCAACAAACCCAGGTACCACAGTCAAGCTTGACTTTGAACCAGATTCCAATCCAGACAGTCAAACCAGGGTCTTTAGAAGGATATATGTATGCCTTGGAGGGTTAAAGCAAGGGTTCAAAGCTGGTGGCAGAGATTTGTTGGGTCTGGATGGAGCTTTTCTAAAGTTAGGTACAGGTCAACTGTTAACAGCTGTTGGTGTAGATCCAAACAATGGTATATACCCACTAGCTTATGGGATAGTTGAGTCTGAGAACAAAGCCTCATGGCTTTGGTTTTTAGAACACCTTGCAGATGACCTTGAATTGAATCACATGTCAAACTTCACTTTCATTAGTGACAGGCAAAAGGTATTACTTAACACTCTTGCTTAATTGTATTAACTAATGACTTTGTATGTTGTAACACTCTTGCTTAATTGTATTACAGGGGATCATTCCGGCTATTGCACAGCTATTTCCTTGTGCTGAGCATAGGTTTTGCTTAAAACACATATATGAGAACATGAAGCTTACATACAGGGGACAACTTTACAAAGATTTCCTTTGGAAGGCAGCAACTGCAACAACAGTCATGGAGTTTAACAAGATAATGCAAGACTTGAAGAAGGTGAACAATGGTGCATATGAGTGGCTAAAGGAGATACCACCTAGACACTGGTCCAGGTCTCATTTTTCAGGTATGCTACTTACCAACTGTTACTTAAACCAATTTATTAGAGTAAAACTGTACATTGCAACTAATGACTTTTAAACATAGGGAGGTCCCACTGTGATGTCCTCCTGAACAACATGTGTGAGTCATTCAACTCCAAACTTGTAGATGCTAGGGAGAAACCAATTGTTACTTGTTTAGAGTTTGTAAGAGAGTATCTTATGAAAAGGAATGCCAAAATCCAAAAGATGATTGTGGAGTGCCCAGGCCCTTTAACACCAAATGCAACTATCATGTTTGATGGAATCAAGAAGGAGGCAGCCAAATACAAGGTAGTATTTTAGACCTGTTCCAAACTGTCTGGCTATGTATTTAGACTATCATGTTTGATGGCTGATTGTTTTATGTTACCACAGGCCACATGGAATGGTAGAACCCAGTTTCAGGTTACAGGTCCATGGATGGATCAATGTGTAGTTGACATGGAAGAGAAAACATGTTCATGTAGGAAATGGGAGATATCAGGGATGCCATGTAAACATGCTGTGGCAGTTTTCTGGAATATGGGTGAAAATCAACAGGAAGTTGGTATTCCTGAATCATATGTGCATCCTACTTACTGGCTTCACACCTGGAAAACTATGTACAGTTTTGCAGTTGGTCCTACAAAGGGAAGGGCATACTGGCCTACTTCTGAGTGCACTGTAGGAATACTACCACCCAAGCATAAGGTTTCAATTGGAAGGCCCAAGAAGAAAAGAAGAATGTCACAATCTGAGATTCAATTGGTCAAGGAAGGTAAACTTACAAGGGCATTGAATAGCAAACACTGTGGCAATTGCAAAGAAGATGGACATAACAAAAGAACCTGTCCTAAGGTGCCTACACAACAAGGGTCCCAATCAACTTCAACAGTAGGTGGTTCCAAGGTTGCTGGTTCAAGTGGGAAGACTGCAAAGGTTGGGAAGAAGACTGTGGGAAGCAAGAAGGCATAGAAGTTTACTTGTCTGTTTGTTATGGGAATAACACATTATGTATTTGTCAAGACAATATGTTTAGTAATGGTTAAGACAATAGTAGCTTACTTGTGTGTATGTTTATGCTTCTGTTGGGTACTTGTCAAGACAATTATGTTAGTTATGGTGTTAATGTATGAGTGCTATGGAATATGGCACAGTTTTCCCACTTGAATTCTCTGATTTTGTGTAGTATGACATACATTGTTTAGTTAGGCAACCTACATATAAGAAGATGGTCAATTTCTCAACCTACATTTCAGATTAAATGGTACTTTCATTAGTAAGACTTAATTCAAGCAAATGCCACTTTCATTCATGCCAAAACGGCTAAATGGTACAACAAAAGAATGACATTGGTCAAACTTGGAACTAAGCAGATACAACAACATAACCATCACAATGGTCAAACTACCTATTACACAAATAAAAACCAAAACAAGATAACCATCCAAGTAATCAACAACAAAATCTTGTATCTCCTTGCTTTCACCTCTAACTCATTCTTTGACCGCAACAGCCCTGGAATGATATCCACAGATCTTCTACACATTGGTGGATCTTTCCAAGTGATAAAACCACAGCTTGAACCCTAATCACCATAGCAAATGTGGATAAATTGACCAGAAAAAGTAATTAGAGTAATGTCATTGGAACGAGTATGTGATTTTAAATACCTGTCTAGCACAACAATGGAATCTTCGTCCCGGGTTAGTGGCCGTCCATGAAGTTCGAATCACAGAGGGTTGACCACACTTACAAATCACCAATCTCTCTTGATACCTCGACATGGGAATGAAGGAGAAAATAGGTTAGAAATCAGGGTGGGAAATGGGAAGTCTGGGAAGAAAGGAGGGGTTTTAGAGTGTGGGTGGAGTGGCTTATTACGTTTTTGCCCATCACGTTTTTTTCACGTGACCACATAACGTCCCAAATCTAACAGATGTTAACTTTTGGACCACAGTTGCAACGAAAACACGAAATTTGGACTACCAGCAAAAAAAATAAGTGAATTGGACTCTAGTTGCAACTGATGTAATAACCCAAGGACCAAAATTGCAATTTACCCTAAAATTAAAAGCTATATATTGTAAAAGACAATTTCAAAAGAAAAAAAAACAATTTCAAACTTCATATATCTTCAAATTTCAGGGATCTAACATGTAATTATAATAAAATAAAGTAAACTTTAGGGATCTAACATGTAATTATAATAAAATAAAGTTATTAAAAAAAAAAAAGACCCACTATTTGTCTTCCTCCATACAACATAAACCAAACCAAATCTGAAACATATACATATATACATATATGCATATCAGTGTGCATATATATAACACATATATATCAAAAAAGTAGTTAAAAAAAAAGAATAAACAATTCAATACGCCATCCTCACCAACATTTTTACCACCACTTTGAACAAAAACACCGAAGAAAACGCCGATCCATTAACCCGAAAACGCCGAAGATCAATGGTTTTGATTGAAAACGTCGGGAACATGGAATGCGTTAAAGTTGGTCTTAGTATAAGATGTAAGTGGGTCCCCAACCAATTATTACGGTTTATTTTTTTATTTTTTATTTTATTTATTTGATAAATAATTGGATAATGATAAAAAAAAAAAAAATTTTAAATGACGAGGAAATAAAGAGATATTGTTGGTAATGATGTGTTAGTTGAGAATCAGTTTTAAAGTGATAAAATGAAAACGACAAAACTGATGAGACAATAATGAGCTAACTATAGGCCCTCTTAAAAGTTCTTTTTCCCCGGTAAAAAAAAGTTAAAAACACACACATTAGTTTACGTCGTGTAACACGGTTGCATATTATTGAATATATATTCTAACTTTTGAAATATAAGCTTGACTTCAGGCCTTTAGCATATTATTTTAAGAGAAAATAATTCGTAACAGTTAACATATTATTTTAAGAGAATATAAATCGTACAGTTAATTGCATGGACCGTTGCGTGCTAATATAACATAAAATTAACCATTTGTGCTTTAATTAAAATGAATATAAAAATTACATGCATTCTACGTACAACAGCCTCAACATCTTTGTAGTCAATAACACATATGTTAACCTTTATTTTTAATAGGGATCGTTTAACATGTGTTTTAAGAGCACAAATAACATGCAATTAATTCACTTAATATTTTTTTGAAAATGAAAAAAAACCAACATCCTCTTTAAAAAAATGTATTTTTCATTAATTGTAATTGCACCTTATGTGTCATTAGGATACATGTTCAAAAACCTTTTTTAGGGCCTGTCAGTCATTAAATGCTTAAATGCCGAGTGTATTAAGTGACTGAATAGATAAATAATGTCTGTATGTATCAAGTAATAAATAGGTAATTGATGGTTATTTTTTGTTTATTATGTCAAAAAAGAAAAATAAAATTTAAATTAATGTATCAAGTTCTTAATTATTAAGTTTATTAAATAAAAAGTAAACAAGGCCTTAGTATCTAACATGTAACGATAACTGTAAATGGTTCAGGCAATAATATGTGTATATTCAGTTTTGTTAAATATTGTCATAATAATTACCAGTTTTTAAAAAAAAAAGGTATATGTTAACTTTATATTTAAACCGTTTTTGCGGTTTGGTTTGTGATTTTAGACGTTAAACAGACTGGTTAAACCAAACCGGACCGTTTAATTATAATAATGGTATGTTTATATTTATATCAATAGTTAATGTTCTAAATTATAAATATAGTAATTATTAGCCGGTAAAAAGTTGTAAATAAAAGTTTGCAGTTGAGGGATGACGGATGGAATTTTGCATAACTCAGGACCATGAAGAATAAATCATTTCTATTTTACATTTTTAATTTTTAATATTCAAAACACTTGTGTTTTTTTTTCCAGTTATGTGTGCAACATTTGCAATTTGTTATGTTTGTTTAAAGTAAGACTTTTGAACTTTTGTTATGTCATGATATTAATTGCTCTTATTTTCTACTTCTAGCTAGTATACATAATTAAATCTTAAATGCTACGTATTACTACATGTTTTTATATATCGAATAAAAAAAAATAACCGTTTAACTGACCAAACCAAACCGTTTTAATTGGTTAGTTGGTTTGGTTTGACATAACAATTTGAACGAATTGGTTTAAAAAATCGTTAAACTATTTATATTGGTTTGGTTGAGATTTTAAGCTAAAACCGGCCAAACCGGACCATGCTTTGTAATCTTTTATTCCTTTAATAATACTGTATTTATCAGGAAAACTTTTTTATCAAAAAGTTACTGTAATACTAATCAATTGAAATCCACTGTGTTCTGTGTGACTTATGTACATTTCTCGGTTGGGTGATGTTCCATATACTATCATTTTTTAGCTGTACATCACCATACATGTTATAAGATGTTGTACTGTATAATAATGTAAAGTATCTTTGGGGGTGCACAGTAAAAAAAAAAGATGATATACGGATCACCACCCAAATATGAAATATTTCTCGTTCAATCTTACCATTCGTTATTTGTATGCTAAGCCAGGCTTGGTTATGACAATTGATTTTCGAACTCAAAGTAACCCTGCAATATGGTATATTTATCAAATATCAATACAGATCATGGATCATACTTGACATTCTGTTGCAAACTAATTAATCATTATACTTACAGAAATGTAACATAGCTTTCGATCGTACGACAAATTTTGGATAGTATAATATATATGCATAGCTCATATTTTTTATTTCTAAATTGTTAAAACCGCTTAAATATGATTTATTTATAAAAGTTGTAATCAAATAAAAACTAGAAAAATCTTAAAAACCAAGAACAAATCTCAACCATCCATTTTCTAAATCTAGATCTAGTTTCTTTTTCCACCTTCCCCCAATCCCCCTTCCAATTACAAACACATTGTGATTCAAATAAGGTGGTTAGAACCGGGCTTCGCCCTTAAGGATATTAATAAAGGGTAGCAGGTAAGGTAATCGTTGATAGGGGGATCGGTGATGGTGGTGGCGGTGGTGGGTGGTGGAAATGGAGAGAAAACCTGAGGAGAGAGAGAACAAGATTGGAAGGGAAAAAAAGATGAAAAAAAGAAAGTAAAGTTAGATCAATCAAAATAGATGATTGAAATTTTTCCAAATACACTAGTTTTAAAACGAACAAAACACCGATTTATTAACACAAAGAAAAAAAACTTCTTTCATTTTAAAATACACATACATGATAAATCATTATTAGTTTTTTTTGTAAATAGAAAAAACACTTCTTTCATGATAGATCACATCACATAATGATAATACTAATGTACCCAAACCATTATCAGTTTATCACTTTCCAACTAAATTATGATATAATTATGTACAAGTTTAATCTCATCAATACACAAAAACCAATAATGGAGATACAATCCATGTTTCTATTATTAATTTCATGTGCTTTAGTTGTTCTGGTGTCAAGTTCATCTGCTGCAGTAGACACCATATATCCAAATCAAGCGATCAAAGATGATGGCAACACAATTGTTTCACTTGGCGGGAAGTTCGAATTAGGATTCTTTAGTCCTGGAAAATCCAAGAATCGGTACGTGGGGATATGGTACAAGAATATCTCAGTGTTTACTCCGGTATGGGTTGCTAACAGGGAGATGCCTATTGCTGCCGATGAGAAAGGCATATTCAAAGTCAGTCAAGAAGGCAGCCTGCAGATCATCTTGGGTGGTGGAAACGCTATCATCTGGACTTCCAATTCTTCGGTATCTGTAAGGAGTCCGAGTATTAATCCGATGGCTCGGCTTCTGGACACTGGAAATCTTGTTGTGTGGGATAAAAATAGTAGTTCAAACGAAAACCTGATTTGGCAAAGTTTTGATTATCCCGGCGACACATTACTACCAGGAATGAAATTTGGAAAGGACTTGGTAACAGGTAGAGAAAGGTATATCACATCATGGAAGAGTCCTGATGATCCTTCTCCGGGTAAATATATACATTGGATAGACACAAATGGATATCCACAATGGTTGGGGACGAAAGATAATGTTTTGCTATCCAGAATAGGACCATGGAATGGTATAGGATTTAGTGGCCGTCCTACAGACCTTTCAAATACAGTGTACTCTACTGAGTTTATAGTTAATGAGAAAGAAATATATTTTAAATTTGAACTTATAAGTTCAGTTTTGCAACGGGCACATTGGACATGGGACGGCAAGTGCCTCCTGATGCATTGGATAGAGCGGTTACAAAAGTGGGTTGTGTATTCAGATATTGAAGTGGGCAGTTTTAATCGTTATGGAGTGTGTGGTCCTTATGGAATAAGTAACATCAATAGGCGTCCCCTTTGTAAATGTATGGGAGGTTTTGAACCAAAACATGTAGATGAATGGGAAGCATCAGAGTGGTCAAGCGGGTGTCTACGAATAAAGCCTTTAGATTGCAGGAGGGGAGATGGCTTTCGGAAAATATCAGGAGTGAAACTTCCAGATACACGACGTTCACGGTACAATGTGAGCATGAACCTTGCAGAATGCGAAATGACGTGCAGAAGAGATTGTTCTTGTACAGCTTATGCAAATTTAGATGTAAGAAACGGGGGAAGTGGATGTTTGTTGTGGTTTGATGAGCTGATGGATACCGGAGAATATGATGGAAAGGAAGATCTTTACATAAGAATGGCTGCCTCTGAGTTAGCAGGTACACACCTTCTGATCTAAAAGTATCTTTTTATAACTAGCTAGGTGATGTTCTTATGTGCTCAAAACTTCCTGGAAATAGATAGATAGGATGTCATTTTAAGTTAATGTAAGCTTTATCCAGTTGTAGCAAAAGTGTACTGACTGTAGTTTTCACTCTTATCGGAAGACAATATCGTACCACAATTTAGCTACAACCAGAAGATAGGATTACTCACAGTAGCAGTCTCAATTTCATCAGTTGTGCTACTGTTGTTTGCAGTCGTCGCTTATGCTTGTAAGAAGAAAAGACCTTACACCAAAGGAAGAGGTAAACAAATCTAGTTTTAATGGATCTAGAAATGAAACAATAGTAATCGACTAAAACTTTTGACACAGGCTTGTAATGAACTAAAATAAAACATATTACATTGCAGGAATATGGTATGCACTTGATAAAAAGAATAGCAGTGTTCAGATGGAAGATATCGATGAGCTACCTTTTTTTAGCTTATATGATATAGCCAAAGCTACTCATAACTTTAGTGTCAACAAGCAGATTGGAGAAGGTGGCTTTGGTCCTGTTTACAAGGTAACTTATAGTTATTGATATGTTATTAGAAAACGCAATGTGTATATATCAGTATCATGAATCGAAATTTGGGTTAAGGGTTTCAAAATCAATTATGTACGAATGTCTATAGTTTGTACGCACAGATATTGTGTCAATTGTGTGTTTCCAACTTTCAAATATTTGTTATTGGATATTTGGATGTACCTGGGTATATGTGGCAACCATATAAGTTGTCACGTCCAGTGCCATGTTGTCAGTTTGAAAGTTTTTGATTAGCCGTGTACATCTAATAACAAAATATTGAAAGTTAAATACCTACATTAGACAAACTTTTAGTTGGACACACATGATAGGCAGAACTGCATAGTTGATTACATTTACAAATCCTTAACCTTCGAAAATTTTGATATAAACTTACCAGAAATACAAGTATCATAAACTCTATCCTCGATATTTCAGGGTGAGTTGGAAGGCGGGCAAGAGGTAGCTGTAAAAAGGCTCTCAGAAACATCCCAGCAAGGGCTTGAGGAATTCAAGAATGAAATCATTTGTATTGCAAAACTGCAGCACCGCAATCTTGTGAAGCTTCTTGGATATTGCATTCGTGGAAATGATATGATTTTGATTTATGAATACATGACCAACGGAAGCTTGGACTCATTTCTTTTTGGTTAGATTCTTTCTCCAGGGCTTCAGTTAGTACATTACTTCCACGCTTCATGTAATAAAGATGTTGAGCATCATGCCAAATTAATTCTCAATTAACTAGTTATGTTTTGTTAGATGGAAACAGAGAATCAATGCTTGACTGGCCTCAACGTTTCCACATCATAAAAGGCATGGCTCGCGGTATTCTATATCTACATCAAGATTCCCGCCTTCAAATCATCCACAGAGATCTCAAGGCTAGTAATATCCTGTTGGATGCTGACATGAACCCAAAAATCTCAGACTTTGGCCTTGCTAGAAAGTTTGTAGGACTTGATACTGCTGATAAGACAAAGAAAGTGGTTGGAACATAGTAAGAATCGTAAACAATGTTCTGTTTAAATTATTGTTTCTGTTAGTCCTTCTATGCAAGTCTCTAACTTTTTCCACAGTGGTTACATATCTCCAGAGTATGCAGTATACGGACGATTCTCTACAAAGTCAGATGTATTTAGCTTTGGTGTTCTGGTTTTGGAGATAGTGAGTGGTAAGAAAAACAGAGAATTCTCTCATGAAGATCACAATGATAACCTTCTTGGACACGTAAGTTATCTGCTAGAAGGTAGTACTTTCTTATAACAAAACGCCTTTTATTTATACTTATCATTATATATTTGGTTTGATTCAGGCATGGAGACTCTTCAAAGAAAATAGGTCAACTGAACTCATGAGTGCGTCTTTACGTGACTCATGCATCATTTCTGAAGTACTCCGATCAATACATGTTGGGCTATTATGCGTGCAACATAACCCAAAAGATAGGCCAAATATGATGTCAGTGGTTCTGATGTTGGTTAGTGAGGGTGTGTTGCCCGAACCTAAACAACCTGCCTTTTTTACTGGAGAGAGCCAGAGCGAAGTTCAGTCTACGTCATCAGTTGATAAATATATGATAACACAAGTTAATGCTCGATAGTAACCATATGCTTATGTGAAAAGTTTATGGTGGGTTTGACCATAAGGGCCAAAAGTTAATTCAAATAGTTTCTTTAAAATCATAGTCAAATAGTTTCATCTGATTTTGATCAATTGCTGAATCGTTGTATTTGGTTAGTATAGACTATAGAGTCATTTATGTATAATGTAATGTAGACTAGATATATTGTATTTAGATTGGGCCCACATGGCCAATGGACCATATTGTATTTTTGTAAGTGTGTTGAGTCAAACTTATAAACGCTGGCTGAGATTAAACAAAATAAAATCTGATAAAAAGAATGTGTCGATAAAACTTGGATTCACCAAATGACCATGTGGCTCAGGTATGAGCTACAAATTACCACAGTAGGCCTTGACTCAAGCAGCAGTAGTTTTAGTAGCAGTAGCAGTTCTGATGTAGAAACCCAAACCAACGAAGCCCGCAGCAGCAAATTTGACATCAGAAACATGAACCAGGACCATTAAATAAAAACTGGTTGTTATCAGCATGAAAACATTATGGCCTCTCCCAACGCCAAAGCATAGGCACGTTATCAACCTCGTTATCATAACACCAATGTTACCACCCAAATTGTTATGGGCTCGTAATCATAACACCAATGTTATCACCCTCGTTATGGCCAAATTATGAAATCATGTTATGGTGATAACGTGAAGGAAGAGAGAGACAAAGGGGCAGGGGTGGGGTCATCTAGGTTTTTTTTTTTTTTTTAACTAATAAAGAAACAAAATAAAATAATTAAATATATGTTTAAATTAAAAATTTGATAATTTGGTGATATGGTTGGTAGGGAGTAAATTGTGAGTAAATTATGGGAGAAAGGGATGATGAGGCGCTGATGTGGCAGTGATAATTTGAGAATTTGATGGTATGGATGGGAGAGGCCTTAATGTGTGACCCTTTTAAGTTTTTAATAAAGTGTGCATAGTTTTACTTTTTATCTACTGGTATAACTAAAATAAAATTGAATGTTTTTTTATTGACATAAGACGCTTTTGTTAAACGACACGTCTTTTTAGTCTAGATTAATTTAAATAAATTAATATGCCTAATTTATGAGTAACATATACCAATCAAATTGTTTTTATTATTAATTATTAAATAAACTAAATTTAGATTTTTAATATGTTGTTGCCTTATACCAATCATAATATTATTGTTGTTGATGTTGTTGGAGAATACAAATAATTGTACATATCTTACAATTAAGGTCATTAACGATACATGTACTTAACTTAAAAGTTTACTGCTTATATTAATCAAGTTTATAGAATACAATAGAACATATTTTGAAAGTCTACCAACTATAATACAATAGAATTTTCATAAAATTATATTTTATCTACATTCAGATAAAGTTGTAATTTTGTATGTTGCTATCTAGTTATTTTTCTAGCATAATAATCAAGCATTTAGTTAGTTAATTACAGGTTATGACATTAATAATGTAATTAGTGGTAGAAACTATAAAAGTACATCTAATTAATTATGTAACAAAAAATTGGAGGAAAAAAAAAACGACTAGCTTATTTTTGTTTTCTCTATGGGTAAGTGGATTTATGTCTTTTTGTTATAAGAATCCTTCTACGCCGGTGTCAAACGGCTCATAAAATATAAGACCATAAGTTTAAATTATACCATGAGATGTTATCCTTTATGGCCAAATTAAAGAGACACATTAAGCGAAAGATATTATGCTTCATCTTATGAGAAATATTATATAATTAAATTAACTACAAATTAATGATTAACAAGGGCACTACTAAGGAAACACATCTACTGTTGCAAAAAACACCGGGTAATACACTACGTATTACATTGTACTCCAAGTATGTAGTGTGAAATGTAATTAATGCACCTTACATATACTGTTCAAATAAAAACCGTTATACATACTTTCGGCATAAGTTATTTGCGGTGTTTACATAGACAATTTTTGACACGTGTAATTCTCTGACATGTCAGAAAATTACACGTGTCATTTTCAGTAAACGGGTCGTAATGTATAAAACGGGGAGTATTGGTTTCGACAATATAATATCGAGTATTTTCTGATACGGTGAGTATTCTTTGATGTAATTGAATTCGACCTCGAGTCAATGTTGTTGCTATTATCGAAGTGGTGCTGGGAGTCTCTGTGCATTTGTCTACCTTATACAACCCGTATATAATGATATGGGGAGTATGGTGGGCGGGAAACGTTAAAAGTGTGGTTCACGTGAATAAAGCTGTAGAGACTGCAGAGTGGATGGTGAATTATTGAACCCGCACTCCCATATAATATAATACGCCACGTAATCATACGTACATTTTCCGCCGGTATCCATAATTCCGGTAATAATAGTTGGTTGATTCTGTATATTTGTTTAACGAAGTTATTCATATTTCAATTCGTTTCTCATATGTACATTCGTATATGAAATGGTTAAAAGTGTTATCATTGTTAAAGATAAATACTACAAAATTATAGGGAAATATGTCGGTCTGTGAGGAATCTCATCTAATCATCAAAAAAGCATCTATTATGGCCAGCATTACAAAATACATCGCTTTAGGAGGAAATCACATATACGAGAAATGCTAGAATGACAAACTAATTACAAACAAATGTTTACAAACTTATGTGTCATCAATAGAAGATGGAGAGAGAGACATGAAAGATAAGAAAGATTGTAATTTAATTGGTCCATCTCACATGATAACTCAATTTGTAAATATTTGTTTGTAATTAGTTTGTCATTCTAGCATTTCTCAAAAAGTAATACTACCGGTATTAGAGTGATGGCAACCAATCACTCCAACTTTTTCCATCCCTCACTTCCAACCAATCCCCTTATGCCACATCAGCTACCCCTTACTCATACCACATTCCACTATTTTGTTGGCAATCTATCTCTCACCCACTACTCACTACAATTTTTATTTTTAATTAAACTTAAAATTATATTAAAACTAAAACATTACATAATTATATTAAAAACATAAAAACTACAAATTCTAAAAACAAAAAAAACATACAAATCCGAAAAAAACATACAAATCCTAATAATAAAAAAAACTACAAATCCTAAAAAAAAAAATAAACAGACAATTTCTAAAACTTGACTTCCGAATTATTTTTGCACCGACTGTTTGATTTTGGTTGGTAGACATTTCATACCGTCAACCGTCTTGTTTTCACCGATATTTTGTTGCCACATTTCGGCTTGTGAAAGCGCATATCGCAACGTGAAAGGGGCATCATAAATCATGTCAATTGCTTAATCCACCATGTCGACCTTCTCTTACACATACGTAACTTAAAGGTGTTCAAGGTTGGTATTCTTCCGCCTCAGCGCTCGTATTTCTTGTATTTTCGCCTTGATTCCATCTTTCTTCGCCCTGTAATTTCTTTATCACTTCCCAAATGTCGTTTTGGCAACGACTATCGTCTAACATATCTAACTGCATCGAGTTCTTGACCTCGAAAAGTGTCATTTGTGGTCTATTGTTCGAAGATGAGGAAGCCATTGTAGTTGAATGTGAGTTTTTTATGGAGGTTTTTTATGGTATTTAGAAATTGAAATGAGAGTGTTTTGGTTAAAAGTGGGATAGTATTTAGAAAAGAAGTATTTTTAAAAAAAATTCAACCGCTGAGGAAGAGGGGGGGGGGGGGGGTGGGGGCTCCAACGATCACTAAACTCCTTGAACCACACAACAACAAATGCGGTACAACCACTTGATTGTTTGCCACACCGCAAGTATAATGCG
>JAOXNX010000001.1:13354757-13371232 GCA_028566075.1 Solidago caesia | reverse complement strand
ATATCATGCTTTTAACTAATATTTACTTTTCATTTGTTATTTGCTTTGTATAATTAACTATATATAACTTTGGGTTTATTTTCTCTTTATGAAATTTATTTTTTCCTCGTAATTTTGGTTTTGTCAATTATGTTGTTATCTCACATATAGTGAGATATTATATAACTATTATCAAAGTATCATTGTTTTGGTTAATATAACTATTGGTAACACAGTATATTATCGTTATCGAAGTGTTGTTATTTGCATTAATAAAAGTATTATTATATATTATGTTTCTTACGTAACTTTATATCATTGTTATCAAATTACCATTTTACTCTATAGACACTATATTGCGATCAACTGCCTTTTAGGTTAAAAAGAAAAAAAATACTTGTGGCAACGCATGGGCATAATCTCCTTGTTATCTAAAATTGTCAAATACCTTCGCCACAATGATATCGACAATCAATATTTTCAAGGATATTTTGCACTAGGGATAATCCCACAATAATATCTACAATCAGTATTTTCAAGCCTTTATCGTTTCCCTTTAGTTATGATCTCGAGTTCCACTTTCTGATTAGCCGTCTTTATCTTTTATGATTAGTGGAGTCTCTTTTAAGAATAAGGTAAAGTTATTATTGTACCATAAGCTTTTATTTAAAGGTATACAAATAGGCTAAAACACTAGTAATAAAGATTTTATTACTGTTGCTTTCTTCGTGCTGAGATCTTATATGCAAAAATTTGAACAGTAGGACATTGCCAGGAGTCGAACCAGCGTGGGCGCTCTCGTGTGGGTTGAGTTAGCCATTTATCCGCTGCTGCTTTAAAAAAAAAATTAAAAAAATTGAACAGTAAGTAAATCAAAATGGATGTTGTGTATAGGTAAGCATGTGCATTTTTTTTATTGGAATCCTCTTAAGATGGTCATATTAACCAATCAAAAAACATTAAATATGATAATCGTTCAACTATTTTTTTTTTCTTACAAACTTTCGACTTGAGAAAGTCTTAATCAGTTCGTGTGTGTTTAAGAGTTGTACTTAAGAAGTAGATAAATGGGGAGGAAGGGTGAGAGAAGTAGGGTTAATGAGTTTTAATTGTTCTTAAAGAGGAATACATACCAAAGCATATTAACAGAGCCTTTGACCAAGCAGTATGTAAGGTAACCCGCATGCCAATGATATGGGTTCAAGAATCAAGACCTCTAAAGCGGGCCTGTTTCGAAACAAGATATTCAAAAGCTCAGCTAAGGCTAAGATAAGTGGTGCATTTTGGGAGATGGAGGACTTGCGTCATGTGGCGACATGTCGCACACCAAGATGCTACCCAAAAATGGGGGAGTTGTGCATCTTGCTAGTGTGGAGGGACTTCCGACAAATGGTCATAGATAATTGGTTGGAAAGAAAAAGTGAGAGAAAGAGAGAGAGATGGGCGTCATAGATAGGTCGTTGGGGAAGGTTTTTGAAGGAAGACGCCCAACTGGGGTGGTATAGCGACGTCTTGGGTCCATTCCGCCACGCCACATATGCCGCCCCATTCCCCTTAGTCTAATGGATTTGAAGACAAACGCTAAATGACCACAAAATAGTCAAGATTTTATGAGCCAATGACTTTAAAAAACCTCTCTTATTCGTGTAATATATGTTACATGAATCTCGACTATTACATTTAAAACTGTAAAATACATATGACAGACTTTTGCAAAAATTACGGCGTGAAGTAATAAATACATATAAACTTTACAGTTTTGGACATTTTTAATTATAAACTTTACAGTTTTGGACATTTTTAATAATAAATACATTATAAGCTTTACAGTAAAATAACATGAAGTTCAGCTTCACAAAGACAACAAAAAAAGCACATTAAACGAACAAATTGTTAACAAGTAACCAATTTTCTAGTTTTTACATGGTTACAAATGTCTGGCTGTCAATAATTTTCGTAGTATAACAAATATCTATAAGTTTTGAAAAGTATGACTTTCTGCATATTTAGAAAAAACAGTTTATATTTACAACGTTCAAAAAATAGAAGATAGAACCAACGTTTTCCATTTAGTAAAATTCTTTGTTAGTCGCCCCGTCCTATACAAAGTTATGATGCTTGCATACTTTTTTAATGCAAGTAATGTTATTAATCAGGTTGTCACCATTGAATTCGGATCAATGCAACCGTTTGTGCCTCTAAAGGTACAAGAAAGAACATCAATGGAGATAAATGCAAATGTGCATTTTAGCTGCCAACCAAAAATCATAACGCCAATTTAAGGTTTACGGTACACCATATGTACAAGATAACTATTAGGATTTACATAGGCTCTTGAAAGAACAAAAATACGAAGATTTGTGAAGCAGGGCATCTTCGATTTACAAAACAAAGAAAAATATGAAACTATACCTATTGTAGCCCATTTGTAAAATACTACAACTATCCTTCAGAAACTACAAGTTTGGCTTATAGATTATATTGCGCCACATTTACTCAAATGGAGGGCCACCTGCAAGTTAACTGATTTATATAAAATACACAAGTTAACCCGAAGAAACAACAGAAGCAAAATGAGAAGGAAGCGGATGATTTCACAGTGTAATGACATTCGCCATTGTTAGGCTCTAAAAAGAAGCTCAAAATGAAGGGAAAACATCTTTTCTACAGATAGATTGCCAAATTGGCATCATTTCCATTTCCATTTCCATTAAAGATTTTGAATAGTTCAAAATTGTTCAAATAAATAGAACATAAACTAAGTAATAAATAGTGATAACATCACAATATAGCAGATTAGCATTATATTATCAAGTAAAACATAAGCCATGAAACGTTGTGGGATACAATTGCAGTTTGTAAAACTACTTGATAGGGCAAAATCATATTAAAATTGGAGATGCACAACCACCTTACAGTAGGCTTTTATATTTGTCAAGTATAAGAGAGCTGGTAATTTTGACCCATCTGGCCATATATATACAAATGGGTCTGCTTGGGTAGTGTTTTATCTTTTATCCAATCAAATGAATTAACAGACTCAACTAAAACCAAAATGAGTTGGTCAAAGGTTATACATGCATAAAAGTGTGAAACCCTCTAATGTATTTGATTCATAGTAACTTTAGATACAGTACTATTGTTGCAACTATTTATAAAAAGAAGTGTTTGCGGGTCCGCCTGACCCTACTCATTTCAACCTGTAGTAAAAAAATTGCTCGTTTTGACATGTACCCATTTGACCCATGACCCAACCATGACTCATTTTGCAACAAACTATCAATGCAGGATGAATGAAAACCAACTAAATAAGCAAACAACTTAGACAAGTAATAGCATGGATAGTACCACCACCAATTTGGTGTAGTGCCGTAGTGGTATGGGGGAAATGATGGAATTAATTGGTTGGCCATAGATCACCGGTTCAAACCTGAGCCACGCCATGTTTTACCACAGTGGGCCTCCGGGCGGCGGGTTTTCCCCGGAACTGGAGATGGTTGGCTTGGGCTACCCAGCGTTGTCTGCGAAATGGGGTCGCCTTTCGCCATTAGGTTACCCCAGGTAGCAGGGATTTATTCGTTGGTTGTTAAAATAAAATAGCATGGATAGTAGTAGCTAATGCTTATAGTCAATATAGTGCACCAAATATATAAAAAAAATACTATTTTTGCTATCGTTTATTACAGTACCTTTTAATTGCCTGGTACATCTTTTGTTGCATGCTGCCTCCTTACAGTCCTTGGCTGGCGAGGAAATGTGAATGGGTCACCTGACTGTTTGTTATTACTCATTTCACTAGATTCCGCTTCCCCACTAGGACGTGATGATGCTGTAAAATGATGACTTTTTTTACATGGCGCTGAGAAACATACCAGAAATAGAAAATTGGACCAAAGTTAGTTATCTTTTTATGAAATTAAGCCTTATTAACATACTAGAGTGTTTTTAGAAAAAAGAAGGAACCCATGTATTGTATATTGGATGTATACACATATTTAACCTACATCTTATGTACAGCAATTAAACAATTGCATTACATATGTACAAAAGGGAAATGAATATACTGAATGTGGTCATAATTAAATTTCACACAAGACAAAAGAACTGAATTTGAAGATCATGATGTTTGAAGAGGCCTAAAAAAGACATACCATCTGGAACTACAGCATCTCTCAAGTGAATATCAGGAGTTTCAAGATTAGCAGTGAATGAACTAAAGCTACCATTGGGTGGGCTCGGTACAGCAACTCCAATTGCAGAAACTGTATCAAAATTCTCTTCTTCTGAATCACTGAGAACAATGATACTAGGATCTGCTAGAGATGAAGAAGAACTTCTATTGGTGATTCCAGATGTCTGGTTATGGTTGTATGATGTATAATCCATCACACAAGGATGATCCACACTTTCGAACTCGTCTTCTTGCATATCATCAGAAGAGCCACTGCTCATTGATATTATTTCTTGCGCATAATTCGTACTGTACTCTTCTATATGATTGCCGCGACCATCCGAAATCCCGTTCACATTCCCATTTTCTAACTGGTGTTCACTTTTTACAGCAGAAACTTCCATATTTGAACCATCATTAGCTTCAAGAACACACAATGATCCATCCGAAAGGTGCCATTGTTCAAGATCCTTAAATGGACGTGCAATCTTTACACGCCACGAACCATCAGATTTCACTTCGATCTCAGTTACATCTTCATCACAAGCTTCCATCTTTCACAACATATAATATATAGAAGAGAATCAAGTGCTTTTAAAGTTAAATCAAGAAAGCTATAATAGTATGAAAAGGAAATTAAGCATAAAATTACCATCTTTACGATACGATTTAAATAGGGATCAATGATAATGTCTTCCAACGAATAATTTTTTAGGCATATGGGGCATTGCCACTGCAAAAGAAAAGATTCTCATGCAAACTACCCAGAGAAAAGTAAGTTTCAACACAGAACAGTCAAGTATGGTAAGAGCTTGCCTTTCTAGACCGTTGGTTAATTTCCACCAAAGTATGGAGATCAAAACAACCCAGATGAATGCATCCTTTAAATCTAGCAGCAGTTTTCATTCTACACCCACTCATCTGGCATTGATATCAACAAAACACAAATACATCATAAAACCACCAAACATTTAACTTATGGAAAATGCTTGTTGGTTTCATCAACCATCATTATACTATAAGCACCACTAAGAAGCTATAATGATGTACAGTACAAACTGTAAACTCACTTCAATGACCTATCACTAGAAAAGGTTTATAGCATAAATTTTGACTGAACACTATTTAAAAACGTCTGTGCCTTTATAACATGGGTTTTTATTTCTCAGAGACTTTAAGGCAGATAACCTTCTCACCAGGTCAGGGATTTCAAGGTGTGGTTGGCATGTAGATGAGACTGTAATTGGGTACAGGTTTGAAAAAAAGCTAGGAGAAAAAACTATGATTGCCTCAAAAAGATGTTACTTTAGAAGTTGGGATTGATACTGTAGTTTGAAAATTCTTTTATAACAAAAAAAGAGGGGGCAGTATATGATAGTTAAAGAAAGAAAGAAGAGGGTGTGAGAGCCTAAGGAGAGAGAAGAAGGGGTTGAGGGTTAGAAAAAACACACCAAATGGGGTGGATTTGCAAAGACACGTATGTCATGGCTTTTGACTTATCATATAAATGTAGCATAAAAAACTAGAGTGTAAACAAGCAGAGCCAAGCCCGAGCTCAACAAGGGTCAAGTTCAGCTCATTTATAATCGTAGGGATTGAGCTCGCCACACATCAAGCCTTAAATGTAAAACTATAGCTCCGCTTACATTTTCTAAGCTCGAGCTCCGCTCATTGACCAATCGAATCTTTTTCTCATCTAGGCTTTTATAAGGCTACAGCTCGGATTGAGATCATTTATAAAAACTCAAGCTCATTAACTCTATAACTCACAGGAAAGTAACTTACAAATGCCTTTGTTCTATACTTTCATTAAGGAAAAAAAAGGTACCAAGGATTTTAAATAAAGAGGATTTCCTTTTAAAAACAATCTAAACACCAAAATTGGTTTTAGATTTGTAGGAAGTTAGGTCAAAAAAAGAACACATCAAGTGTTGGACCGCCATAATTCTATTATAGAGTATCAGAAGAATGGTTTGACTAGATAAAAGCGGAGTAGCTCGGCTCATTTGCAACCCCATTTTGCAAAACCTATCCCCTTATAACATTAACTATCACTTAAATACCCATTGCTTCATTCTGGAACCCTCAAAGACTCAAACCAAACACAAAGTTACAGAACTTGTAAAGTACAGAAGACGTACAGGGCAGCGGAGATTAATTGTGACATTATCTGCAATAACCTCTAAATCACTGTCACTATCATCATTAGTGGCATCCATTCCACCACCAATGCAACGACAAACACGGGAAACAGCTTCAGTAAAAGATTCACCTACTTGCTCGCCAGGAATCATGTTGATAACCTAACAAGACAGTAGACAAAAGAAATTAGATGTAAAAGAAAAATACTAACTTAAAAAGTCAGATCACAATGATTGCATTATTACCAATCATATTCTAGTATTTTTCCTATGAAAGATCTCATGCATTTGAATATATGGCTTTAAAAAAGAATGCAGCAAAAAATGACATCAAATGCAAAATAAGTGAAGGTACCTGTTGAACAGTTCGTTGCTTCACTAGTCTGACACCCACGCAAAATGTCCGAGCATCAGAGCAAGATAAAGAGATGCTATTATATCCCTCCACCAGAAACACTGCTATCTGAAAGGTAAACAAAATCCATTTCAATACAAAAACGCCAACTGTTTTCGTCTAATTCAAATCATGAGGTAACGCTAATATGAAGGCAAACACAAGTGACGTATAAAATAAAACTTACAGATGGACCATCGTCGCGACCATTGACTCCAAGCATCTTTGATCCAGGTCTGCTAATTGTCTTTACATGGATGCCTGGATAATAAAACTTCTTTAAAATCAATTTATTATTACTAGAGTTCATTGTCAGGCTTCCCAATCCACCACCACATAATCCCTCAAATACTAATCAGACATAACATACATGTAACCGTGACAAAAACATGTAGCATCTCAATGATGAAATTCAATTAACAAAAGAAATAATATAGCCAAATTACAACCAAACAAATATTATAAAAAAATATTTAGCTTTCTCAAGAGATGTATAAGAGCAGAACAAGTATACAAAAAGCTAAAGAGAAGATCAAATAAACAAATGCATACAAGATGGCACATATGAAATGTATGAATGATGAGTCTACCAATATTACATTCAAAGATGTATCACAGTATTTGTTTTCAAAGATAGATATCATATATCTGGCACCAATTCAGAACAATTAGAAATTACATTTGGATATAAATACAACACATAAATATTAGATAGTCCCTAGATAATGATAAAGTTAATATACCATTGACTCTTAATTCAGGATATTGAGGCCATTGCATCCTGAATGGAACATTATCATTGAGAAGAATACACCATGCCTGCTCAAGAAATTAAGAAAACATAAATAGATCTATCCACCCAATAAGGAAATTGTACAATTGAACAAATCTCACCTGTACATCATATCCTGAATTCTCCAGCAAATGTACATCTGCTCTAGTGATTTGGAAGCCTGTCTCCACGGTCTGTATTGGCTGTGAACTAAGAAACACAAGTTTGGGAATAAATGAGCTCAAACCTTCGAGATTCAAGTATGATGTAGTTCCTTAGTCATTTTAAAAGAAACAGTGTTCATGATGTAATGGAATGTTCATGTCAGCAGAAAATCTCAGAGAACCACTATCCAAGAATCAGGCACAAAACCACACCCCTGTTTAGTCAAACCGGGAGGCTAAAAATCACTCTACTTAATTGAACATATCAACTAGCATACGATTCAAAGCATTTTACTAAAAAATTAATTAGCAATTGTGTTATGTTACATGAATCTAAAGAAATGAAACACTCAAGCAATAAGCCAATAATGAAGATCAAACCTAACTAACTTACCCATCATCCGGGATACTTGAGACAAGGAGCTTAACAGGATATAAAGGGTGTGCCAACGTCTTCCAAAATCTGACCAGATAAATTTCCAAAATAAAAACCACGTCAGCTGGTCCACCTTAACATGACAAAAACAGTAAAGTAGCTGCTGAGTGCTGAGCTAGCATATGTACAGATTTTGTTAAGCAAAAGTATATAGTTATAGAAAGTAAAAAGGACGTGTGTTATGCCAGAACAAAAAATGTAATTCAAAACCATATTGATTAAGAAACATTTCTAAGTGTTCAATTATTTGCTACGTATAATTTGATTACAGTAATACTTCTTAAGGCTCCTTGGTAATCATTATACTATCTTTAAGTAAATATCATTAGTTAGAGGGGAAGAGGTAGCTTAATACCTTTTAACTAAATTAAGTTTGGAAAATACTTATGTTTATTCTCACATTAAGTTTAGCTCTTACATGCTATCTTTTGCTTTAACTGACATATTAAGCTTGTAAAAGAAGGGTTACCTGATATGAATATGCAATGGTGATTACGTTAGATGTACTTGTTGAGAGATTAAATTTAATTTTTTATAAAAGAAACTTGACATGAATGACGAATCATATATAATTAGCAAGCTATATAGGGTCTTTGGAGAGGTGTGTGGCACAGTTTAGTGTAACCAGTTGGCTTGGTATAGAAAGGCACCCATCAATCTTACGGCATCTTGGTTCGAATTAATCAAATGGGATTGCATGTAAAGGTTGAAGGATTCTTAATATAGGTAACCATATCTTGATAGATAATAAATGATTTAACAGAGACTTATTCAATTATAACCACTTTTGGAAATTTACATTTAGTTTGGGAAATACTAAAATGGTAAAGTGGACAACTACTTTGGGGAGGAAGTAATATATATTTCTACATGCTTACTAATTAGTTTGTAACTTTCTAAGTATTCTGGTTACTCGAACTGTGTGATTGGTAACCAGGCCATATGATTTTGTACTAAGCCATATAGCATAAAAGAAAAAATAACCACGTGGTTCAAATAAAGAAAAAGGACAAATAAATCCGTACGGGTCACATCGATCGATTCGACAAACTTCGCAATAATGCTGAGAATGAACAGGTGGGGCTCCCTCAGTGGACTCAACTGGGATTATAACACAAGGAATGTGTTGTAAAACATGACAATGTGAATCTGCACACTGAACAGAAACAAACTCCACATAAGTAAAAGTCATGATAAAATTCACAAGTGCTACTCAATAAGATGTAAACAAGAACAGAATTGCAAACACGGAATAAAAAAAACTCATAAAAGTGTTTACTAGTAGGAAGCATAGAAACAAGCGCTTTTAGCAACATCTAAGTTCACACCGAGCATATAGAAAATGAACATTTGTGATAAGCAAAATAGCACAATCAGAAGAACTCGAATTTGTTAACATGAAAGTACTGAGACTACAAAGCGTGTGGACAGGGAAAAAGGACAAAATGCAATAAAACCTGAATCATGAACTCTGTTTCCCGTGGAATACCACAAGGACAACGCATTTTCTGATCCACTGTTTCCTCTTTAGTTGCGGTGCTGCTGCTGTCAGGGACACTACGTCCACCAGTTACAGACTCATTTGGCAATGCATGCAACATTTTTCTGAAACAATAATAAATATAAATAGTAGCAAGGACCATTGATGTTGACTTGTTTTTGTGCAAAAACAGAATGACAACAAGTCAATTTGGGAAAGATCAAGATTTATGAAACAAGGTACAAGGAATGGGACATAAAATGATATGTACAAAAGATATTGTTGTTACAGAAAGCATGATCCACTGTCATGCCAATCTGAAAACAAACCAATAAACAGTTACCTGTAAGTTTCATTAATTATCCTTGCCACATCTTCCTGTCGAATCAATCTATTCTTTTGCGGACCATGAGTACCTGATGCTAGAAACAAAATTAGGAAAAACTGAATAAGAACAAAATACTTAAAAATATAAAAACTAAGAGGTGGTCAAAGCATCCAGCACATGCAAATGATGGACACTAAACTAGATTCCAAGTATACAAAAGTAATGGCAAATTTTAGAAAATAGACCTAAAACAAGAATGTGATAGAAATTCTTACCTCCTTCGTCAGAAAGCAAAGCCAGTATCCTCTCCATGAGGTCCTATATTAGACAAGGATGCACATTAAAGTAAACTTGTCATGTACTTCAAAATATGTGGGGTTGATGCCATTAGTAGTATATTTTATATATTATATAATATATATTATAAACAAATAACGCTGTGACTCTGGCAGCGTGAAGAATATCAGATATATATCACCCAACTTTAAAAGTTCGCAATAGGATGGTACCAAATGATAGGTGAATATTATATAATATATATTATAAACAAATAACGCTGTGACTCTGGCATCGTGAAGAATATCAGATATATATCACCCAACTTTAAAAGTTCGCAATAGGATGGTACCAAATGATAGGTGAATATTGCCTGCAGCTGGTCCTTGGGGAAGGGTCAGATTGTGTCCAAAGGGCACACAGGGTCAATGGTTTCTCAGCCGATTTAAACCTTTTGGAACTTTAAAAAGTTGCCATGTGGCTTGCGACTGCACTTAACAAACTAAACTTTAGTCTTCGAAAATGACTAATGGTTCAAGCTGCAAATAGAAAGGGCAAAGTTGGGTATACACAAACACACACATGCACTTGGATCCTGCTACACACTCTTGTGAGAGGTCTTTTTGGAAGCAATCTCTCTACCCTCGGGTGGTGGTATGACTATCTAGATCCCACCTCCCCCATACCCCACCTTTGACAGGATTGGGCATTGTTGTGCGAGTTTCTTAAGTCAACAATACAAAGCTACAGGAAACATGCATCAGCTTATTACCTCTATTGGAAAATCTCATTACAAAGTGTGACAAAACCTAATGTTCATGCATTCGAACCAGAACTATGTAAACACTAATTTATCATCAAAAAGTTTTGAAGAACAGCTAGGAAGCATTGGAAAGATCTAGGCATGTGATTGCCACAAAAGGCATAATCCTATATTACAGTTTGACATCCTCGGGAAATCCCTTTTCTTAATACTCTTATTCCCCTTTCATCTGGAGCTGCCATAATTGGGCTCATCATGCTATACTTGCAGGGAATAGTAAGAACCCTTTTCCAAAAAATGTTTTAAGAGACTATTAGATGAAAAAATAGAAAGGAAGAATAACGCTCGAAGATTATAAAAGAATTTCCAAACATCGAAGGAAAAACTATGAAAATAGTCGAAGGGCCGCTTGTCCAACTGACACAATAGGTAGTTGTTTTCTGTAACATCAATGCATTTAATGCATTTTCCCATTTGAGCTTGAACAGACATTGTTAAACTATTCATTAGATTTCACATTTGGATATAAATACCAATGTTGGCCATTTGCTTATTTCCAACACAACTTTGGAAATTTCTTTAAATCCTCTCATTTATTTAATACTCGTCATTGATCAATAAAACTTAAAACATAGCTTAAAATTTGCAAACAGTGCTGGTGTCGGTTGTACATTGACCGAAGTAAGGTTGTACATTTTGATCAGTTGATCAAATGTGGTGTAGAGCTGCAATGCAATTGTGAGCAGTGCTATTCCACCACAAGAGAAAGTTTAATTGTAGTGGAGGAACTCTAGGAGTAGCCCGAGGAGTGGATTAGAATAAGTGATTGTCCGAAGTACTATACAATTGATGTTGTACTTATCCTAGCTCTCTTTTTTTTTTTGAAAGGTGTGAATTACTAGCGAATGTCAGGAGGTCTAGCAAACGTTGTCTTGACCAGGTCCGCGCTAGAGAGTCCCCTCAATGAGCAGATCCCCATTTAAACCCTCAAGAAAGAAAACCCTATCTTGACAAGGCTCGAACATGAGACCTTGGAGAGTAAAACTCCCCCCCTGGCCCACCCTAAGGCAAACCAATAGCCAACCCACCTAAGTGAGTTGGTTTATCCTAGCTCTCTTGTCTTGTACTGTTGATTTACTCGCCAAAAAAACATTGGTTAACAGATTCTGGACATATAAATACGCATAAATATTAAGTGAATGAAATCACCAAATTAAGTTTGGATAATACTGTGAGGGAAGAGACAAAAAAACAAGAAGGATGAACTGGAGAACACACCCGGCCTGTCTAGCAACCATAAGATCTTACTCTAGAAGTTAGAAAACAACATGGTGTCTGCCATTTATGGGATGTAAAAAGTCAAACATGCAATAATGTGCCAAATGGCTAACAGACCAAAATCAAACTGTGGTCAACTATAAGCGTAAAACCACTATATCATTATTCATTAGCCACATACATAAAATTGTCCATACAACCCATCAAAACAATACAGTATGCATGGTTAAGCAGTGTTTGCTGCTAAATATATAACGGAAAAATAACTTTCAATTAGTAAGTGCAGTACTATGATTTTTGGTTCACATGTATGACGATATAATTACTTGCATTAAATTAGATAGCAGCGAACAAGCATATCCATACATAATAGCTTTCACTTTCTATTATTTTACTGCTCAGATTTAGTCATCTCTACTTGAGTTATAATAGGTTATCGCGGGCTTATACTCACGGCGTCTTTTATGAGATTATGCCATAACTAGTAGTCGGTATCATATTTGTAAACCTAATACCATAAGAGTATTAAACGCTTCCATATCTTGGTCTTTCAAATACGCACCTAAAACAAAAATCTAAAACTAACAACTTTTTGTGTCTGTGTTTGCAAAATAGTGTGAAATATAAAAACCTAGATGGGTCAAATGAATATGCATATCCTTTTCCTTTACAAGTATAAAAGACGATAAAAAGTTTAGCAAAACCTCGATTCTTTGAAATCAAACCAAAACATAACAGGCCCCAATTTAGCAAGCTCATATCAAACAAAAAGAAACATGTGTATAGCATTAATTGGTAATGAAGGAGGCAATGAGCAAGCTAAATTAAATCTGCATACATTACTGGCTTTTATGCAATATGCTCTTGTTCTTGACCCTTTAAATAGGCTTTCTCTAATCAGAACCAAAATTAGACAAACTCAAGCATATTTGTCAAGTATTTTAACTAAAATACAGCCTAAAAAGAACATCAGATAAATACATTTCCCTACAGAACATGCCAAATTACAGTAGGTAACCATATTTATAGTATAAATTAAAATAGATAACCAGAACCCCAACAAATGGCTTTAAAGTTACGGAGAACGGTTACTCCAACCTGTGATCCACGTGAGGCGTTCACAAGATCCCTATTCCCTAATCAAGAGAGTAATATTTATGTACCTGCTTCCTCCCCGTCTTCGGAACACCAAGATGGCTGAGGACATCCTTAAGCTCTTGTATTCTAAATCGTGCCAGTTTTTTCTGATAGATAAAACATTGTTACTAGAATAATACTGTATAATATGAGACGTGGAAGGAAATATAACAAAATTGTAAAAGGAAAAGCACATTAACATAGAACTATCCAGAAAAGGAAATACCTATAACTAAGTGGAGTAATGCAACAAAAGTAAATGAATAAAATGAAAAAGATCGTGTTTACATATAACCTAGACAACAAATACACAAAATCACGTAAACAAATGACTACTTGAAGTAAATGTAAGCCAAACCTTTCTACTAGACACGGAGAAGCATTGTTAGTACTCCCAAGGCCCTGTGGTCTTTGTGAATTTTCGTTGGTTCATTAAAACAAAAATATGACATAATATATTGTCAGCTAAATCTATCTCAGCTCCAATCATAAATAACAATATGTTGATGTTATGCCCAAAGCTTATCGATTAACTCACCTTATTGTAATACCTTGTGAAATAATCGATATTTATTAAGAGCGACAAGGGAAGAAACTAACCCTTGACGTTCACATTCGACGCATGATGACGCCTTTCTAGGGAGAAATTACTAATGTTTACTTTTTGAATTTGAACAAAACACGTGCACAAATGGTATCCGCATGCAAAGACGATAACTTTTACTTTTGGCAGCCCAAACAGCATAAAGCATCCTTACAAGCAGATACCAATGTGCGTCTCATTGACTTTTTTTGGAAGACCGTTGACTTATATATTTTGAGCTAACGTTTGATCTTATTAACTCTCTCTCCATATTTAACATCCATATGATCCCAAAAAACATCAACCCAAACATTTAAAAGTAAATCACAGTACAAGTTTCTAAACTACCAAATGTATCTTCACTTTTACAATGATTTTACATACAAGTAAATTCATTATTTCCAATGGATTTTACTTTCTCATGTTTCTTCGTCAGGCTGAAAACTACATTAGTTGGTTTCCATAAAAGTAAAGAAAGTTGCTTGATTACATATATATGGCATGTCATATATATGAAATGAATGTGACATACAGTCACATTATATGTACCCTAAAGTTTTGTGTTGTTATATAAAATCACTGGGGTATCCCATTACCCAAAAAAGTAAGGAAAAAATTTTCCTACGTCACCTCAATGGTGCCTCGTTGCAGACTACTATAATGCAGTCACTCCTTAATAAACACTGAAACAAATCGCACCAATGATAATTATCCCCCAAAATTTTACTAACAATAGTTCACTACTACCACTTGTTCTGCGTAATTCAAGAACAACAATACTACATTTTTCAAAACGATAACGCAAGTACATTCCTTGCAAAATGTCGTTTTCCCTTTCGTCTCCTAAACACGCACACGACACATGGCAGTTGTGCCTAGAATTCTAAGCAAAGGCGGATCATTGTGCCACCCTATCCTTCTTTCCTACTTCGGTTACTATAAGATTTGTTTTACAAAACCAACCAGCATACATATATATACACACACATTATATTATATACATAAATATAGTAGCATCTTTGATCACTATAATTCATAAAAATACAAAATACAAAATCACAATTAAAAGATAAAAACCTAGAAAAGCAAGATTATAAAAAAATAAAAAATAAAAAAAAAAAAAGTTACCTTGCATTCAGGAACCAAATCGTCCATCTGTAAATTCTTCTGTTAAAATAAATAAATAGCAAAAAAATGCAAGTTAATTAAACCGATTAATCAATTGATTCGAATAATAAACAATTAGGATTAGACAGTAATTAAATTAGGGATCGTGAGTGTATAATTACTGTGTATGTTTTATTTTTATAGGTTTCACTGAGCAGTAGCAGAAGTGAGGGGGGCAGACGGACGTCAAACGAGGGTTTTTCGCTATCTATCAATATCAAAAATGATTTTATTTTTAATTTTTATTTATTTATTTGTGTTTTATATAAGGTTTGGTTTGGTCTGGTTTGGTTGTATCTATAGCAGTAGAACAATCCATAATCTTGTGTCAAACGCGGGGTATGAGCCATGAGCAGGCGATCCGTCAAATATCAGCCAAGAGAGGAGAGATGCAGACAATCATATATTTATGTTGTAAGAACGGGAAAATCTTTAAAAGCTTTTTATTTTATCACCTTTTTAATCCATTAATTTTAATCTATTAAAAGTTTATATTCAAATATTCAATGGAAAGCTTTATTTAAAACTTTTGTTTTTTTTACATTAAAAAGTTTTCTGAGCATTGTCAACTCATCCATTAAATAAATTATTCAACCCAATGTAACCAACCCTTTCCAAAGACTTTTTCTTCGAACAAAAAAAAAAAACTTTTTTTCAACCACCAATTAATATGTCAAATGTTGGATACGGAAAAAAGAAATATAGACAATCATACATCTACATAGTAATAGTAATATATTAATATGTAGACACCCAAAAGCTACTACTCCTATGAAAAAAGACTATCCAAAGATATTGTCTTCAGGCATGTTTGCAACTATCTATAATACCTTTTCCCTTCTTTTTTTTTGTCAAACTAAAATTTTGAAATACCTATAATATCTTTACCTAATAACCATTAATGATTAATTTATAATTTTTTGAAATATTTATTCTATCATTTAAATAACTACTTTATATAATCACCAACATACTTTATATAACATATATTTTATAACTTTTAATTTTAAAAAAATTATTTTCAAAAAATATCTATTAAATCAAATAAACTTTTTTCGTTATAACGAACAATTATTGAACATCGCTAACGAAAATATTTAATCTTGCTGCTTTGCGTGGGTACTATTCTAGTTGTAAGTAAATGCATGTAAGATGTCTATTTTTTATTTTTTTTTTTATTTTTGAAAGGATGTTAGATGTCTATTTAAGTTGCAAAAATTGTAAATATAAAATGTCGAGACAAAATATTTATCTTAGCTTATATAAAAAATACTTTTTATCGTTCAAATTTTTGACTCTTATTTTACCGATTTAATCAACGTACTCTTTATAACTTGGTAAACTCATGATCAAGGTTATAGAACTCGTGGATCGGGATCGGATCGGCGAGGTGGGGAGACGGAATT
>JAOXNX010000001.1:13299580-13310371 GCA_028566075.1 Solidago caesia | reverse complement strand
GTAGTTTTTTTGTTATATTAAAATTATCAAAGATTTAAGGGATATAAAAGATAAATATTAAGGACCTTTATGCAATTAAAAAATTTTTTAAGATGATGTGGACATGTTAATTGACTTCCATTTAATTAATTGAAAAAAGAGGTATATTCCTTTAATAGAGATAAAGATGTGTTTTTTAAAATAGTGTGTTTAATTGAAGGGGGAAAAAAGTAAAGTGATGAACGAAATGGAGAGATACTGTTGTCAGATGTGTGTCAATTTAGAAGTGATAATGTAGCTCTAATGTTGCAAAACTGGTGAAGAAAAAAAGAAGTTATTGTTGAGAAAGACCTAGCATGTGTGCCTTTTAAGACATACTTTAGAGAAACCCTTATTATTATTACTATTATGAGAAAATGATGTCTGCTTCAACAAGCAGACAACCATTGTTTTTCCCCTCACAATCAATTAATGATATTCCTTTTTTTTTTTTTGAAAGGTGAATTTCTTTATCAGTGTTTCGTGTCGCGGTCGACAGCGGGGGGTCTAGCATACGTTGTCTAAACCGGGTCCGCGCTAGAAAGCTCCCTCGAAGTGGAAATGCCTATTTCAAATACCCGATGGGGGGAAAACCCCCTATTAATCCGCCCGAAGGCACGACAATTAATAGGGATAAACCCTTGCCTTCTCCAAGATTAGGCCCAAACCCCTTCATTGGGGGACTTCCTATGTCAAAGAATAAATAATGTAGTTGCCAAAACTTGAATTTTGGTCACTTGTACCGAAGCCCAAAGCATTAACCAACTCTACCACATGTCTTTGACAATTAATGATATTCCTAATGTGATTGAATAACCAAAATATGATTTTAAAAAATTAAAAATTCCTGCTTAAAAAACAGAATTGCCTATATGTGTTAGCAGGTATTATATCCTCTATTATTATTATTAAGATTTTTCTAACATGTGTCCAACTTGTACCCAATAAACACGAGTTGCATTTAATGCACCAAGATTCTCATTAAAAAAAAAACGTATTTAATAAACTCTCAGTTTCCTCCATATTCATTTTAAAATTGTAAAAAGTAAAATTGAATTAACGAGTAATACATGTCTTTTTCATCTTTCAATAAAAATCTTAGTACATTACATTTACATGTACTCTTAGGACAGAAGTTAGAAAAAACCATTATTATTATTATTATTGTTATTATTATTATTTAAACGGTCTAAACTACACTAATCATTAGAAAGTATAACTATATTAAAGATTGAATAGTCCCAACTCCCAAGCACTTATTTATGAGATTAAAACTGATACTATTAGGCCCAAAACCCATTGGTCCTTCTATATTCATTTCTACCGTTGTTTCTCTTTCTTGTATTCAAGCCTTCAAGGTCTATTAATAGAATATTCAAGTTATACAACCAATAATTATCACCAATCACTCTCCTTTATATAAATCAATGGCTTAATACATATTCAGATCGAATGTGCAGCTCAAATAAAACAAAGAGAATGTATTGAATGTGATGCTTACAGTATATCGTTTCCTGATACTTATCGTCCTCGCTAGCCACTATTAAACTCCTTACTTCTAAATATTGCTATATAACATAAACATCTTGACATTTAATAGTTCCGTGGTGTATGTAACTTCCAGAATCTCAATTGTGTGTATTAAACGTTCATTTTATTGTTATTGCATGTACCCAACTTGTTACGTAACAATGTTGGTTCGGTATTGATGACACGGCGTGACAATTTATATAGTGATCATATATGTCCATTTCCTAGTGATCTTGTATCTCATGACTACATGCTAATTATAACTGTGAAGCAACGAATCATAAGGGTATAGCCCTTTGAATCCATTTTCTCCAAAAGAGTAATCATTTGTTTGAAACTTAAACGAACTACTTTAGTCGTTTACAAGTTAGAAGAAACTATTCTCCTTGTAGAAGTTAGACTACCAGGCGTGTATCATTTGTTGAATCCAGGTGACTTTGTCAAACTACGCGCCTCAATGTTAGGGCTCTATTATGTTATCTAACGGTTTTGGTCAATAGAAACACTCATCTTCTGTCATAGTAACCGGCAAAACACACCAAGTTACATGCAGAGTGCGATTTATAACCAAACATATTCTAAAACTTTATTAGATACAGCAAGTTTTGCTGAGTGAAAAACCAGACCACGAAACGATAGGCCAACTTCAGATCAAAATCACTCTCCTCATTTTAGACCAGCATCAATTGGTAACTACTTCAACAATTTTCAAAACAAACGAATACAGCAGCTAATTTCGGAGAAAACTAAAAATCAAACCTAACCATTTACCCAATGATATCAATTACAAAGTCCCACAACATTTCTTACAACCCCAAAAGATTCATATTGACAATTGTGGCAGGATTACTCAACCTACGCCAACCAACCACCCTTCATTTGGGAAAATCACTAAATCCTTCCAGTTATTATATCAGCGTTCATGTTCCGTGAATGATCCTAAACGTGGAAAATCACATTGCACAAAGAAAAAGAAAGGAAGATGCATGGTAATTGGTAAAATACTTGGCTTTCAAGATGCAACTCTCCCAGATGATCTAGATATTTATTTTATCACCAAGAACATGATCCGCCCAAAAAACTGGCATTGGATGGGAAAGGAGCAAGTAGGTTTGAGTTTGAGGTTTGACTAACGACCAAATAAAACAGGGTATCTTCCTGATTGAAGTTCTAGAGGTCGGCCCAAACAGGTTGACCTGTATTTAAATGAAACCGATTCTGACTCATTAATTAACCCTAACCCAACTCGCCCATTTGCTACCCTCAGTTTATTTCCTGGATGCCAATACAAACACATCTACTATCACATGAGAAAAAGTATTAGATGAGTAGCTGAAGGGGGTGTAGCAGACTTGCACTCAAAATAGTTAGAAATACGACAACTCGTGCTAAAAACTAATCTAGAACAAAGCATCCCTAGTACTATTATTGAAAACAAGGAAGCATTAATTCTCACTTGTCTTTCAAAGGACAATAAGTTACATTGATACAAACACTTGCCTTCTCATTGTAGCCCAAAAGCTGCAGCCTATCAATACCACTATCCCATTTTACCTGCAACATTTAATAATCCACACTCATCAGCTATCTTATGCAAATATTTCTAAATCATCAAAAAAAATTACTTAAAGAGTAACAGTTACTCACAGGCAGAAAATAACTCA
Source organism: Solidago caesia (assembly GCA_028566075.1). NCBI lineage: Eukaryota > Viridiplantae > Streptophyta > Magnoliopsida > Asterales > Asteraceae > Solidago > Solidago caesia. The sequence continues at coordinate 13,307,159 of JAOXNX010000001.1, read as the reverse complement.
TAGGGAAGATAACTCTCATCAAACGTTGAATCTTTATAGATACGATAGTACATAATGTACATTGATGGTCCAAGTTCACGAGTCATTATATATCTTCTTGTCATCAGCTAAAAGGTAATTCAATTCATGTTAATATATGATTTGCTAAAAATTAACAAGAAATATGACATAATCAGTCAAAGAAAAACAGTAAGTTACCAGAAACCCGCTGAAAAGAAGTAACTTAGCATGCATCTGCCGCATCTTGAGCCAATGGAAGGGGCAAAGGCTTATATGAGATCAACGGTGTATAATTCAGCTCGTAACTTACAACAATCGAACCAAAGATGTTGAATTTTCCAGCACTACTATGAGCAACTTCTGCATCAGAACATTTCTTAAATACCACTCGAGCCCGTCCACTTTGCCTATCGACTTCAGTTTCCGATTCCATTAAAGGCCCAAACCGTCTGAACATTTTATTCAGGTGTAGTTCTGAAGGGAAATAAATACCCTCAGTATATTTCATCGAAACTTCAGTTGCCAAATTTAAGCGCCTCCTTTCTATAAGCTCTATTTGTTCCTTCGCCTCTATTTCATGGTTGCTATTGAAGAAACGCTTTTTATTTGATCTACGGGTCTGTTTCACAGGTTGTTTTTCTTGTTCATAAGCCACAACAACTTGATGTTCTCCACCTCCATTCTGATTTTCTTGCAATAGTTGTTCATCAGAATAATTCTGAATGATCCTGTCTGTCCAATAGGAATCGTTAACATCGTCAAATTCAAACTCTTCAGGATCGTTCTCATTTGAGGTTTTTCTCTTCCTGACATCATTTGAAATTTGCCTAGACTTGCTCAAAACAGTGGCTCGATGACCATTGAAAAACGGGATGATGTTATTCAAGAAATTGTATCCTTTCTGGGGATCCTGTGCAGCCAAGTGAAGTTGTGATAACATCTCGGCTTGATCTGAAACAGAACTTCCGACAACTTGATCAGATGGTTCAACTTTCAATGGTGGTCCGGTCAGCTGGCTAGCTACTCTTTGAATGCATGCACCAACTTGGAAAGACGGTTTAGCCGTTGGAACTGGTTCAGTATGGTGACTCGGGCGTTTTTCTGAACCATCAGAAAGGGAATCAAGAGCCTTCCGTTTTTTAGAACCATCATCATTATATGTTGCATCTTGAAGAACTTGGTCAAGTTCCAACAAATCTCCACATGACTGAAACTCAGCGAGCTGGCGATAACCTTTAAAACGACCATAGGATGATAATTGAGCTTTTGCCATTGTTAACTCCATTTTATCAACTTCACCATATGGGACCTTTGCAAGTAGTCTCACATAGTCCACAAGTTTATCGGGTTCAAATGAGTTGACACTTGCAGATTTGTCTATATCCTGTCTTTTACTAGATTCTTGCTTAATTCCTGAATTCTCTACTATCTGACATTTAATATTGTCATAGATGTCATGAGGGATGCATGAGCATGTGAGGCCCAACTCTACCCGTCTCGACACTTCTTCTAAAGCACAGTGAACTGCATTATTAAAAGCTTCTGAATTGGTATGGCTCACTATTTCGGAAAAATTTGAGCGAAATGGTTTCAAGACGGTCGACTCGTTCCAAGCAAAAGTTCGGTCTCCAAAATATGCAACTAAAAAGCAATCTTTTTTATGATATTTCATAGCTTGCTCTGATGCATCAGAAGAATCGAATATTTGCCCGGGCCACCATGGGTGGCTCCTGACTTTACCCCAAACTAAATCAGACACAGAGAACTCACCTTCATTTTCTGGTGGATGAAAATAACCTGATTGATGTAATGAGACTGATGTTTGATTCCGCTGCTTAGCCTCCAAAGTGTGCTCTGTTGCTTCTGTTTCGTGCTCTTCAACATCTACGTGTACCTGCTCTTCTATACTTGAAACATTTGCAAGGTCCACCTTTTGTCCATCTTCTTGTAAGGATGGTATCTCATCTTTCCAACTGAGTACTTCATCGATGTCCATCCCTGCATCATCTCCTCTCTCCATGTGAGCCTCTTCATATGAAAATTGTGTCTCTGTAGGTAGAACACCATGTTCAGCATGAGTTGCTGCATTGTTAGCTTTCTCAGAATCTTCCACGGACGTTTGAGGCCCACCCGTGGCTGTAACTTCAACTGCAGAATCTAGAACCCCGACATGCTGCTTTGCAGCTTCCTTGCCACTCTTAAGAAGAGTTTGATCATTCAAAGGAACATCATTCAACCCTTGAACTTCTTGAGAAATACTTGTATCATCCATAACTTGCGCATCGGAATTTGGTTGTTTTTCAGTACCTGTCACTTCAACGACTTCACTGCACACAGCAACTGCATCAGGTCCATTGTGTGCACCAACATCGCTTCCAGATTTTTCAGTCATCGAAACATCTACTGTTGCATGTAAGCTTTCATCTTTGCTCGTTGCATCAACTTCAGCAGTCAAAACTTCACCTTTTTCTGCATTAACTACCTCCTGACCTTCACTCTTTCCTTCTAAACCTTCTTCTACAACTACGACATCATCTTCCTCTGACCCAAGATTCGCCACGGTTGATGGTTCCGGAACCTTTGATGAATCTAAAACCTCATTTTTGTTTTCAGTCGTTTCATCCGTCACATGATCTGCATCAGCCACTTCATGAACAGAACCTGTAGGTTGTTCAACGGTCTCTTTGGCCAAACCTATTTCGGGTTCCTTTACTTTATCTATCACAGCAATTTCTACTTCAATAACTTGAGGTTCATCATCCATCTTGGAATCTGCTTTACCTTCTTTCATTGATTGTGAACTTTCTTCCTTGCTAATATCACCAATTTCGGCTTTCTCGACCAAGTTTCCAGCATTTTCATGAACCGCACCTTCACCTGTTCCTGCATTGACCACATCGCTTGATAAAGTAGGAATTTCAGGAGAAATTGTACTTTGATCCACGGACACACCTCCTTGAGTTTCATCTTTTCCAGAAGAACCGTCCTCTGCAAACACCTCGTCAACTTTCGCCATTGACTCCAGAATCTTTGTCGAATCTAAAACTTCATCATTTCCACTTTTCTCATTCGTCACATTTTCTACATCAGCCTCTTCTTCAACAGACTCTTCTTCAACAGACTCTATTGGATGTTCCCGTCCCACTTTCTCTTCGTTCAAACCACTTTCTGACTTATTGGCATCATTTGTCTTAACCTCAACTGTTGGCTGCAAACTCTCTTTCTTCGTTTGTTCAACTCCAGCTCCGTCGTCCTCGTTTTTAGTCAACAAACTTTGTTTCTCAGCACCATCTTCAACTGTTTCTACCCCAACTAAACCCACCTCCACAGCTTCCACTTGACCTTCCGGTAAACCATGGTTAGCCGTTGTAACTTCCTTCCCATTCTTCTCATCCACTTCTTGAATCAATCCAGTCACCTCCTTATCATCTTTCGCCACAACTTCTTCACCCGACCTTTCAATATCCATCTTAGTCTCCTCCACCACCGTCCCATTCCCAGACTTGTCATCATCACCCGACTCACTGACAACATAACTCACCACATTTTCTTCGACCACCACCTCCTCCACTCTCTCCAAAACAACAACTTTATCAACTAAACCGACATCTTCCACAACCCGATCAACCGACCCACTTTCTTTCTCCACGACCCCATTGTTTAGACCATCCTTAACACTCACATCATCATCAACAACATCCACCAGCATATCTTCTTCTTCATCTCCTTTCTCAATTTTAGTAGCTGTTGACTCCTTAACACTTACCAACACTTCCTCTTTCATATTTTCTATCTCTATCTCTATATATCTATAGATACAGATGTATATAATCCAAGTAGATCAGGTACAGATCAGTAAAAAACTAACTAAGCAGGCATATAATACTTCAAAACAACTTTACCTGACAAAAACACACACACACACACACAATTAAAAGAAACCCTAATTTTGCAGCACAATTATATATCATTATATACATATATATAAATATAAGTATAAATATATATATATTCGTAGATCAGAGAAAGCGTACCTTGTGTTGATGATGGGCTGAAGTTGTACAGTAAAATTTTTTAGATGGGTTTTTAATAGAAAGAGAAAAGGTGAGTTAAAAGAGTTCGAAGTGAGATATATGGAAGTGTTTAATGTATATTGGGTCTTCTCTTTTGATTGGATGGATTTGTTTTTTACCATTCACTATAAAAATTTATTGGATTTTGGAGTTCCTTAGAATATGAATAATACGTATTAAAATTTTGTGCACGAAAATAATAGTCACTTAAAAATAATTTTCAACCGTGTCCAACATTTTACTACACCTTATTATATATTATATATTTAATTTAATATTTAATTAAGAACGAAGGCTATGAACAGTGATGGGCTTTCTGGCAAAGTCCCATAAATAAAATAGATCAATAACAATATATATTTACGGTTTGGAAAACAAACAAAAATGGGCTATGGAAGGAGTGGTTTGGTATTCATTTTTAATCCAACAAGTCTATGGTTCGAGACCTTGGGCATACATCTGTACGTTTTTTCGTTTTAATATGTAGATATATGGCACCTGTCCACTTGCTCTTTCCCTAATTTGTAACACTCTCTTGTCAAAATATTTAATCTTAAAACTTCTCTGCTCTATGTGAATCCATGCATTTGGGTTTCTTGAGGTTGTGTATTGGATATTATTCATCTTAAGTTATTGTTAGGTAATCTTCTCCTACTCAATACTTTTTTGATTTCTTCAAATCAGATGCTTACACAATATTTTTTTTATATTATATTTGTGTTATTTTTAATAGCTTTAAGATCCTTTTTATATCAGACAAAGAGAACATGAATTTTGTTTCATACAAAGAGATGGGTGGCTTTTTTCTATAGCGTAGGAAAGGGAAAAAAAAAGGTTTTACTTTATGCTGGTAAATGTGTGAAAGTGTATACAGCTATATAAGATAATAAGAAAACTTTTCAATTATGTATATTTCGGCTATATTTTCCTACTTATAAGTTATACCACAAAGAGTTTTCGTTTGAAAGTATTACAAGATTTATATGTGGCTTTTGTTTTAAAAGCTTTTATCTTACCTTTTATACCAAAAACTAGAACTCAATTTTCTTTTCCCATATGTCATCACGTTTTGAAAGTGATATTTATAGGCTGCTTTTGATTTCAACTTAGAATAGTGCAGTGATCTTAGACTATGCGGAGTGAGGCGGAGATGAGCCCTCCGCCGCCTCCTTTCCGCCGTGAACAGGGCCCCGAGGGGCGGCATTGGCCAAAATTTTTTTTGAGCGGCACCAGTCTTCCGCCCATTTGCTTCTTCCTTTTCAACCCAAAACGGCTAGTTTTCTAAATTTTTCTTTTTTTTTCTTTTCTCTTTAAAAAAAAAAACTTACCTATAGTTGGCCGGAGAAAATGGAAAACTACCCTGTTTTGTTTACCTGTGCTTTTGACTCATTACACACACATATCTATTTTCTTTATATATATATTATTTATGTTTTCCAATTTAAACCCTATACTTTCATGGTTATTAGAAAACTACCCTAAAGTAATATGTTTTTTATATCATTATAATTATTATTATCATTATTATTTATTATTATTACCCTAAAGTTTTATTATTATTATTATTATTATTTAGTTTTAAGTTTTATTGAAGTTTTATTTTGAGTTTTATATAAAAAAAAAAAAGAAAAAAAAGAGTGAAAGATGCCCCTTGAAAGATGTTTCACTCCACCAAAAAGAAGGGGCATTCCTTGGGAGGAGGCATCGTCACATGACGGAAGACGCCCACATGTGGGGATGTCTCACTCCCAATAGCCTTAAAGTTAAGTTAGCATTGGTAGTAGCAATTGTTTTCATTTTTTTGTAAGTTGAAAGATTTTTTTTATACCCATAGATTTATAAGGTGATTTTGATTTCAACTTAGACTATTCGGTATGAGGCACCCCCACATGGGGGCGTCTTCCGTCATGTGGCGGTGCCTCCCCCAAAGAAATGCCCCTCCTTTTTGTGGGAGTGAGGCATCCCTTTTGGGCATCTTTCAAAAAAAAAAAAATTTTTTTTTAACAAAAATACATTTATATACTTATATCATCTATATATTATATTATATATTATATATACATCTATATATATAGTTTGGTAAAATAAAATAAAAACCCAAAACCTTACTTTCAGGAGATGTATGTATTATACTTTAGTTTTGTTTTTTTCAGGAAACCCAAAAACAAAGTAAATAGATTATAGGTTTACAAAAACAAAACACACACACACTATATTCCATCTTCTTCTCCAATCGAATCTTTCAGGAAACCCAAAAACAAAACACACACACACACTATATTCCATCTTCTTCATCATCATCTATATATTCTTCTTCTTCACTTCACTTCACCCCACCACCGCCACCCTCCACTTCTGCTGCTCATCATCATCATTGTCACCATCATTTTCTGTAAGCTATTCTCTATCACCACTTTGTGTTCTTTTCATTTTTACCTATTATTATTATTATTATTATATAAGAGAAAAGGAAAAAAAAAAAAGAAACTAGCCGTTAACGGCTACTTATCTTGGAAAAGGAACGAAATTCGGGCGGCAGTTTGTTGCAGCTCAACTTTTTTTTTTTTGCTAAGTTCCGCCCCTCGGGGCAATGTAGATGGCGGAATGAGGACGGAAAGGGGCGGCGCCGGGGCCCTTTCCGCCTTGTACCGTATAGTCTAAACTTTCTATATTAAACATTGTATTAGATACACAAATTTTAAATCACAAAAAAATTGTTGGGAGACGATAATAATGACACGATTGGAGTATATAACTCATTAACTATTTTATATATCTTTTTTTAAAAAAAAATTATTTATGTGTTGAAAAGGATTGATTTCAGATCTTACTGGAAAATATATTTAGATAACGAGAGCAAAAGCATAAGAAATGACCATTGAAATACCAGTTAGACTTTAGAGCAAAACACTGAACTTTTTCTGAATTGCTTGAACAAAAATTCTTCTTCATTTACTTGTTTATTAACTTTTTTTCTATCTTAAATTTTAAATTCGTCATTTATTTAAATCTCTTTGATATGCACACATTTATGCATATATTCTAAGCACAAGTATTATTATTTAAACCAAGATATATCTTATTTGGGGCTGTTTATTTGTTTACCATTAAGTGCTGAGTGGATTAAGCGACTAAATAGATAAATAATATCTGTAATAATTAAGTAATAAATAAATAAATGAGTCAATTTTTCTTTATTAAGTTTAAAATGAAACATCTTAGGCGATGAGGAGTAAGGCGTTATCTTCCTAAGGCACGCCCAAAATGTGTAAGGAAAGCCCCCGTCACGCCATCTATAGGAATCCAAGGGGCGTGCTCCATGAAAAAACTTCTCCACCAGTTCAATATTAGACGCTCAACATAATAATGGGCCCCCACCTTTTGCCTGCAAACGTATAAAAGTCATAGTACTTCATAACACTTTTCAACTTTTTTTATTATTTTATATTATTAATATATTAAAGTTTTATTTAATTAAGGGTATAAAATAAAATAAATGGTGGGTC
>JAOXNX010000001.1:13281594-13299480 GCA_028566075.1 Solidago caesia | reverse complement strand
TCAATTTTATTTATTATAAATTATAATTTATAATTATGAAAATTAATAATAAATTTTTTTTAATTCATCGGAACATTATCTTCTATACTTTGTGCGAGTACTATTCTATCATTTTATTACACAAAAGAACGTCGTCACGATACCTCACACGTATATTTTCACTGCCGCATCGCGCGGGCATCCATCTAGTTTATCAAAATAGCAATAATTGGTAAGGAAATCAAGACATTAACTTGAGAATACTTTGAAGTATGATAGAACAAATTAGTTATGAAACATAGACAAGTCCAACAAAGAATCACTAAAATTCAAGATAATTTGATGCTTATTTTTTCTGTTCGACTCCTGATACAATACAACACAAGTACAATAGACTAGAGTGTAAAAAAGAACTAAGAGCCCAACCCATGTTCTCTTTTTTCATTCTGAAAAACCAAAACATGATAAACGAGGGGGAAAAAATCATTTAATTATTTTATAGAAAAAATAAGGATTAAATAACCATATTTATAAATCTTGTAATATATGGTTTACAAAGATATTACTATAATTTTTTTACATTATGATTTTCATGTACTATCATTTGATCAATGAAACAATTCATATCCCTAATAGACCTAGTCCAATGGATAATTGGGTCGGACTATAAAAATCTAATACTAATCATTCTTAAGACTTATGAGGTTATTTATATATCATCAAATCAAGGAAGTTGCAAATCACCATAATACTCTTTCCTAGAATCGTCCCATTGTTATACTTGGACATTTTATTTATTGTTATGCATGTGAGCTTAAAATTGTTCAAATTAATGTATAATGTGTTAGATCAGAGATGAAATTCATAAAAGATATAAGAAAGTAAAATTGGGAAATATGATACAAATCATACAATACTCTATTGAATGGAAAGTTGGCTTTATATATATAGAACCTTACATGACAGAAATCAACGAGAAATAAGTAAATAGATACAACGCTAATACTAATTCAAAATGACTAAATCAAATCCTAAGTAGTCAAGTTAAAAAAAATGCCCAAGTCCCGTAAGAGTATCCGTAATGGGGCACACCACCGCACCGTCGAAGCCCTACAACCCCGGGGTGGTCGTGTCAACCATTACATGGGTGGTGTCATTCAAAGGTGGAAGTGGGATCCTTGGACCATGGTGGCTGTGTCGACACCGAGTTGTACATAGGGTCGTTCCAATTTAATGTTTTTTATTACTTTCTTTTTTTATTGGGTATTCGGTATTGTGGGGTCTAGCTTTTGAGATTATTGTTACGGAAGTGTGGTACTGACGTGTCATACCACCTTGGTGTGGTGATGTTACGATTACTAATGCAATAAGAATAGAAGCAAGTGCCCCATAAGAATAGGAAGTCAGGAACTTATTAGCTAACTTATTTGTAACATTCTTCATCCCAAGATGGATGTAAGTTAAATAGAAAAATTTGTCACTAGGGGAACTCGTTGTCACTTATGAGTTGTGACTAAAAGTGCGTCCTGAAAGCACGTTTACACACATCACAAAATTCAAAAATTAAAGGTAATGGAAACTAAAATGATATTTGTGTGAAACGCTATATGGGTTATACGTCTATTTTTAGACATATATCAGTCACAATTATTTTACAAAAGTCTTATATATCTATACTACTATATAAAGATTACAACCCTGTTGAAAAGTTACAAGATTGGAATATAAAAATACTCATATTACACCTATTTATCTATTTACACCATAAATCACTTATTTCTTAAAATATTTACATTACCCTTACATCAATTATCTTTACACCAATTACCTACACCACTCGACGCCACCACCACCAGTTACCGCCACCACCACCAATCGCGGCTGCCACCACCATTAGTTTATACTCATTAATGTATGCCTATTTTTTGGATAAAAAATGATAACATTCTTTTGATTTGTTGACAAATTAAACATGTCATTTTGACACATATGTGAGGATCACAACTATGCAAGTCAACGTGAGATGTGGAAATACATGTTAACATGTTTGAGTTGACATATATGTGCAATTAGATTTGTCAATATAAAACGCGTATATAGTGGAAAATAATGTTGACATTATTATGAATAAAATCGTGTAAAATCATTATATCGTTAATTAAAAATTCAAGTTAGATTCATAAAAAATTCGCAATCATTGTATCAATGTAGTTCAGCTTTCTTGTAACTTATAATTGTCACTAAATCATTAACAAGATAGATATGTACTCATTTGGCAAGATCTTTCAATCAAAACCACAATAGAGAATAAAATCACTTTTTATTGTTTCAATCGTCAAATAGATTCTCGGGAAAATAGAAAAGTACATTTACGATCTTGTAAGCTTCATCAATGTTCTTATCTGAAAATTCAAAAACTTCCCCAATTAAGGTTTCATAACAACGTTTTTTCAGTTTTTTGACGAAAAATAATCTCTCCACGTTAACTGCATCTTGACATGTTTTCTAAGGTACAAGTTAGAAGACCCCGTATAATATTCGTGACATATTATCTTGTATATCTATGCATAATAATGGTTGAATAAAGATATAACTTGATAAACCAGATTCGTGAATTATCCATTATCAACTCATTTTCTTTTATATTTTTGACAGCTTGTTGATTGTATACATCATGTGATTAGATGATTCTGCCACAGCCTGGTTGGCCAACAGGAAAGAAGTATAAGTACTTTAAAATATATCATGTTTTTATGATACAACTCATGTATGTTATAAGGAAAAAAAAACATGCATACAAATGTATTCTTTTTATTTTTATTCTAACATAAGTAACTTCCAAGTTCAACAATTTTTACACATGTATAACATACTATACATTATGCATATAAACTTATAATAAAAAAGAATAAAAGAAAAGAGCTTAATTTTTTTATAATTTTAATCATTTTTGTTACAAGATCAATTTATACCAACTCTAATATTTTTAACTGGAGTTGGTGTGATTATTGTGGGCTTTGAAACAATAGTAGGAACAGCGGCCATTGGGCGAGAATATGAGTGGGCCGGAAGACCCATCAACCAATGATGCGTAGGGTACATTGCCAACAGTGTATTTGCACCCACCATAGTCTGACCCGGATACAGTTGTGTATATTGTCCTCTGTTCACGTAAGCACCACCCATGTATCCTTTCTGTAATATAATTTACAAAGATATTTTTTAGCTCAGACAAAAATATAAATAATCATTTTTAAGCAACTCTAGTGATAAAATATATTGAAGGTCTCGAATACTGTTCATATGTCACTACGTAATCACCTTGGCAGTAGCGGATTTTGAAGAAAGTCATGAAGGGGACCGAAAGTCACGGAGGGATCCGAAAGTCACGGGATCCCAAAACAATACTAAGAAAAATAATTTTTCAAATGAAATATGGATAAAACTACATTACGAAGCGAAAAAACGGAGGGGGTCGGGGCCCCCCGAACCTGCACCTCGGGAACGTCATAGCAAATAAAGTGGTTACAAGAGTACCGGTTAAACTGCCTACATCAGAACCGATTAACTTTTTTTGAAATAATATGAACATGGATCGCTTTATGTATACTTCTTGTTATGCAAAAGTTTAAGTACTTGAAATTATATTCTTCATTTTACCACTTTCACTAAAATGCTTTTAACTTATTAAATTAGAGCAAAATGAATAATAATATACAAATTGAATGTTAATTTAATCCTTTTAGAACTTTTTAAATGATAATTGTGATATTCCATATATCAATTATTATTCATATTACTTTAGTAAAGTTAACATAGCATGTGTCATTCTACAACTTTTGACACATATTATGTAAACAAATCCATATCCAGGTGACATATTTGTTAACGAGACTTGATACAAGAAAAATAATTATATGTAACAATTACTTATAATTTATAGATATAGAATAACCTACATTCATTGGCACAAATGCAGGTTTATTAGAGTTGAGCTGGAGCAACTTACATGATTGTAACTGGCATTACTTGTAGCAACATAGGTCGTTGGATCATAACCGTAGTATGGCACCACAGCTTGGTGATGGTGGTGGTTAACATAAGGTGATGTTGCGGCCGGAGTAGCTGGATAGTACCATTGTACGTGACTCGGAGGTGGTGTTATCGTCCCAACGGATCTTGACCCTGTATTCACATTAGGTCCTACATATTCAAAAACATGTCTTGTGTCATAATCACAAAATAGTATCCTTAACACGAAAAGTTTAACTGCATGTAAAAAATAATCAGTAATATTGTCAAATTCAGTTTAAATAGATGTTAAAAAAGTTTATTTATACCTTGTTGATCAGGCGACGATCTTTTTCGTCGTGCACCAGTAGAAGCTAAATTGCAGTTAGCACGTCGACCGTTGATCACAGGTGCCGGATCCTCACACGCCTTTTTTGCCGATTCTGGGTCCTCGAACGTAACCTAAATACGACAACCTTACATGTCAGCATAGCCAAATAATAATAAAAAAAGCAATAACAATCAAATGTTTCGTAACATAGAGAAAAAAACATACGAATCCATAGCCTTTAGATCGACTGGTGGCTTTATCCAAGATAATGACAGCTTCTAAGATGTCCCCGAACTTTTCAAAGTGATTGTATAAGGTGTCATTAGGAGTCTCCCATGCTAATCCTCCGACGAAGACTTTGGTCAGCGTCGTGTCGCCAAATGGTCCTACATTGTTGTTGCTGGAGGTCAACATGGTTACTAGATATCTCGTGTTTTTGGAACTTAAGGATCAACAGGATTTGGACCCGAAATTGAGATCAAAGAGTGAGGTATATATAAGTGGTGAAAGAATGAAGCTATTTATAATTTCCAAATCAGATACTGATTATTCTTTGTACAATATTTTTTGGATTATATTATTAAATATCTACTATTAAAAAATGGGTCTCGCTAAATACAGCCCTAAAGGCTGTAGTTAAGGTGCATAAAATAGTTATACACTTACCATAAAATTCAGGGGTGGACTTTTGATATGGAAAGTACAATTATTTTTATGCACGTTAACTACAGCCCTTAGAGCTGTATTTAGCATTTTCCTTAAAAAATATACACCTTTTTAAGTTATGAATGACCAAATCAAATCAAAAGATCTTTTGGTTGTTCATTTTACAGTAAGTACACAATATTTTAACCCCAAATCTTCCTTCAATACTTAAATTACAGTACAGTTTATAGTTATTAAATATCGTTTTATTCGTTTCCGTCCTTTTGGAAATTTGTTTACATTGGACATCTCGTTTTTTCTGTTCTAATTACTCCTCTTTAGCTAACTCTATCACCCTCTCTCAATTAACTATTTTCATGTGCTAATCGTATTAGTTATTTATGTTTTTCTAGTCTACACTCCCGATTTTTTATTTTTTATTTTCGTTACATATTCGTTTCGTTAAAAAGATTGTTCATGTTTGATTTTTTTTTATATTTTTTTTAACTTTGACCTTAGCTATTATTATTTTTTTGTTATATAATACTTGATGCAAAATATATAAATAAACTGGGTTTTAAATCAAAATATCTAACCAGTAACTTACAAAACAAAGTTAAACTATTACTTAATCAATTACGTCAACTTATTTTTCAAATGCCTATTACTTATATCTCAGCCATTCGTCTTTAATTTCATTACTTTTAATCTCAACCGTTTCATTCACCCAACTATTAATAATTTCTACTACATCCTAATTCATGTTACCAAATATTAATGATTTCAATCCTATAAATTAAACAAGTTGTGAATCAAAGCAAGACAATTTACAACCAACACCGTTTGTTTTCGACCACGAAATGTTCCACCTCATTGCATTGTGTGGGTACATGCTAATTAAATTAATTAAATAGTTATAGTTCATTTGACACAATCTACAGTCTACACACTACAATTATTTTGTGAGACTATCGTACAAGATTTTTGGTGAAAATAGATTGGGGGTCAAATATGTTCTCAACTACATATTGTGGTATTCAAGACATGTATTCATTATGGCCGTTGATAAGGGTGTGTAATCGTGTAAGGCCTTTAAAACTTAGGGGACCCTCGGATTATTACAGAGTATATATATATATATATCTTAGATGGAGTACAACTTTATATTTACTTTTGCCATATATATAAATCAATCGGTACCCGATTCCTTTGAAACTTGGGGCTACACATGTAAAAACCTATTGGTGGGGGTTCGACTTCTAGCATGTGAAGTTTTAAGTGGAGGTATCTTATAGGTGCATGTCTCTTACGTGGTGGGATTGACGGGTACTAAAATGAAACCAGGGATCACATAGTTCCTTCCGATTATCCTTTTATATATATATATAATAGAATATATGTAAAATAAATAAAATTAAAATTTTAAAAAACTGAGTTGAATTGATGGATATTAAGTTAGGCCGGTCATTATACACAACTTTCGACGATCATCATTGAGTTTTGATTGTTAACTTTTTTATATATATATCTTGCCTACGGCCCTGGTGTTCACTGGATTAATCCTTGAAAAAAGGTCAGTATGGTCAAAAGAATCACAGGGCAATTAGTCAATATAGGTAGATAAATCACACAAGACTTTACATGTAATATAATTGTTTTGTTGTACGTTCTTCATTATTCACACTACCTGTCTACTTGTCGAAAACATTCACCTTTCATGTTTTATCCGTTTTCCCATTAACCACCGAACGACAACACTTGGAACATATTTTAACATAAATTAAAATATATAATGCTATGTATATAATTAAATGAAATTAAACAATAATATAAAGCATGAGAAAACAAGATGTGATGGGCAATCTGGGATTTGGAGGCCACGTGAGACAGACCACTCGGTAGTGGATGGGGGCTAATTTTTAACGTGGCCAGTTGTATGTACGAATGACTATGTTAGCATTCGAAAATACATGTAATACCGATATCAACGGCACCAAAACTTTTGACAAAAATATAATCATTTGTTTCTGCTTATAATCACTATATCAAATTATTAAAGAATCGTCTCAAATGTGGTAAAGTGACAAGGCATTTAAGACTTGGGTTCAACACATCTCTATGTAACGTGTTGGGATTGTCAAACAATAATCTGAAAACGGTCACGAGGATAACAGTTAAGATGTGTATGGTTAACCTAAGTATGGATCTCTTTTTGTATTAGAGGTGAAGAACAATAAAATGTTTGAATTAGTTTAAATCAAACTATAAAATTTTCTAAATTCAAAATATATATGGTACTATTATTGTATATTAAGACTACATGTGACCACATGAGCCCACAGATGAAGGTTGCAGGTCGTAAGTTCGAAACTTGTCAAAGGCAAATAGCGAAACTATATCTTGTGATCCATGTGTAAGGATGATGACTTATCGGGTATGAGTTCTATGCGGTATGCGCTCTGGGTACCAAGAAAGTACATGGGATCAGAGTTCTCAACCATTTACTCTTTTTTATTGTTATATATTAAGAGTGTATTTTGTTCTTGAGTTTTAATTCAGAAGAGAATTAAAAGTTGGTGTAACAAAGAAAAATAAAAAGCAAGAAAGTTTTATAAGATGATTTACATATAACTTCTCTTCTTATCCTTCTTCTTTTCAATATTACAGAGATAACGATACTATTGTACCTGAATAGAACGTTCGTGAATAATTCGTGAAAACAATTATAGAAATAAAAATAGCTAAAACATAATATCAAAGTGTAAAGAAAAAAACAAAAACATTATAGAAAAGAAAATAGTTAGAAAACAAAAAAACTATAAAAAGAAAACAAAATCTAAACAAAAACTATAACAAAAAGTTTTTAAAAAAATGTAGGTGGTTCAACCTCGCATTGCCGCAGGTATCTATTTTCTTTATTAAGGGCAATAGCACAACCACACCAATACACCATCATATTTATATTTACTTCAAAAAATCTCATATTTTTTTTTAGCAAAGAAACCCAAAAGTCAAAAGAAAGCAAAAAATGCAACAACAAATAAACAAAATGTTAACGGGAAAAAGCCAAAAATCAAGTGAAACAAAATAATAAGAGAAAAAAAATTCCGAAAAAGGAATATATAAAACAAATGTTACAAAAAAAAGTTAAAAAAAAATAAAAATAGATCAAAAGTTTTAAAAAAATGACGTAAAAAACAAAATGTTAAAAAACAAAAAATTACAATAGGAATATAAAATAAAACAAAATGCTAAAAAAAAGGAAATAAAATCAAAATAAAAAACTAAAAAAAAAAAAAGTTCCAGAAAATTGTTTAAATAAAAACATGTTAATTAAATTAAGGGGAAATCAAGTATGCAGTTAGCTGCACAAATTTTCTTCTGCAGCAGTAAACAAATGTGGGTCATTTATGTGTACATATGCAACTTTGAAGGGCTGAAATGTAAGTTTTTATAAAAAAAAAAAATTAAGGCAACATCAGGAGGCATTTGTGCAGTCAACTGCACATATGTTAACCCCTTAAATTAATTATGTATAAAAACAAAAAAATGGGCAAAACTATATATATTAATTCAATAAAGTATGAAACTTGTGGGTGAATGTAAATCTTAGAATAATAATAATAATAAAAAACTAAAAAAGGAGGAAGGATTTGAACCGATGACCCCCGGTTTCATAACAAATCACATCCCCTACTCCTTCCGAACACTTTTTTGGTTTATCTTTGCATTATGTGGTATTTTAGAAATGCATGTAAAGACAAAATAAAAACTATTATCACATTCATTTCCTTTGCTACAAAAAATAATAAATAGTGCAAGAAGCCAACAATAAAATTTGAGAACAAAATTCAAACGAACTGCTGCGTGACAAAATTCAATAGGTGAAATAAAGTATGATGTGACGGAGTTACTGTTCATTTCATCCGCTTTTTAATTAGAAGAGTAAAGTAATAGTAGCGTTCCAATCACCTATTGGGCCTTTACACATATGTACATGCAGCCATCTAACTAGGCCCGTTATATTACTCGAAATCAATCATGTTCTTAAATTTGAAACCCATGACTTAGTAACACACAATGTTATTAAATAAACCAATGATCTTGTACGGTTTTCACATCGTAAGGCTTTCTAAAAAACGGCATCCAATATCCTGGAGCTATAACCACGTACTGTATCATTTTCGCAACTATATACATATACATATACATATACGCTATACGTATGTATAATATTTAGGGGCGGATGCACATGGTCCCAACATGGGTCCATGACACCTCGTTATACCGAAAAATTACATATTAGGTATGTAGAAAAATAAAATTGAACCATGTTAGTTCAAAATAGAAACCATGTTATAGACTATCTTTTAGTCATAAGATACCTCAAACGCTTGGGTAGACCCATGTTATTTTGATTTCTAGATCCGATACTGATTTTATTTATTTTGTTCTGGATCGAAACTCACATTTTCTTTTATTGACCAGCTATTTATTAGCATTTTCTTAATAAAATTTTAATGTTGGTCAAAAATAAAATAAAATGATAAGTGACAACCATGCATACATCTTGCGGGCGATATTCGTCAATTGGAAAGGCCAGAATATTTTTCACATGAGTTGTAACCAAGCAAACCGCCCTTAGTTTATTTTCCTTCATTTGACCAAACTTACTTACGTACATGCAAAAAAAACTGGTTTACCACCCTCACCTAATTCCCCGCCCCCACACCAAATTTTATCTTCTTTTTCTTTTCTATTTCATGAACGTATTCATTAAAATTCATATTATAGCACCCCATGCCATTTTATCACCGTATACTTTAATGAATTGATTATCAAATATTAAATGGTACGTAGAATATATTATATATGTGATGATATAATTTTTTTTACCTTCGGTAGAGATATAACTTTCTATATCTCGTCATCCCATGTACTGTATTTGATGAAATTAGATATTGTTTTTATTGTATATTTCGATCGTTTTCATGTAAGTTGTAACAATTTAATTTATTCCAAAAACGTAGTTTAGTTAAACCTGACATATACATATTTAATTATGTTTAAAAATTTTTGTAGATGGTAAATTATAACTACACATAGTAATATATTAAAGAATACAAAAATGATCGATGTATACACTATCACAATAAGAAGGAATTATAAGGTGTAATGTTGCTGGAGACTCGATCGATCGAAAGGGGGAGTAGAGTGTACCTATGTCCAAGGTGTTAGGTTAAATAACCGAGGGGTAAATTAGTTCGGTTATCTTTGTTTTTGGCTTGTATTCAAATTCTAGAATTTGAAAATAATATATATATTGTTAATCTTTGAGGTTATATATTGAAATAAGAAAACTTAATATTCATATTACTTGTTAGTTAAAGATTGTGTCGTTTTTTAAAAAACACGATATATTATAAATTTGGTCAAATTTAATATAAGGGTAAGACTCGTGCCAACGGTTGCGTCGGTTGGCTCGTTGGCTTCGTCGATTTAGAGACACGGTTAATTTGCACAGGCTCGTCATAGAGCTAGCTCGCCGTTTTGTTTGCTTCGGTTAAGCGACGAAGGGAAAGACGAGGGGTGGGACCGTCATATATATGTATATCAATGTGTATATATTTGGGAGAGACCTAATTAAATGAAGCTTTCAACTAGTGGTTTTAAATCTTGTTAACTACACAACTTTGTTTGTGTAAATCTAAAACCAATATTTAACTATTATTTTATTTTTAGTCCTTACTAAAAATGAACTAACCATTAACCAACATCCACGTGTCACATTACTAATTTCCTAAAATGCATAAGGCGTGCAGACTTTCATGTATTAGGCGAACGTAGGTGACCACCCTCTGTCTTAACACCTCAATAAACAGTAGCCATGCATTCTCATTTTCACATCAAACATTTCTCATCACAACATTTTCATATACTTTCTCTAAACACTTTCTAACTTCGATCACACACTAAATCTCTTAGCCAATATTTTTTTGGTAACGAGAGATCAATCTTATCCGAGCTAGCTAGCCAACTTTGTTAGCCAGTTCCGCCGTGGAACTAACCATGCCACGTGTTGTCGCGGAAAATGTTGTCGATAATTTAGGGTTTTACGACCAACGGGGACAAGTAGCACCTTCTCCGTCTCTTGGAGAGCTTCTCAAGTATGTCGGGGACATACGAAAGGAGGCTAATGGAGAAGAGACCCCGGCTCATCGTGTTTTGGAGATGAGTGAAACTAGCAATGAGAATGAACCGAAGGCTTTGCCATTTGTTTTGAAGTTTACTAATCTAACATATAGTGTGAAGGTTCGAAGGAAGATAGCTGTCCCGGTTCCGCCTTTGTTTGGAAATAGCCCGGAAGGAAATGAACAGCAAGCGTATACGAATACTAAGGTCTTGTTGAATGATATCTCTGGTGAAGCTAGAGATGGCGAGTTGGTTGCTGTTTTAGGGGCGAGTGGCTCAGGGAAGTCGACTTTGATCGATGCTTTAGCTAACCGGATCGCGAAAGGAAGCTTAAAAGGGACAGTAACATTAAACGGTGAGCAATTGGAATCGAGGTTGCTTAAGGTGATTTCGGCTTATGTTATGCAAGATGATCTTTTATTTCCTATGTTAACTGTTGAAGAAACTTTAATGTTTGCTGCGGAGTTTCGCCTTCCACGGTCATTCTCTAAGTCGAAAAAGAAGCTAAGAGTTCAAGCCTTAATCGACCAGTTAGGTCTTCGTAACGCTGCTAAGACGGTTATTGGGGATGAAGGACATAGAGGAGTTTCGGGTGGAGAACGTCGTCGTGTGTCTATTGGAATGGACATCATTCATGACCCGATTATCTTGTTTTTGGATGAGCCGACGTCTGGGCTTGACTCAACTAGTGCATACATGGTGGTGAAAGTGCTGCAAAGGATCGCGCAGAGTGGTAGTATCGTGATGATGTCTGTTCATCAGCCGAGTTACCGTCTACTTGGATTGCTAGACCGGCTCTTGTTTCTGTCCCGTGGACAGCCAGTCTTTAATGGCTCTCCACGGGACCTTCCTTTGTTTTTCTCTGACTTTGGACATCCGATTCCAGATAAGGAGAACCGCACCGAGTTTGCTCTTGATTTAATCAGAGAACTCGAAGGTTCTCCTGGTGAAACCAGACGTCTAGTCGAGTTCAACAAAGCCTGGCAAAACATGAAGAGATCTCGCAACGAGCTAACCACCGGCAACGAAACCCCTACACATGGGTTAACACTCAAAGAAGCAATCAGTGCAAGCATATCAAGAGGCAAATTAGTCTCTGGTGCTGGAGCAAACAACGGTACTAACCCGACCTCTATGGTCCCAACATTCGCCAATCCAATGTGGATGGAAATGGCTGTTTTATCAAAAAGATCATTCACCAATTCGCGAAGAATGCCAGAGCTATTCGGCATCAGATTGGCCGCGGTTACAGTCACTGGTTTCATCCTTGCTACTGTGTTTTGGAACCTTGATAGCTCTCCAAGAGGTGTCCAAGAACGATTAGGCTTCTTTGCCTTTGCAATGTCTACAACATTCTACACATGTGCGGATGCCTTGCCAGTTTTCCTCCAAGAGCGCTACATTTTCATGCGAGAAACCGCCTACAATGCTTATAGACGGTCATCCTACGTACTCTCACACTCACTGGTCGCAATCCCGTCGCTCATTTTCCTCTCACTGGCATTCGCCGCTATCACATTTTGGGCTGTGGGACTCGCTGGAGGTGTTTCAGGGTTCATATTCTACTTCTTTGTTATACTAGCATCCTTTTGGGCCGGGAGTTCATTCGTTACATTTCTTTCTGGCATTGTCCCACATGTCATGCTTGGTTACACCATTGTGGTCGCGATCCTTGCTTATTTCCTCTTATTCAGTGGATTTTTCATCACTCGTGATCGAATCCCTGGTTACTGGATTTGGTTCCACTACTTATCTCTAGTCAAGTACCCGTACGAAGCTGTTCTACAGAATGAATTCGACGATCCCATCAAATGCTTTATCCGTGGAACACAAATATTCGACAACAGCCCTCTAGCAGTAGTTGACAACAATGTTAAAGCCAGACTATTGGAAAGCATGAGCCGATCGTTGGGAGTGAACATCAGCAGCAGCACTTGCTTAACCACCGGTGTCGATATCCTGAAGCAACAAGGAATCACTGATCTAAGCAAATGGGGTTGCTTGTGGGTGACTGTGGCTTGGGGGTTCTTCTTTAGGATCCTGTTCTATTTCTGTTTGTTACTTGGAAGCAAAAATAAAAGGAGGTAAAATGTAACAAATAAGACTTGGTGTACTTGTATGTAACTTTTTGACTTTTCTCTTTGACTGCAAAAGAGAAAAGGAGTTTTTTTTTCGTATTTTTTTTTTCAAGTTATTTATTTTTATATATTAAGCTTGTTTCAATGTATTAAAAATGTAACGAGACTCTTATAAAATGATTATACATATCGAGTCTTGTAAATTATTAATATAATATAAAGCTTTATATGTGTTTTAATGAAGTTTTCTTGAAGACTTGTTGATTTTGTGTATTGTGATGGATGGCCTAATAGAATCTAGAAAATAAATGATGGTTGAACATTGGTTACCTAATTATATATATGACCATAACTATTATAATAATATTATAAAATAAAGGGTTTTCCATTATAAAATAGTTTATATTACAT
The DNA here is from genome assembly GCA_028566075.1 of Solidago caesia. Classification (NCBI taxonomy): domain Eukaryota; kingdom Viridiplantae; phylum Streptophyta; class Magnoliopsida; order Asterales; family Asteraceae; genus Solidago; species Solidago caesia. The sequence continues at coordinate 13,285,833 of JAOXNX010000001.1, read as the reverse complement.
AAGCTAATCTGTTTTCCAATTATAAAGTTGACATTTTTATAAAATATTTGAATAATTAGTCATAGTTTTGTTAAGTGACCGAACTTAAAGGTTAGATGAGTAACGTGGAAGGAAAAAAAAAACATTATCCCATATCTTTCCCTTGATCAGCTTACCGCTTGCCTTCACAAATACAAACACAAGTCACAACATTTGAAAAAAGCCTTTAGTGATACCCCCATAATCGTCATATAGTGGTTGGTATATATATATATATATATATATATACTAGCTAATCAACCCGGGCCGTTTAATTAAAGCTTTAAAACCAAAATGTGTTGTCGATACGTTATAATTTCATATAGAGATAGTTAATCAACTAATATAACGATTTGTAGAATAAGAGTAATTATTGCATTAGCATAAAATAGAAAAACATTTTACAATATTAACTTTATTACAAACTTGCTTTATTAAAATACATGACCAAAACACTTATACTCTAGCCTCTTGTTGCGTTCTGTCATATTGTTGAACAAAAAGTCGAGCGTCTTCAAGTAGAACACCACTGCCATTGCTCTTAATGGCTCAGCGCAATCTGTGCACAACATGGCCGTTTTAGTTTTTAAAAGGTGATTAATGATGGAAAAAAACAATGGACTAACGAAAAATTTAAGGCGAATAAATCTTTTGAACATATTATCTTGTAACTGTTAGCTACTCTAGATACCATCAATTGCAGAAAATAGTCAAAGTAGGAATAAACTTACTCGTTGGTTTTTCTTGTTCATATTTACCATCTTTAATTGGAGATACTTCATGATCATACGAGAATCGCTTGGTCACACTTCTAGACTTTCTTGTTGGGATATTAGATCTACCTATGCCACCGAAAACATAAATAAAGGACATAAAGAAACTATATTTGATGTGTATACAACTTTTAAAACTATATAAATAAAAGATTGCAAGCTCTTACTTGCTAACTACGCATCATAAACATAATGAATATAGGTGCACGATTAGAGATAGAAACAAAAGTGGTAGAAAGAGTAACCAAATGTATAATTACATGATTCAATATGAAAGCATTGTTAAAGTTTTTAAAGTTAAGCACCAAAGACCATAAGCCAAATAAAATTCAAATATTTATTTTTCCATGAAAATCAATGTCCAAGAAACAGTTACAACAATCACAAAAGTATCTACTCCCACTATTTTGGATAGGCTGATTTTGCTTATGCTTATTGGGTTATGTATCAAAAGTCATAAGCTTAAATATCTTGGCTTATGCAGTTATGCTTATTAGCTTTATTTCTTAAAAAAAAAACAAAAAAAAAAAAGACAAGCTTGTAAAAATAAGCCTTACCCGAACACTGTATTAGTTTATGCTTCATAAGCTTAACAATTACATTCAAAACAAAAAAGTCCACCCAAACACCTTAGTATAGGGGATGTTTGGTACATGTGAATGGAAGAGAATGGAATTAAAAAAGAGAATGGAAAGAGAATGGAATACAGGGAATTAGAATCCCTTAGAATGATTCCTTTGTTTGGTATACCTAAAGAATCATTATTAGAGATGAAGAGGAAAATCACTCTCTTGTTTGATAAAATATTCAAACTTTATTTTTTTTTTGGTGGTTGTGTTGTTGGTTATACAGGTGTAGGCCGGTATGAGGGGGTGGTGGAGAAGCTCGTTGTGGTCGTGGTGGCTGCTGGTAGGTGGTTCTCGGTGTCTGTGGCAAGATCTATAGAAGGTGAAGGTTATCGTCGTGATCGGGGATGGGTGATGGTTCCCGGAGGTGTAACACAAGAAGGAGGTGATAATGATGGTACACTTTTCCAGTCAAAGAACAAGTGAGAGAGAAGGCAGGAGAAGTCAGGAGAGAGAGGATGATAGTGACTATACTTTATTGATTCACACTAGAATGAGTTTCTTAGACTAACAGGAATGGTAAAGGGCACCACGCCCCTACGTGTCAGCTTTTTATTTTTTTATTTTTATTTTTAATTTATATTTATATTATTTATGAAATTGTGTGTGTGATGAAAAGGGGGGCACACCCGTTCATTTTGTAAAGATGCACAATTTTTAAGGCACATTTTTTGAATCAAGGCACAGCTTTTAATGCAAAAAGTGACAAAAAGTAAGGGGGCACGCCCCCATTCCGGTAAGCCTTATAATATTTTTGATTCCTCTCCATTCTTCACTTTTTATAGAGAATAGAAAGCAGGGAAAGAAAATGACAAAAAGGCATTTTGATTCCATTCCATGCATCTTACAAACAAGAGAAGTATTTCTCTCTTTCCCATTCACATGTACCAAACATCCCCTAGGAGTAGTAGATATACATACTACTTTAGCAGTGTACATATCAAAGACCGGTGGTGAACAAATCACCCCCCACGAGTGATGCGATCAGATCATCAAGTGAACACAATTATAGAAATAAAGACCACATTGCAACTGTCAAAACATCAATTATACTTGATTGATTGCAAGTATACAAGGGTAGCAAGTAACTCACTTCAGATACAATCGACCAATCAATTTGTAAATTTTGCATTGACATTTTGTCTTCAAAAATTTCAGAAAATCAAATGTCATGCATGAACTATGTAATCTATGATATCCGACAAAACCAATTTCAATTACTCCTATACAAGCCCTAACTCGCACTCAACTAAAACCAACTACAACGATATGAAATCCAAGAATCGGTATTATCTAATAAAAGATGTAAATAAAATAATCAGTTCCAACTCATAGAATAATACAAATTTACTGATTCAGACTATCATGCACATCTGATCCACACATACGCACCAAACCTAAATCCATACGGTATTCCGACTCCAACAAGAAGCAATAAACGGAACAACCCTTCACAGGTAATAAAATTCACATTTTGAATTATGTGACAGTTACTTAGATTAACAACCTAACTAGGAATCTAATGCGTACTGTAAGGGTTTGATTTAACAAGATTAAAACACCAAAATAAGAGACCATACAAACTGGAGATAAGTATCAGTTCCCCCGTGTCTTATTATTCGAATCAATATGTATTCATTTTCTATGTGCATCGTAGCTATACATACAACCTAAGAAGATAGTATTTTACCTAGCAAATTCTATCACTAAGCAACATATTCACTAACCATTTCTATGTCAAAGCTACAACACTTGCAAAACTAACCACTTCTATTGCAAAATTGCAGACTATATCTCCATTCATCGACACTAGTATGTTCATCAGCACTAGTATGTACATCGACATCTCACATCCATGGTGAGTATCTCACGCTCGGCCTATGCAGTTCCTAGGTGTGTGATTACAGGACTACCAGTCAAGAAACCATGCAGATCAAAGAGCATATAGCCCTATAATGCATATGCAGTTGGACAAGTTAAATCATATTTGTCTCTCTCGGGCAACAACAAGAATCATGTTAGCATAGTTGTGAGTGTGGTGCACTAATCAAATCCAAATCCTACATATCACCGGTTTCCGGAAACAGAAAAAAAGTAACAACAGGCTTTAAATTTGAATTGGGTATCAGTACTATGTCGAGTAAGATAGTCTGCAAGTAGCAGGCTTATAAACATTCAAACCAACTTTATAAACATACATGAGTCAGGTTTCTCATGTAGAATAAAAGAAAGAATTCAATCAGTGACAAACTGATAATAGATGCATTCACCATAGGTTTCACAACGGAAATTGACAGATGTATATCATATAGACAGATGTCAAGTAATAGAAACCTAATTTCACCTGCAGTCAATTTTAGCAATTATAAGTTTCGTAACAAACTAATTTTGTTATTACATCCTAAAAGGTTAATACTCCCACCATAACAAAACTATCTTCCACCAAACAAAAACGGCAGTTTAAAAAAAGTGTAATTACTTGAGCTTATTATCAACTAAAGACACTTTATAAGTTGGAGACTTGAGTACAAATATGACCGTCTATATCAAATACTAGAAACTTAATCAACTTTAACTATCCTTTTGGAGAAACAAATTTATGTAATTACCAAAAAGCAAGCAAAAACTCGACCAAAGTCTAAACTTCAGTCGCGGAAAGTAGTATATTGCCATTCTACAACATCTTCCTATATCATCATCAGCATCATCATCAATTCATCATATACTAAAAATATAATTATATTTATTATAAGCATAAACATAATCAATTCCTACTTATAGAAAAAAATATAAACCCTAACACACACATACATCCGGTCCAT
>JAOXNX010000001.1:13263346-13273654 GCA_028566075.1 Solidago caesia | reverse complement strand
CGCCGGTTCCAAAACCGGTTCCTATTTCGGGTCCAAAAATCGGGTACAAAACCGGTTCCAACCGGTTCCGGTTCTTGCTAAAAAAACCGAAAAATACCCGAAAAAAAACCGGTCAATGTTGACCACGAACCAGTTTGGAACCGGTTCGGGTATGGTCAAAACCAGTTTTGGTCCCGTTGACCAAAAACCGGTTCTGGTTCCTCAAAAACCGGTTCTTGAACATGACTAGTGTAGATCAGCATATTTGAAAGAAGGGGTTTTATCATATATATCCTTATTAACTTCTAAAATCACATATTTACCCACTTAAATTGGTTAATATCATATAAGCTCATTTTAAACACTTAAACCTATCATATATTACCCATTTAGTCAATTATAATATTAAATAAAACTTCAACGATTTTGATATTATGTTATTTATTTGGACATATATGTTATTTTTTTTTTTGTGAAAAGTATGATTCGTATATATATCCAACTACTCCGCAATTACGGAGTAGGAAATTACAACAAGATCAAGTTACATTGAAAGAGTTCCAATCCTTCCAACAAAGCGGATCTCTCTTTGTTCTACTAGAATACCATAAGAAGCCTACACTCTTAATCTCGTGAAAAACTCTATCAATACATAAATCCGTATGATCAAAAATCTTATCGTTCTTAGCTTTCCAAAGAGACCAACAAGAAACAAAGACAATACCCTTGAAGATCTTCTTAGTCTTTTTGTTCAATACCAATTTATCACAAACTTCAAGCAGCTCACGAATAGAAGAGAAGCCAATAACTCCCACCTTGCACCACGCACAAACCTTGCTCCACAGAAGTCTCGCGAATTGACAACAACAAACAATGTGGTCGATAGTTTCATCCCATTTCTCACAAAACACGCAAAGGGTAGACCCAAAAAATCAATTCCGAACTTGAAGAGTCGAATAAGTAGGTAGACGATCGAGAGCCGCACGCCACATAAATATATTGCATTTCTTGGTAACCAACTTAGACCATTTAAAAACAAACCTTGTGCTATAATCAATACCACTTCGACAAAACTTCTTAACACTTTTGACTGAGAATCTTTGTTGCGAGTCACCAGTCCAAACCCAACTGTCGCAATGATCATTAAGGACCACATCATCCATAAGCAACCGCAAATCAATCCATTCGGCGCAAACCTCTCCCGGAACAGGAGAAAGATACCAATCCGAACATCCAACAAACCTTTTAGAATCGCTACAAAATCTATCACTTACTAAACAGCCTTTATGTTTCTCCATTTTGAAAAGCAATGGAAACATGGAGTTAAGATTCGAGCTACCAACCCAATAGTCCAACCAAAACCGGGTAGCATCACCTCTTCCACACTTGGCTTTGAAAAGATTAACAAAAGAAATACCCGCAACCTTGTACCTATCTACCACCCCCAAAATAGCTTTCCACACCCCAGTCAAAGAAGAGTTCAAAGGAACCGAACTCCACCTCCTGTTAGAACCATGCAGCGAATCGACCACAACCCTCCACAAGGCACCCGGTTCATTTTTATACCTCCAAACCCATTTGGAAAGTAAAGCAACATTAGAGTCTTTCAAATTTCCAATACCCAAGCCTCCAAATTTAATAGGGGAAGCAACCAAATCCCATGAAACCCAATTAATTTTGCTAGTATTAGACGTGCCACCCCAAAGGAATCTTCTAATAATAGATTCAAGACCCCTAATCACCGTATCCGGACATATATGTTATTTAAAAGGTTAATAAAAGGATATAGGATATTCTCCCTAATATCAAATATAACCAATCTAAAAAATAAAACTCTCATATTTATCCATTTCATTAACACATTTAATAAAAACAATTCCACACAATAAAATTCCCATCTTGCCCCTAATATTTCCACTGAAATATACTTGACCTCAAATGCATTTACTGGGAAAACTTGCGTGAGCAAAAGCTATTGTATATGGGCAATGATATTTGTACCATAACTTTTGATATTTTTACCATTACTGTGCATTGAAAAGTTGTATGGTATGCATAAATTATGATATACTGTGGTAGATTTATCAAAAACAATGGTACGAAAATCACCACCCATTGTATATACACAAGAAAGATGAAACGGGTAAAATGGATAAAGCATAAAGCAACCTACATCTTTGCATATACACGTGTTTCTCACAAACTAGTATGACTCGAAAAGTTATTGTAGCTTTAGTGGAAGTAACAATGAAATGCTAACTACATATTTTATCGGGAAGTGATAAATCTATAACAACTTTTAACCATTCACAACAATGCATGCTTTATACAGTTGTATATTGTGCAGTATAATATGTTCATTTGTTGTGGATAGCTAAAAAGTGTTGTAGATTTATCAGTATCCTATTTCATGGAAAGAAAGAACTGTACAAATTGAATAGCTGTCACATCAATCCCTCTCGAAATTAGAATATTTCTATAGGGTTCCTTCTATTATCACTCTTATTGCATGATTGCATCAACAAAAGATTGGTGCATAGGGCCATTATCACTCTTATGAAGAATCATTTTCGATAGCTTGTTGCATCTAAATATAAGCATGTTCGTACCCAGCAAAATAATTATGTAAGAGAAATTAGATTAATTTTCTCATCAATATAATCTACATTATGTCAAAACGAAATGATGATTGCACCAATATAGATTCGTTCTGTTTTGTAAATTGGTCCCATTGAGAACAAGGGCATAATGGTCAATATAATTTTAATTTAGAATTATTAAAATTGTTGAAGATTTATTTAATATTAGAATTGACTAAATGGGTATATATAATGGGTTTAACAATTTAAGTGTTTAAAATGGGCTTATATGATATTATCCTATTTAAGTGGGTAAATATGTGATTTTAAAAATTAACAAGGATATATATGATAAAACTCCTATAGTTAAAGTTTCTGTCTAAAGTTTGAATACCTTAAAACATATTTATTGACCTCCTAGTGATTTATTTAATATGTATAGTTTTTATTTTGAGTGTTTGTTTTGGCTCTTCTTGACACAAATTTTGAAAATATACACAAAATTATATGAAAATAAAAGAAGAAAAAAAAGAACTCGAAACCATGAAACCGGACCGACTTGCATGGTTTGGTCTGGTCCGGTCAGACAATTTACTTGGTCTGGTTTAGTTTGATATATGTTGAAGTTGGAAATGCCGGTTTGGTTTGAGATTTAGTCAAAACTGGACCAAACCGGTCTGTGAACACCCCTAGTTTGCACGCAAACCGATACTTTCAATTTTAATATATATATATATATATATATATATATATATATAACTAGTCTTAATGCCCGTACGATATACAGTTTGACTATATTTATCTTACACGTTAATTTTTCTTATAAATAGAAATTTTTACATTCAAACAAAATGAAAATTGACATTTTTTTATATATATATATAATTTAAATAAACCTAATAAACATACATGTGTAAATATAAGAAAAATTGATTATTATTATTATATAAATAACATAATTTATTATTAAAAGAATTAAGTTTAATAAGTATTATATATGGATTGGGATTGTTTAAAAATTTTAGATATATACAAATATTATATAAGTTAAGAAATTATATATCGTGAATATATTTAATAAGGAATTTTGTTATAAGAAAGTTTGGTGAAGGATTTTATAGGTCAAAATGACACGTGTCAATCAATGACAACACTATATATCGTTACAAAAATACTTCAATCCTATTTTAATATATTGGTAGATAGCACAAGAGTTTTCATCTACTCCCATTGCTTAAACATAATCCATATCGTGCCACGACTTTCGTGAAATGAAAATATGTAGAAAAAACGAAATTTCCATTTTATCAAGATTATATACTACTTTTAATATAATCAATTCAAAAACTCTAAGTGCCACCATTAGATTAGACTAGAATGTGTAATACGTAGTGGTGGATGATTTTTCCATAAAAATAAGTAAATAAATTTTGGGTGTACATAAAATTTGTAAACTTCATTCAATACATGCGTCAAAAGTCGATGATGACCGACAGCCGGCTTCGACAACTATCGGTTATAGAATGTCTAACACACAAGTATAAAAAAATTGTTTAACTTTTCCTTATAGAACAATTAACAAAATCATCATGAAACATAAATACATACCAACCAAAAATAATAATAAAAACTTTTATTTAAAAAAATCAAAGATGTAAAAGACAAACACAAGATAATAAGAACTTTTTATTTCCTTCGATTATCTACTAATATACTAAAAAAAGATTAATGCATTCTTAAAAAAACATGTAGCGCTTTGTTTGATCGACACATGTCGTTTTTATTTTTAAAATCCTCCACCATTTTTTCTTATAATAAATTTCCTTTTACATAATTCCTAATTTATATATTAATGTTATTTTTATATAATTTATTAGATATATTAATATTAATATTATGTATACTTTCTTAATTTATATAATTCCTAATTTATATAATCTTTTACTTATATTAATTATGATTAACTTTCTCAATTTTTTAATATTAATATTATGTATACTTTCTCAATTTTTTCTTGCAAATCAACAAATAGTGTTATCCCTTTTTTCTCTAATAATGATTAACTTTCATATTTAATAAGTTTTCATTAACTTTCAGCAATTAAAATTTTAAAATGAGAAGAAATTTTAATACCCAGTAAATTGTTTAAAACGACAATTAATGTACTATTAAAGAGTCATCACCATTTAGGTGGGGTGGTAAAAGACATATGTCTCTTTGATGGAGACCCAAGTTCAAAACCCGAGATTGACATTTAATTAGAATATAGAATTGATGTAATAGCTTAGGATATATTAAGATTTGGCTGTTAAAAAGTAACTAGAAAGTTCAGGTCGCGCGTCGCGCGACTTTAATTATTGCAATTACGTTTATCATTGACAAAATTTTGTTATGCTAATTTACTGAGATTGAATCCACAATCGCCTAACTGAAAACTAATACTATAATCATACTCAAATGTTTGTCATATTTATATTTATTTTCTAAAATGAATAATAATCGCCTAACTAAAACCAATACCATAATCATGCTCAAATGTTTGTCATATTAACTACATATATTTATTTTCTAAAAAGAATTAAAAAAATCAAAATCCAAAAAATTTAAAAAAAAACTGGGAAAAAATAAATTAAAAAAAGGATGAAAAAAAAATCCAAAATCCAAAAAAAGTCAAAAATAAAATAAAATTATTTACATTTAATAACTAATTTTATAGTTGTTATAAAAAGCATATTATTAACATTTAATAACTAATTTTATAGTTGTTTAAAAAAATAATTTATAAAAAACAATTGTTTTGGGCCCAACAAAAAATAAAAAGCTGTAGGGCTTTTTTTTTCTTAAAAAAACATTTCAAGGGATGTTGAAAGTGGGTCTTGAACACCTAACCTCTCAACACAAAGGTAGACCTATCTTCCACTCCTTCCAGCTAAATATTTGTTTCAAATTTCATAAATCATATATATAAGTTAAAATGGCAGGCCCAAATTTAAAAGAGGCCCATTACTGTTCATCAACTTGCGGGGCTGCAAAAGGGGGGATTCGAACCCGCGAGGCTTCACTTAAGAAGCGGTGCTTCCACCACTCCATCCAAGACCTTTTATGATTTTTAATTGGCAAACTAAATATATATATGCTATCCTTTTTTTTTGGTTTGCTTACTGTTCATCCTTGGGCGGATAGTGGTATGGATTCTGATGCATTTGATAATAACTAGATGTACGCGTGATACGGAGGCGATGGTGGTAACAGTGTGGTGGTGGCGGCGACCCTAACGACTTACTACAAGAAAAATGATTTTCAGCAAGGACAAAAGTCCTCACTAAATGTCATAAAGTCCTTGCTAAATGTCTACAGTAAGGACATGTCCTCGCTGAAAGGTCGTGGTCAAAGCTTCGTGGCTAAAGGTCTACAGCAAATATAGTCAACGCATACAGCAAGGATAGTCAACGCATACAGCAAAGACAGTTCTGACTTTAAAAAAATTAAATAAGATTAAATGATTAAAATAACTGAAAATCGTACTGCGAGGACATTGTCTTTGCTAAAGGTCTGGTGAAAGTAGAAAATCAATCAACTTTCCCTATTTTTTTTTGTCTTTTAGTGCGCTATAGCAAGGACATGGTATCCTTGCTTTTGAATTTCCTTGCTAAAAGTTATTTTTCTTGTAATGTTGGTTTCGGATTGAGCCAGCATCGAAAGCCTAGTAACATCACGGTATTCTATATTTGAAGGGGATCAATAACATAAAAAAAAGAGTTTGTTTTAGGCTTTTATCCATATAATCATGCAATAAACAAATCTGAAGCACCATAAACGCTCAACCATATATACTGTTACAGTTAGTCACCCCCATCATATATTGAGTATCCTTTCTTTCTTTTTCTCTAGCTCTCGATCGAGCAAACACAATAAACAAAATGGAGAATGCATACCGCGGTAAACCATCGGTGGCTCTTATTGTAGGGGTCACGGGGATGGTGGGTGTGGCCTTAGCCGAAGCCTTAAAGAAGCCAACTGCACTAGGTGGTCCTTGGACAGTCTATGGTGTCTCACGACGAACATTACCCCCTTGGTTTCCATCCTCCTTCCTAGACAAATATATCATGTTAGACACCTTGAACAAAGAAAATACCCACGAAATCCTCTCACAATTCTCGTCCCAAGTCACACATGTATTTTGGTTTGCATTAAGTGTCCACGAAAGCGAAGAATTAAACATTTCTTTTAACTCGGCTATGCTTTCCAACGTTCTTAATGCGTTAACATCTTCTCCAAACTCAAAACTTTGTCATGTCACATTGCAAACCGGTACAAAACAATATATGGGGCCGATTTTTGACTTGGCCCTTTCATCTCAACTCGTCCCTCATGATGCACCCTTTAGAGAGGAATATCCTAGAATACCTTTTCCGAATTTTTACTATGCTTTGGAAGATATTGTAGCTGCCTCCTACCAACAATCTTTCACATATTCCATACACCGTGCTTCTATGATCATTGGCGCATCAGCACGAAGCTACTTTAACGCACTTCTTTCGCTTTCAATCTATGCATTGGTTTGCAAACGCGAAAACTATCCATTCAGGTGTGCAATCCTGTCTAGCCTTTGAATTAAATATAAATATTTTCAAAAGTTATAGATGTGTGTTTATATTTGTGTTTTTATGTACACATGATTGCTAGACCTAATTAAGACATGAAGCTAATTAAATATTAGTTATCGTTTTTAATTTATATATATCTTTAATCATCAACTATATATATATATATATATATATATACATATAGGTATGTTGGTAATAAGTATAGTTGGGAGAACTTTTGGGATGTGTCGGATGCTAGAGTGCTAGCCGAGCAACAAATATGGGCATCTGTAACAAAGCAAGCTAAGAATCAAGCTTTTAATTGCACAAACGGGGATGTGTTTGCGTGGAAAACTCTATGGAAGGTGCTATGTGATGTGTTTGATGTTGAGTTTGTGCCGTTCGACGAGAAAGAGAAGTTTGATTTTGTGGATTTCATGAAGGATAAAGGAGATGTTTGGGATGCAATTGTAGAAGAAAACGGACTATACAAGACAAAAATGGAGGAGGTTACTTTCTTCGGTGCACTTGATGTAATTTTAAAACTCAAAATACAACATGTGTGTAGCATGAATAAGAGTCGTGACTTTGGATTTCATGGGTATGCAAATACACTTGCGAGCATAGCGCCATGGGTTGAGAGATTGAGAGAGATGAAAATACTTCCCAAAACATTGTAAAAGTCTTATTTGTGTGAATAAGTGCGCGGGCCCGGGGCGTCATGTTTGTCGCTACTCCACTATTTTGAGTTGTCGTGAATATGTATATTGTTGAAAAATTCTGTATGAGTCTTGACATAGCAATGTTATTATTTACACTACTTGTATAGTTGTATTGTATATCTAATAATTAGTACAAAAACACAAACAAAGAAAACAAATCTGAGCTCTCACTTTCCCTTCTTCCACCCCGCCACCCCACCACCACCACCACCACCACCGTTCTTTCCCGGCGCCACTACCACCACCACCACCACCGTTCTTCCCCGCCACCACCACCACCACCGTCGTCGTCGTTTTTTTCCAATGATAATACGGTACAACCTCCGCCCTTAAGGGTATTCATAAATGGGCGATGGTGGTAATGATTGGTGATGGGTGATCGGTGATGGTGGTGATTTACGGTACGAGCTCCGTTCTTAGCCGTGCAGGCTCCGCCCTTGGTGGTGATCGGAGATTGCGGTGGTGATCGGAGATGGTGGTGGTGATTAGGGGTGTTCAAAAAATCCGAATCCGAATTCGTAATCCGAAATATCTGAAAACCCGATCCGAAATTATCCGAAAATTCGGATATCCGAATTTTCGGATTCGGATATCGGATGGACTTTTCAAAAATTTCGGATATTCGGATTATCTAATATCCGAAAAATTAAATATACAAAATTAGTGATACTTGTGATGGGCTTGGCCCAAACTCATGTTGGGCTTCTCTAAATGTTTTTTTTTTTTAACGTTGTCTAAATGTTTAATTTCATTCTAAAACAGTAAAACTTAATAATAGCTCATTTCAATATTTCATTCTAAGAATTAGATACATACTTGTGATACTACTACGGTGCTACCTACCTGACGACATCCTTGGCTCCTTCCACAGTTCACACGATACACTAGTAAATCACATTCCATTTTAATATTTTTAAATTTGTATTATTTTAGTAGATCTCGAATAGTATTATTATTTAAGCTTCTTGAAAAGGGGATTATGGTTTTTAATCTTGAAAATTGAAAAGAATTCTTATTTAATCTTCTTGTTTTTTTTAATTTATTTTTAAAATAAAAAAGTAGATACAAATACTACTGATTAAAGTTATCTTACATTTGTTCTTGAAAAGTTATCTTACATTATTATTCAAAGCTTGTCAATTATTATTGTTCTCTTTTTTTTGTTCTTGTATTTGTAGATATAAAAATAAGAAGACATTGGAGATGACGATGAATCAAAATTTGTATCTGAAAATAAGAATGTAACACCCCAAGATTTTAAACATAATAAAATAATCTACTTTTGTAGCTTTATCTTTAAATTAAGTTCCTAGTATTTTATTTTGATATATGGGACTAAATTAGTTGGAACTTTAGTGGATAGCGGGTATAAAACCCACCTATTTTATGTGAAGCCGTGGCCTTGGGAGGTGATGCCCACCTTATCTTTTGGTGACCACTTTCCACCACCCATCTATCCTCTTATCCTCCTTCCTTCTCAATTCTTTCTTCCATTCTTTAAATCCTTTATAATGTTTTAGATTACATCAAATTCCAAATCAAATAATCTCATAGTAATAATAAGATTTTCATGTTCAAGAGCTCTAGTGATAATGATGAGATAGCAATCTCCAAGTATTCTAGCAAATATTAAATTGGGGGTGTGTGTGTGTCGACTCACACAAAGAAGGAAGGAAGAAAAGCAAGTGATTGTTTTAATATTAGTATTGTTATCTTCTTGAGGTATGATTTCTATTGATATTGTTTTTATTGTGATTTTAGGGTTCATGTAACCCAATAGAATTTTGGGGATTATTATGATTGGGTTGAGTTAGGGTTCTTGAGCTAAATTGATTTGGGGGTTTTTGATTGAAATGGATATTTTGTTGTTGAACTCTAGTATATGTTTAAGTAATGACCAAGTGATATTGTTATTGAGTTGAAAATATTACTAATGATGAAATGCTAGTAATACGATATGGTCACGATTGAGAAATGGTGTTTTTGGTGATTGTAGTATTACCACACTTTATGTTTTGATAAATGGTGGGTAACCATATTACTGTAAATGAGATATTGGTCAAATGAGGATTTTGATATTTTGTTAAGTATGAGATATACCATAGTGAAATGGTGATGATGATAAATATGAAAAGAATGATTTTGATAAGAAAATGTGAAAATGACCATTTGAGATGGTTATGGAAAAGCTAGTAAAACGAGATTTTATGTTTTGAGAAAAGTTTTATAGTAATGTGTTTGAAGATGAGTAATGGGAACCATTGAATTTGAATAAGTTAGTTTGATTGATGAAAGATGATCTTATGCATGTAATGTTGTATGAATTGCTAGGTTGAAAGCATTCAAAGTTGAATTGTGGTCATCTTATGTTGTAGAAGCATTGGAGGTGAGTTTTCTTGCATACTTATAAATAAATGTTGGGTCAACCACAAGTAAGGGTGC
>JAOXNX010000001.1:13221270-13237899 GCA_028566075.1 Solidago caesia | reverse complement strand
CCTCATAATCTATTCATTTTTCTTTTTACCACCCCCCCCCCCCCCCGTTAAGCCATTCAGATTTTGAAATTACTATATTAGCCCTCTTCATTATTCACCAATTTAAACATCTCTACCTAATATACCTATAATACCCTTAATAAAATAAATTTACAATATAGATCTCCCAATTCTTAAAATAACCACACTACCCCTTTTACATCAATTACTTTTACATTCACCATCACCCCCGCCGCCACCACCCGTCGCCACCACCACCCAACGCCGCCATTGCAGCCGTTTTTATAAAGGATTACATTAACAAAAAGTAATGAAAAAAGGGATTATTAATTTATCATTAGTTTCATTTGTTAGTGATCTGTTAATCGTTTGTTAAATACAAAAGTGCTTGAAACGTCATTTAAAATTTCACGAAGATTCCCGAGTTCGACCCAAAAACCCAACCACGACCCAGAAACTCTCCAATGTGTTCCCGAACATTTTATTCGTTTTCATTCAAAGATAAAAACGTCATTGATAACATTTATGTTTGTTCGAAGTTATAGTTTTGTGACACACAAGAGGGTTCCCGGGTCACGGATGGATTTTCAATTCTAACTCAACGCTCCATGTGAAATTTTTGTGACGTGTCAAGCCAAGTTGGCATTTGACATAAGATTAACAAATGAAGCTAACGGTATTCCTTTTTTTGCTTAACTTTTGATAATGTAATCCTTTAAATAAATGCAGACTAAATAGATTCCTTTTGTTGGTCCCCAGGATTAACAAAAAAGTTTTCACAATGTATCACTTGATGTTGTATAGGGGGGGTGAATACCACTATTTAACCTTTTAATACATTTTATGAAATCCAAGTTCTGTAATTAGTTAATTTGTTTAACAGTTCAAGAACAAACAATCAATATATCATAAATAGAATAATGGAAATAGTAAAGTAAGTGCAAACTTAAACAACATAAATTGTAATTTTCAACACCTATGGAATCTAACTACGTGGGTTGAGTACAAGTTACAATTCTGTTTTCAACCCTTTACAAAATACTAGCCTAAGCTGAGTATATGAACACAACACAACTTCAAGCTGATTACTCTTGCAGAGTCGAATGTTGTGAGGATAGAATGTTAAGAGTGCACACCTTCTATGATACACTAAGGTAGGTATATATAGGCAGATACCATGTCTTAGATGATGTCCAATGTTGATACGTGCAGTGGTGGAGCTAGAAATTTAGATTAGGGTGAGCCAAAATTAGTGACGGTAAACAATTACCCGGGTCTTTCACACAGGCTAGACAAGTGATCGAGGGTCTCTCACGAAGCTGTTTTAACATTGAACGAGTTTCAATGGAGACAATGAGACATTAAAAAGTAATAACATCAATGTTGTTTTGGATTTCTTGAAATTCAAACACTGTTGGACATTGAAGTAAGTGTAGAGGAAAATATGGGTAAAGCATGCATAGTCCACATCTGTGGTCAGTGGTCATATGCATAAACCTTTGAGGTTTTCATGAAAGAGGGAAAAAATGAATGAAATTGCAAAAGGAAAAAACTATACAAGTACATTATTTCATGTGTTGTTAGACTTTGGGGGGTGGGCCATGGCCAACCTTACCCCCCACACACCTCCGCCCCTGGATACGTGTCATGATCTTGATGGCTCTGCACAAAAGAGGTTTATGTGATAGTGACGTTGTACTTTTTGTCTCCCAAATACCTTCCATAGGATTGTCCCGCCAATGAGAGAAAGGACACCTCATAGAATAAGACAACCACAAACCTTGACAGCCACCAGTACCTCATACTATCTTTGTCATCATGTTTATCCATTACCAAGGTTGATGCTGTTATCCAGAATTGATAAGGAAAGGCTTGAAACACTTGTAAGATTCCAAGCTCCTCGATGTTCATCCAGGCTGACTATAAGTCCAATCTGACTTCCACCTATAAGTTTGATCTTCTATCCTTGATCTTCATTCTTCGGCTTCCAATCAAGTGTTATTCTTCATTGTTGATGTAGCTTGGAGAACCATTTCTTGTAACTTGTTACTTTTCAACAGGAAGTATGAAGCTAACTCAGCTTGGACATACTCAAACTGACTGAGTTCAAGAACCAAAGACTTAAGTATTTTTACATTATTTGTTATCAGCAAATATAGGCTAAATAGAACATGCATGACTCAACACTTTTCTTTAAGAAATTTATGTAAAAATGTTACCTTTTCTTCACTGAATTTGCCCTTTGGGTTTTGATAAAGTCCTAAACAATGGCAGTTCAAAATGTAGAAGAGAGAAACCATAAGGGTATATGAATAGTACATAACCGCCATAAAAACTGGAAAGTCATTATAAACCTTTACGGGTGTGAGAAATCCAATGAAGAGTTGGGCAACATTTACTACGATAAATTAAATGTAAATATTATATGATATTTTGTGACTACTCAATCTTCTTTGTATGCTGATGTCAGCTTATCCAACAATTTGAAGAACTAAGGGTACGTAAGTTAGCTTGGGATTCATTAATATCACAAAACTTAAACATTTAACATCCCTAACTTTTCAAGAAAATAGTTAAACCTTTCTTCATCTAAAGACTTGGTAAACAAATGTGCAAACTGGTTGTTAGTAAAAATGAATGTAAATTCACATCTTCCTTCATGACATGGTCTCTAATGAAATGGTATCGAATATCAACGTACTTGGTTCTTGTGTGGAGAACAGGGTTGTTGGTGATTTCTATGACACTATTATTGTCACAAAATATTAGAGTGTTTGTGGCAATGGCATCATTATCTGCAAACTGATGCTGCATCAACCAAATTTCAAAACAACTCCCTGCAGCTACATACTTGGATTTAGCAGTTGAAAAGGACAATCAGTGTTGTTTCTTGCTCGCCCAGCTTACAAACCTATTCCCTAGCAATTGAAAATTTGTTTTAGCTTTTAGCTTTGTTTTGTTGATCATTCAAATTGAAAATTTTAAAAATAAGTTCATAAATATACTCTTATAGTATAAAACTAGCTTGAACTTATAATATGTTAAAATACATAAATACCGTTAAAAGTTGTTGTCTTATTTGATATGTCATTTGTGTCATTTGTCTTTTTAAGGTTTTGTCAAACACCTCTTCAAAAATATAAGTTCTCGCTTTTTCAATTTTTGTTACCGCTTACAAGCTCCAACTTTAAGCTAGTTTTACTAAAACATACCCTTAGACACCTCAAAACTACTTATTACCGTTAACAAGCTTCATAATGAAACTATAAAACAAATGACGTGCATTTTTCAAGATAATCTCCACTCGAACTATCCTGAACTGGACTTCTAAACACCAATTTCGGCCATTCTCCTTCATATCACATCCAAATTAATGAACTTGAAATCACAATTACATACCATTAAGTACCAAAAGTTCACGTAAACGACTTCAAAGCAAGCATAAAAGGTACAATTATCTTATAAGAAATATGTATAAAATACGCGATATGAGCTTGTAGTTAGTTCCTGGACTTCGTCCCATGGTTTTTAGTTCTCACCTTGAGGAGATTTTCCACGTTAAAAATCTTGGTGCCTGGTTTCATATTGGCTTACTCTCAATATTAGCATTAGATCTTAGCAACCATTTGTGGTGTAAAGTTAAGTGTTCTTACATAGATGTTTGAAACATTACCTTAAATCGCCACATATAAACATGGAGATCAAAAGAATCTGATAAAATATTGAACTTCAAAGCTAGAAATTATAGTACAAGTTAGAAATGAACACTAATATCACTACACATGGATGCTTACATAGAAGAACTTTAACGTCCACCCAAAGTAGTCATAGTAACTTCGTTAACTGTACTTGCATCGGTGGCTGCCGTGTCAAACTTCTTTGGATAACTTTCCCGGCAAAAGCCAGGTTCTTTAGGTTCCGGTAGCTCCATGTTATCATAGCTTAACATGGCGTATACTGTAGACATTTTTGGTCGATCTTCTGGATATTGTTGAACACACAAAAGAGCAACATGTATGCATCTTATAACTTGATCAACAAGAGATGGTTCATGTACAGTCGGGTCTAGTATCTCTAATGGCTCATTTCGGTTCCAAAGCATCCATGTCTGAGGCAATTGCATTCCATCCAACACTTAGTAAGCACAATTGAAAATCACTTAAATTGAAAGATAAAAGTTTTGTTGAATGATCAAGTCAATATTTGAGTCATAGATGAGTTATTATCTATGCAAGTATAAATGTGGACTACTGTTAATTTTTTTTTATACCTTGGAATTCCAATATAGGCATCTACACGATTATTTGAGTCAAATATAGGATTTGGTAATAGCTACTCAGACGGTATATTGTCCGAAGATATATACTCCCTCCGTCCCAATTAAAGAGAACCATACCACATTATTATCGGTTTTAATTAGATTAGTCACGTTAGTCATAAGCAAAGAAGTAGTTAAATGGGCTCAACATGTGAAGTAGGATGACAAACGACAGTGGCGAATCTTGAGCAAAGTCACGGAGGGGCCGAAAAGTTACAGAGGGGGCCGAAAGTCACGGGATCCAAAAATAATACTAAAAAAAGTAATTTTTCTAACGAAATACGAATAAAATAACACTACGAAGCGAAAAAACGGAAGGGCCGGGGCCCCCCTGGGCCCTAAAGAAGAACCGCCCCTGAAACGAACAAAATGTATCCTTAATGCACCCAACCTCGTAAAACATTTTAAGTCATAGATGAGTTATTATTGCACAATTGCATTATGCAGTGGTTTAACTGTTTAAGTGCAAAACTAGTCAGAGAAACCCATTTTGAGTTTTTGACTACTAGTCAGAAAAGCCCATTTTGACCAAAAAGAAGCCCAATTTGACCACTAGTCAGAGAAGCCCATTTTGACCAAAAAAATAAAGCGTTTAAGTTCCTTTCACCCATTAACGTTTTTGACTCTTTACTCAACCCATCTGACTTGCCTATTTTCCCCTTCTAGCAATTCAAGTTGAAATAGCTTACATATATGCAGATAAATAGTTGTTTATGGAACTTACATGTCCTAAAAGATTAAGATCGTGATCAGGATGATGAAATGCCCAATTTTTCTGACTGCTTATAATTTCTAACACTATAACACCGAAGCTGTACACATCTGATTTCACCGAATAGTGACCGTTCATTGCATATTCTGGAGACATATAACCGCTGTATCCAAAGAACAAGTTACTCAGCAGTCAGCATAAAGGAATACGAAAAATGAATTAGCAAATAGATGACCGGGACTTCAAAAGGCATGCTAAACATAAAGCTGAAACTATGCCAAATGCATTCAGTTGTATCTATATCATCTTCCGAATCTTATTGGCAAAGATATCTTGCAATAATCACTCTGGGATCATATGAAATTTAATAGCATGTTGATAGTAGTTTGTATAATGTTTAAGTATTAATTAACTATGAGCATATTGCTGAGTAGAGAGAAATTAAAATTTTCATATGTAAGTAAGGTAACTTACTAGGTCCCTATTATTCTTTTGGTCATATCTTGTATTTGATCCGTACCAAATATGCGAGCGATGCCAAAGTCTGAAATTTTTGGGTTCAACTCGCTATCTAGTAATATGTTACTGGTTTTGAGATCTCTGTGGATGATTCTCAACCTCGAGTCCTGATGAAGATAGAGTAAACCTCGTGCAATACCCTTAATGATGTGGTAGCGCTTTTTCCATGTCAGTTGTTTTCTTGCAGGTTTATCTGCACATGCTAAGAGTCAATACATAGCGATTTTCTCTAAAAGAAAGAATACAGATGTATTTGCGAAAATGTATTGGAGAAGATGATTGATGAATCAACATACGACCCTACATCTTGGGACAACAGATTGAAACACCTCCCCGAAAAAATAGCAAGCCACTTTAAGAAACAGTAGGCGTTTTGCAAATGATTAAATTAAACTTCAAAAATGAGGGTCGCAGTGGGGAAATTGTATTGCAGAATTATTATATGGGTCGGAAGAACACAATTTTGGTGAGTAAATATCGTATTAAATCGTTTTTTATATACTATGTTAAACCTTTGTAAAGTACTTCTATTTCAAGGATGATCATAGTTTTTTGTCAACTTAGACTCCATAGTTTATTGGATATGTATACCCAAAACTTTGAAGTGGTGATCAAATAAAATTGCTGATTTATGAGCCAGAATGAGAAAAACTTACCATAAATAAAATTGTTTAAGCTTTTATTAGGCAAATACTCGTACACTAGCATCGTTTCATCCCTTTCAATGCAGCAACCTAATAGCTTGACAAGGTTACGATGTTGCAACTTTGCAATCAAAAGAATCTCATTCTTCAGTTCTTCAATGCCTTGTGTCGACTTCTCTACAAGCCTCTTAACTGCTATCGCTTGTCCATTAGCTAGTTCACCCTGTAGCATAACAAAGCGACAAAAATATTAAGCGACAAACATATGATGTATATATCGTACAAAATACTTCTGTACAAGGATCAAGTTAAAAGAAACACCTTAATTTAACCCTTTCTTGTGAAATACGTTGAACATGCATTATGTTCTGTTGCTAAAAGCTCAAATGCATGAATAATAGTTTTCCGGTACAAAAGAAACAAGTGGAAAGGCAACAAAAAAGAGTTGGTCGAGCTACGCGACCCAATACTATTCGACATGTTTTGCATACTTAGATGTTTTGATCCATTACCCAACCCATACAATTTAACGGTCATGGTAAAATCTTTCTTTACAGATGTCAGTTACTGCTACCAAACATTTATGCAGAGAGCATTTTAGGAAACTCTTGGTTTTATACAACAGTAAAAACAACTGCTACATGGTGAGTTACCTTATACACCGAACCGAAGCCTCCTTGTCCGATCTTGTTTCTTTCAGAAAAATTGTTGCAGGCAAGAGAAACAGTATCAAAATCATAAAGAGGCAATTGAAATCCTGAATCTTGATTATCTTCTACGTATTGAAGACTCCCACTTAGTTGAGCTGTTAAAAAATGGCATAATAATCAGGTGTGATATTGTAACTAATGAAATAAAAGAAAGGGATAATGACCTGTGCATGTAATGAACTATGCCAAGATGTTTATGTGATGTAATGATTTAGTCGGACGTCTCTGCAATGTAATTAACTTCTAAATCTGTCCAAAATATGTAAAAGGGTGGTGCCACGTTGGATGCCATGTCATGCCATGTCAGATGCCACGTATTGAAGTTACATTTTTTGGACATATTTAGAAGTTAATTACATTGCATAGACGCCCGACTAAATCATTACATCGCATAAACATTTTGACATAGTTTATTACATCCACAGGTCATTATCCCTTATTAAAATACATTTAGCCTAGCAATACTCAATCCCCAAATGGGTGAGACAACATTGGTCGTGGTTTCAAGTCTCGATACAAGAAAGGTAAGATTGCGTGTTTGTTATTTATACCTTCCTGCACGTAAACTTGTCTACGGCTAACAGCACGAAACACTGTCCTTTGTTAGTTAAAAGAAAAGATGCTCATGACCGGGCCACCGGGCCTGTTTCATCAAGTCCTCAAATTTTATAGAAGATTTTGTTTTGTTCATTAAAACCAAGTGATGCAACACAATTGATCTATAAAGGATTAAGCGAGGGTATTTTATTTATATATTTTCTATCAAACAAATCAAAACATATCTCAAACTTCAATGAGAGCTGATAGAAACTCATGTGTAGTTTGGTCTTTAATTGATAATCACGTTTTATGTATTTTTGTTTTACAAAATCCCGATATTCGAGTTTGACCACAATGAATTGTTTTACACGTGAAGCTTACTTCAAGTACAAAAAGAAAAATAGCAACTTGTAACACCCAGCTTTACCAGGAACACAATATTATTCACTTTGTCCCATGATGCACGACTTTGTTTTTGGCAGCATGACGAGACCTTCCCAGTAGGCCACGTCAACCTTACATAAGGGGTGTTTGAGATTGATTATTTTAAAGTGTTTATTTATAATCGCTCAAGATAAAGATCTTTTCGGCATTACAACCTTTCCTACAATGGCGATTTCCATAATCAATCATTTTGTGGTCCGGATTTCACATGACCATCTAAGGTTCGGTTACAGTAGTAAGTAACATATATATTTATACTATGTCATTGTACATGTATGTGGGTATCTTCTTTTCTGGGATCTTGTTGGAGGTACGATATCAGATATGAACATTCTTGGATTTTTGATCAACAAGCAACACAAGTTCGCACATTCTCACCTTTGCCGGACAAAGAAAGATTGACCTTCGAGTTCTCAAAAGAGCCTTCTTATAAGTGTTAGTATTTGTGAAAAAAAGACTTGCCACTTATAAGTGTGTTTAAAGTTATAACTAATAACAACAATGTGTGGGAGTTTAGTTTCATCAGCTCTTCCCACTTGACTGGCTTGCTTATCGAATAACCCATACCGAATTGGGTTTTAAATGTTGCATAAAAACACAAATACAAATACAGAAGACTGGTAACGAGGTAATCGAAAGGACTTGCTCACATTAAAAGATAATCTTGGACAATAGTTCAAGAACATCAAAATACCTAGAAAGGTTCTATATAAGAAAACACCAGGTACAAACAATATTAAGCAACACTGACTGAAAACTGAACTGGGACAAAACATTATTAGGTTGAAGACAAGTCCAGGAGAAAAAAATTTACTGCTAGAAACAGGGGGACTATATGTTTTGATTCAAGAGTTGGTTGAGTTCCATTCTTCTAAAATCGTTCATTGCATTCCCATGTATCTTGAAACGTACCCTTCATATCTACAACACTGCTAACCTTGATTTACTTATTTGACATCAGAAACGAAGTCAAAGTCAGCCGTTACGAATCTGCATCCTCATTGTTGACCCCATTAGTCCCATGTCGAACAAACTGTCCACGTATACGTGGTCTCTGTTCTGCTAGTCTCTTCCTGCTATGGTAGCGGACCTTCAAAAGTCACCAATAAAAGTTGGTTAGTTTCACTGTCGAAGGTGTGCCCGGATTTGTGTTTTCAGACTGATTATTTGATTATTGCAACTTCTAATCATGAATCTCTTAGTTTTTAATTTTAAACAAATCATTATTTAGTTCTCAAAATATGAGTTGTCCATTGGATAATCAGTTTCATACCAACAACAAAAAAGAATAAAAAAAAATAATCTTTGGCTCCATTTCAGAAACCGTCTTCTTAATCCAAAATCAAGTCATTTTCCTCATTTGATCTATGAATAATTCCACAAACAGCCAACATACTTCCACATGTTTACCAACAATAGCAATGTACTTTGAAAATTATCAATAATAGAAATATTCATCATTTGTTTTACTACCAATCATAGCAGCAATGAGGTAAATTGGGTAGCTATATGCTGCTCTAATTGGTAAATACGATATTACCATGACTGGTAAGTAAATGAAACTGTTGCTATGATTGGCAAACATGTGAAAGATTCTTGTTATTTTGTGCAATTAACCATTCTATCAATTAATCACTCAAATAATCAAACTTCTACTGCCTGTTTTTGTTACCGTTAATTATCTTATTCTGAAAGAAAGTGAATACCTTTTTCTCAAAGCATCTTTCCTTCCTCTTCTGACGGAATTTATTAAGGGCGACCTCTCGCTGAGTTAAGCGTTCTTCATCCAAACCACTACCTCTTCCACTCCCGCTTCCACTGCCATCTCCATCATTACAAACCTTTGCTACAACATTATCTTTTTTAGCAGGAGCATTATCCATTTCAATCTTACCACCTTCAACCACCAGAGCAGAGCTGCTTCCCTTCTGCCAACTGCTGCCATTTTCACCATTGCTCTTATTATTACTTCCTGATGCACTACCATAATTAGCAGCGTTTCCTTCGTCTGAAGCTGTCAAGATATTAGACCCCATATTTCTTAAAGATCCATCATCTGGATCAACCATTTTCTGTTGCTGAAGTTTATGGACATGATGGTGGTGGTGGTGATAGTGGTGGTGATGGTGGCGGACTTGCACCTGCTGCTTTGATTGTCCCGTGGTGGTCTTAACTGCATTTCCATCCTCGGTGGCAGACTGGATGAGTGGTTCAAGGGTGGAGGTATGGTTGTGGTTAACGACAAGAGTAGTGTTTTTGGGAAGTGGTTTGTTGTCTGGTTTGGTTGTGAAAGCATTGTTGGTAGTGGACCCCATATCATCACTGCCATTGGAACGTTGATTAGGTGTTCCGTTTGAATTAGATTGCAAGTTATCAGGCTTTGCTGCTTCTGAGCTGATACCAAGTGGCGAGCAGCTGCCCACAATCCCGGTTGGAGCTTGGTTGGTGTTTGATACAGTGTTATACCTGGCATAGAAATGATCATTAGCACACAGACACTATAATGTTCCTTAATAAACATAAATAAAAAACAAAAAGTGCAGTATTAGTAGAAAAGTGCAGTATTAGCAAAAAAGTGTTTCAGTTCAACACAAAGTGAGCCAGTCAGCTTTGACATGTACCATAAAATTACCCATTTTACCCACCAATTTGCATCCTCTACAAATAGTATACCTCGAGAACGCTGAATGGCCGGAGTGATGTAAAGCAGTCCGCTCTTGGGCACTAGCTTCAGCATCCTGCACATCTCTTGGCCTCTTCAAACTGAGCTCGAGGGCAGGCGATTCCTTTGAATAATATGAAGATTTATCTTCAATATTAATATTCTTGAGCAAGTGGTTTGCTTTTAAAGCTTCCGTATGGGTATTACTTATCTTGGTGGGACCAAGAGATTCATTCCTTGGTGCGCCACTCTGGCAACCAAGTTGCATAGCAGTATCAAACTTTTCACCCACTTTCTTTGAGTTGTCTACTCCCTTTTTGTTCGTGTCTTCAAGCACAAAATTTGAACTTTTAGGGATTCCAATTTCCAAGTCTTTTCCCATTTCAATAATTTCTACAATAGCAAAACTTAGATATAAACATAATAATAATGCATTTGACTCAAAGATACACAGTTAACATTCCTTACGAAAAAACTATCTATCAAGTCAGCTAGTTTCACATAAAATAGTGACGGTTAACCAAATAGTCAAGTATCTTCTCCAAAATAGACCATAAAAGTTAGAGGTGACATAATGAGTAATTTAAATGCGATGAGCTGACCCGAAAAACTCTTTTTATCCATCTTTTTGTGTTTTACATAATTAAATTAATGTTCTAGATATGATTAGCAAAACTTGTTTACTACAACAATAATCTAATCTTTTTGATAAAATGAATGCATTAGAAAACGCTTACATGACTTTCAACCAGTTTATTTTTCAGTTAAACCTTTTAGCTTAACCCATTTGACCCATTAAAGAGATACATAACCCAAACCAACCCATTTATATGTAATAGGGTTTGAGTTACCACATCTTAATCAAAGTTTTATGGTGCCAGATTGCTTATATGTTGCACCAGAATGCTTATGGATTATTTGGCACGTCATATGTTGGAAAATAAGTTATTTGGATCTATAATTGGAATATATTTTCAAATAACTAAAGTTTGTGAAACTCGGTAACTAACTTGAAATATTAAGCAATAGCAATGGATTACCTAGTTTATCATTCTCCGTAAGATCCTCTCCATTGGCAACCGCTGATCGCCAATTGTTCTTAGATTTTTCAGCCCTTGCCACCAGAGCACAAGTGAGATCATGAGGATTTGGTACTTCGTCATACAAAGACTTTTCTTGGGAGCTATCAACTTCTACAGCCCTCTTTGGCCAAGAACTCTAAATAACAACAAATATAACAGTGTTTAGAGAAAACTTAGTGACTTGAATTATTTCTTTACATAATAGTACAAAATCAGCAAAATTCACGTACGAAGAAACTAGAGGCAGCAATTTAGATCCGTTAACATATAATTGCTAGGTGATTTGTATATTACTTCGATATTACAAGCCACCGTGTGTTGTTGTGATGATATTGTACCATGTTATGTGTTAAGTAAATTTATGTGGTGTATAAGTCACCTTCCCGTATGGATGGGTCAATTCAGCTTGTGTCATGGGTCAATGAGCATATTGAAAAACTTGGCTGAAAGGGGAATGGGACAAAATGACCCCGCAAGTTGAAAGTTCTAAAATCATATTTTAACGCATACAACCTTAATTTTTTAATTCAAATATTTAGGTTAGCATTACCACAATATTTTTTGTTTGACATAAATAACGGATTAATCATCTATAAAAAAAATTATAAAATGGAAGAAAAAAGGAACCATTAAAAAGATAACGTGTAGGCCTACTTGTGTAGTTGTGGCAAGATCTCTGCCCTTAGCAGGATAAAAAGTGCCAGAAAGTGTTAAAAAGTGCAAAAATAAAGGAGTGTGATACGAACCGGATTCACAAATACTGATTATTATAAATTGAAACAGAAAAAGAAAAAAAAACAGAAACTATCGTACTCCTTGCAGTTTTAGACGTGAGCTCTCCCAAGTCCAAAGACCGACCAATTTATTATTATCCAATGATGAATATATCGTTCTGAGACAGACTATTATTAACCCTATAACATGAAGGTCAAGTAACTATAAAACCGGAATTAAACATCTACTAAAATAAGGAAATTAACCACTTAGGTTAGATCAAGTAGCCAGCCACCACCTACAAAGCCTGGGCCCCACCATGATGTCCTTAAGTGGCGCAGGTTATATCCCGCTTGCAAGCATGATTGAGAAATATTTAGGTATTTGCTCAAGTGTGGGGTATTGGGTGGAGGTGTTTTACTGAAACATGTGTTGTGTGGCCTGTGCATGTTGGTACCAATGCGGTACCGGGGATCAAAGGTTTCCCTTCGATTTACCCTTTTTTAAAAATAAGGAAATCAAAACAGATAAAGACGACTCTTCATAATGAAAATAATTCGCCTTTGACCCTCTTTTTTTTGTGCCTTTGGTATCAGAGTGGTGGTACTTTTTTCATTGAAAAGTTACCTGAGTTCCACTTCCATTATCGCTGCCACCCTTCGTGTTCAGTTCAATGCTGATTTCATCATCTTCATCACTGCTATCACTGTCATCATCCGACTCTTGAGCTCTTCTTGATTTTGTAGATTTGTGATCGCGTATACCACTCTCACTCCCACTCCCACTACCGGTAGACTGCTGAAACACAAGAGAAATTAAAGCAAAACAGAAGAAGTTTCTTTAGCTTATTGGCGATTTTTGTTTAAAAATTTCATATGGACAGACGAGCATACTGGAGAAGTAGTAACACAAATCTAGTACACTCCACCCCACAATAATAAACATACGAAATCAGAACACACCTGAAGCCGAAGTCCAAAACTTGTCCGTTTTTAATCATACATAAGCACCATAACAACTAAATAAATTAACTCACACTGTGACATTTCCTCCACACATGCCGCCAGAGGTTTTTTAGCTCATTCTTTCGAATAGGCTTCACTAAAAAGTCAACTGCACCTTTGGATAAACAATTAAAGACTATACCCATTGAGTCATCGGATGACATCACTGCACGTAAAACTAGTTAAGTGCAAAAGTTGGAATTTTAAAAAATATCTTAAAACTGGAGTTAGTGAAGTTGCAAGAATTCCAAGGAGAGTAGGAAATAAACTCACTTATCACTGGGAGATTCTTGCGGGTAACATGGCTCATGATCTTCGTTAAGAGACCAATACCAGACAAATATGGCATGACTACCTCGGTTAGAACAAGATCGATTTGCTTGTTTAGATCCATCAACACTTTCCACGCTTCCAGACCGTTTGCCACAGCAGTAACTGTCATAAAGAAATTAATATTTGGTCAGTAAACTTAAGGAAACAGAAAGAAAAAAAAAATTAATCAAGAAATTAATATTTCCATGCTTATTTTCTTAGATGAACTCTGCCTTGACAATATATGCACAATGGACAATTTTAGCTATTTTACAGATAAAGGATGCAAAGTTATAAATTATACAATCCAATATTGGGGCTAAAAACATATATCTAAACTTGCAGAGACAGAGACTTATGCTCCAAAATCCAAATGATGTATTATTTACACCGTTTGTCTCGACTAAGATATGAACCCACAACTTCTTGGTTGATGAGTCATTGGGTCAAACCCAATATTGCTTATAGGCCAAAAGCCCTTTGGTTCTCTTCGTCAATAAATAAGCTAATATGAAAGCACCAAGTAAAACAAAAAACAATCCAAGAATTAAGCTGGCATGTTTTATTATTTGTTTTTTTTGTGCCGAAGGCTGAAATCTGAAAACCAATTCCGACTGTTAAAGACAGCAAAATCTGGATGCATAATCATTTAGAAAGTCTGATAGGTAAATTACTTAACATGTTAG
This sequence comes from Solidago caesia, assembly GCA_028566075.1. NCBI lineage: Eukaryota > Viridiplantae > Streptophyta > Magnoliopsida > Asterales > Asteraceae > Solidago > Solidago caesia. The sequence goes on along the minus strand of JAOXNX010000001.1, from coordinate 13,223,552 downwards.
AATGCATGTATCTGTCCATTTTGCCCCAAAAAATGTTAAACTAACAAAAGACTCGAGTAACTACAAGAATGCGTTCTGTAGTAACGTATCCCAAGTCATAGTAACTACGGTCACAAACATACCTATATAGCATGTGATTAGTTTATCTTGATAAACCGACAGTCATGAGTAAACATGCATGAATACAAAAGATTTGTTATTTCTTTTACATGGTATATGTACCACAAGCATTTATTGGCAATTTAAATAGTTATCAACCTTCATAGCTGCAATTCCGAAGCAAAGCGCTAACAACTTGACGAGTTGACTCATCATCTTCAACCAAAAGAACCTTGAGAGACTTAAGAGGCAAAAAGGTCTCCCATTGAACCACGGGTCCTTGAGTTTGTAGTTGCTGCTGCTGTTGTTGTCTACGCGGAATACCGTGGTTTTGGCCCAGCTCCACGGGCCTAGCAGTATTCACATCCTCATTGATCCTAGACTCTTCTTCTTCAGACGACCATTGACCATCAAAACCAGCTCCATTTCTCACTTCCTTAACCTCCACACAATTATGGTGGTTAAGTTCCGCCAACCCTTTAGTTGCCGGAACATTAGTGCTCACCCCAACACGCCCCATTAACAAAATTCAAATAGACTATCTGTGAATAAGGCGTTGGTTTGGGATATCAAAACAAGTTGTTTCTTTGTTGCAAAATGGCACATAATGTTTGTCTCCAAGTAACGAACCTTTTTATGAAAATCTTGAATTAATCCTACATAAATCATCCGAGGAATTAGTAAACATACAAAACCATTATTACATACTGCTCACAGTAAAATATTATTCTTTTGTTTTAAATATTTCTTAAAAGCAAAAACCCATCTCAGATTCATATAAATATTACAATCAACAAAGTTCTAAAAGAAATTTAACAAATGAAATTATTTTATAATTCTAATAAACTAATAATAGATATTACACACATATACTTACATATTTCAATCTTCCAAAAAAAAAAAATCCTTTTTTTATTCTAAAATTTTGATGAAAACCAAATAAAATAAACATTAAAAATAACAACAAAATCTTCCATAATATTTAAATTAATTAAAAATCATAACAAAACTAATAAAGATCCAAACTTTAACTAAATCCAACATCAAAAACATCATTTCAAGTATACCCTTTACTTCAATTTGACTCAATTACCAAAAAAAATATATAAAAAATATCAATAAAAAAACAAATAATCCTCTACAATTTTCAAGAAAACTAAAAAAATATAATAAATCCAAATTTTAACTAAAATAACATTAAAAAATATCATTTCAAGCATACCCTTTACTTTAATTTGACTCAATTACAATAACAATATACATATATAAATTTACCGTGAATTCCGGAGAAATAGAAATCCGAAAAATTGGGCAAAAAAAAAGCTTCCAGACAAGAGGACTAAATATTGAAAAAAGATTGATTTAATTTAGAAAGTAAGTGAAAGAAATTTGTTGGGCAGATGGAGATTTATATGTATAAATATATATATATAGAGATAGTCTGTTTGTTATTAATATTATTTATTATATTTATAAAGGAAAATTTTGGGATTTTGAAGAAGAAGATAATAATAATAGTAATAATTTTTTTATTATTATTTATTGTTATATTCGATTTTATGATGATGACGTGGAATTAATCAAGGGTGTGGGACTTGACACGTAGGACGACACGTAGGAAGATCAATATACGGGCTGAGAATTATTTTGGGGCGGATTTGCGGATCTTTTAGATCCGATATGTGTGGACACGTGGAAGCCTGTGTGTTTAGTTAAAGGTTCTTGTTTTACTTATGGGGGGGCCAGAGTTGACGGATAGATAACGGAGAGGTAAAGGAAGGGTTGTTTTCTTTCCATTATGTTTAGGTGGGGAATTTGTGGTTAGTGACGAAAATAGCCCTTTGTTATAAATAAAGAAAAGGGATGTAATCATTTGAAAACAAAAAAAATGATGAAAACTATGAGACAAATCTCAGCCACACATTTTTCCCTCTTTTTGGTATGTATTTTTATTTTTTGATTTTTTTTTATAATAAAATCCCATTCCAAAAAAAAATTAAAAAATTTTTTCAAAAAAAATAAAAATAAAATTTCCTATGGGTTATGTGTTTAAAACGAATGGAGACGGTACGGGCGTAGCCCTTAATCGAACGGCTACGCCGTTCCAGGGGCTTCGCCCTTACCGGTCGTAGACCTTAAGGCATTTATAGAGGGGTTGGAAACCGGACGCATCTGGGAATGGT
>JAOXNX010000001.1:13204347-13214421 GCA_028566075.1 Solidago caesia | reverse complement strand
GATAGTTGAGTTATAAAAGCTTTTAAAGATTGTCATAAAGACATTCTCGTCGAATGACTTTATATATATTTGCTCAACAAACATACAAATTAAGAATTACATATTTTTAGAACAACAAAATCGGGCAAAAGAAAATTTGAGAATTAAATATATGTATCGAAGAAGAACAAACGTTCATAAAGTAAAAATTTCCAGGACAATGAATAAGTAGTTCAACAAAATGAAAGAATTAGAAGTTTATAAGCTTTGAAGGACCTCCTTGTAAACAACATTTTTTTGTTTTGTTAGTAGAATGGCCCTCCTCATCACAAATTAATACTTTCAAGCCTCGTTTACTTGTGACACGAGAGACTGCAACATAGAGTTTCCCATGTGTAAAGACGGGTCTACGTAGGTATAATCTTACATTCGATAAGGACTGTCCTTGACTTTTGTTTATGGTCATGGCAAAACAAACAGACACATGGAATTTTCTTCTTTGAAACCGGAAGGGAATTCGTTTGTCAGATGGAACATAACTTCATGCGAGGTATATACGTTATCTCATTGAAGAATTTACCAGATATGATTCTGCCTTCGATAACATGTTGTGCCATTCTAACAATCTGCAATCTGGTCCCATTGCATAGTCCTTTTGTCTGGTCAATATTACGCAACAGCATCACCGGAACACCAACTTTAAGTGTAAGCTTATGGTTGGGAATTCCAGAAGCTTTGAAACCATTCAAAACATCAGGAGCGTAAAGGGATTCTTCAAAATCATCCGGAGACTCCGTTTCACATAAGGAATCTGAACTTAAGTAAGTTTTCCCTTCTTCATTCATCAACCCTAACATGTAATCATTTATCGCATCAACTTCTTCATTGGTGGGGACCAAAATGGCTTTATCTTGAAAATAGGCTGGATCATTAAGATGATCTTCAAAAGCTGGATAAATGGCTGATGTAATTGACTGAATATGATCACCTGTAGATCGAATTATAACATCATCTGGGAATTCAACAATAGCTTCACCATCATTGTTGCCGCCGATTTTTCCTTCACCAATTTTAAGAATCCATTCAGCAAATGCTTTTGTCTCTGCGATTTCGTCAGATGGACAACCATACTGTAGCCGCATGTTAACGGTTAAACGTAAAACGGTACATTCTCGCCACAATCTTGATGAATGCAATGAAGCGTTGACAATATCCCCACGATTGCCTTTTGGTATGACCGGAAGAATTTGCCTAAAATCACCTCCAAATACAACTGTCTTACCTCCAAATGGTTTATGTCTGTAAGGTGAATGGATGATGTCTCTTAGTGTCCTATCAAATGCTTCAAAACAATGACGATGCATCATTGGAGCTTCATCCCAGATGATAAGTTTTGCTTTATTCAACAGTGCAGCAAGGTCGCTGTCTGGCTTCATATAACAAAAAGAATCTTCATTCAAATTAATTGGAATTCCAAACCTCGAATGAGCAGTCCTCCCCCCAGGAAGTAAAAGTGCAGCAATTCCGCTTGAAGCAACATTGATCACTATTTCACCTCTTGATCTAATAGCAGCCGACAACGTCTTCCAAACATAGGTTTTTCCGGTACCTCCATAACCATATAGGAAAAAAACACCACCTTGTCCCTTTCTAACAGCATTCATAATGGTGTCATAAACATGTATTTGTTCTTCTGTTAAATTGCCATACAACTCTCTGTGCTCAACTTCAATAGTAGGTGGATCATAATTGAGCTCGTCTTGGATTAACATATTGCATGACTCTGCTATATATCTGTGATCAGGAACTGGCATGTTTGGTATATCGTTCAAACTCATTCCTGAACTCAATAACAATTTCTCAATGTATGACAAGGTGAGATTGAAAATTGCTTCCGGTTTAAGCTTCAGGCCTGTAAATTAAAAGCAATACTAAATGATTAAAAAAGATGTGAATATGAAATTTACTTTTCTGGTGAATGACTAACCGAAAACCTAACTACAAACATTATACCTTGTATTTACAGATTATACGTACATAGATAATAAAGTCAGAAAGGTAACCTTGAACCTTTCATATTGAGTACATATGGTTGCACCTGATATGATGCGACTGATGTAAGCTTGTTAATTCACTTAGCTCTTAATCCTAACTAAACCTTGTTTGATATTCATCAAAATGAAAAATGTTGAGTTGTTTGATCTGATAGTCCAGCTAATAATTTTAGACTATACCTACAGATTATAAATACATAGGAAATAAACTCAGAAAGATATATGTACCTGTAACTCCGGTTTCTTGTTGACGAACGTGAACGACATCATCTGAAAGGAATTTGTATGTTTCTTTGAAGACATGATCAGGTCTGCACAAGGTATCTGATGTAACTAACAGAACAAAGAGGGACCTACAGAAAGATGCAGTCGCCCATTCATGTGTTTCCTTGATTGAAGCTATATACTCTCTGTCGTCATCTAATAGACCAAGAGCATAGCAGGCATCTTTGTAAGACTCATATACGATACCATTAACTGTCTTAATATCATTATAACATGTAGGACCCTTAACTTTGTTCAACAAAATACGTAGGTAATACAGTTCACCAGATTTGGGAGATACGTGATTTAGTCTACCTAGGGCCGGCTGTTGTCTTCTTTTTGTCCAGATTCGGTCAGACTTATTCCAAACATATTTACTTGGGAACTGAACATAAGTTAGAGTTCTTGCGAGGGGATCACGATTATTACATTCCATCCATTGCAAAAACTGCGAAGTAGCAACACTGGGTTTAGACACAACCTTACCAAGTCGTTGATTCTGTTGGTATACAACTGGCTGTTCGTTCTCAAGGTGAAACGACAATACTTCAACGGAAGGGGTTCTATAGTGAATATCAAACCCAAAAAGCCTCCAGGCAGCCTCACATGCAGAAATATATCGACAGTTGTAAAATTCACCAATTTCGTCACGGTTCTTATCTTTTTTGTTCTTATCTTTATCCTTTTCGGGATGCACAAATCCGGCTTGGATACGGTCAGGTCCTTTGTTAATGTACTTGAAAAGGTACTTTATTGCCCCAAGCTGGTTACACCACTCTAGATTCATGTGTGCTTGGAATTTTCTTAAAAGGTCTTTATTATATGGAACAACAGATCTGAAAATTAAGAAATTATGCTATTTAAAGTGTAACAATAACCTTTAAAAATATCAACGGATGGAAAAGAACGGAAAAAAACTAATAAGTATGAAGATGTTATAAACCTGTTGTCTAAAGGAATACCACTTTTAATTACATGATTTCCATTGTTGCGTCTGCAGTAAACAGCATAACCGTCTTCATCAATATAGGTATGATCATTAAAATCTTTTGGAAATCGTTTACTACATTTCCCTTTTGTCATACATGGCATGAATGTACGCTCAACGCCACAAGGTCCGTGCACCATGTTGTCACTAACGATTTGATACAAATCTGGTTCAAGTTCCTTGTCTGGTATTTCAGAACATATTACACGGTCTATGTCTTCTGGAGTTGGGAGTTTAGAACCTTTCTTCAAAAATAGACATATATGACAATGTGGGAGTCCCCGTTTCTGAAACTCTATTGTATATACAACTGTTACATATAAGTCATTAAGTGTGTTAATTAATATTTTTTTTTAAAATAAAACATAGATATATAAGAATACATATAATACAAACTTTAATAGTCATACCTCCATCGACTTCACCCAAGATGTTCTCCTCCTTTAATCTAGCGATTAGGGAATCAAGCTTTAATTTGAAAACACGAGTCAAAATATCCGGTCTGTCTTCCGGCCTAAGATTTTCAGCCTCAACGAATCGAAGGACCTCAGGCCATTTAGGATTGCAAGTAAAGGTTAAAAATAGATCTGGATAACCAAACCACTTACAAAGAGTCATTGCATCTAAATAATTCTTCTGCATGTACCTGGTCCCACCGGTAAACGTAGAAGGTAAAATAAAACGATTTCCCATGGTTGAAGCATCTTCATTTCCATGTTCAACCGCATAAGCCAAGTTACTTAGAGGTGCAACACGCAAAACTTGCTGGTTATGTCTTATAAAATTAAGACGTTCATTTTCAACCATGGTATAAGTGTCAACCAAAAATTGTTGGAAGAGCTTTCTTGAACGTAATATCAACGAAACTTCATTGGTTCGTTGCTGTATACGATAAGCAAAAAATTCACGCATAGTCAGCCTTATTCTTCCATTACCTTCTGGATCCTCAACACCACGATGTAGAATATCAACTCTGTAACCATCCTCTGCATAAGGGAATAACAAAGGATATTGAAGGGCAAGATACTGAGGATGCAACTCACTAATACGTTGTAGCTGTCGACTCTGTGTTTCCAAAACGATATCTCTTGGTTCATCGGATCCGTCAATATCACCTATAATGAGAGCAGCTACCTCACTTGTTGTAGGAAGATTATACTGCCTACCATCCTTTTCTCTTCTTCCCATCAATTTAAGCCTAATTCGATCATTGGGATTAGAACCAAATCTATCACGTGCCATCCTGAATTGCTTAACCAAAGGATTTACAAAATCCAGTAAACCCTTCAACTCGTGAACAGTCAAAAACTCAAGAGAAAAAGGATTCGGTAATGAGTTATCAGCAGGGGACTTTTTTTTGCTGGACCTACATAAAGATAAATTAAAATATTTTTAAAAAGATTATACATTTGTTTCGGAACACAAAAATATAGAAATCTACATATGGGATTATGTTGTGGACATACTTGTGCGCATTGAATCTGTGTTCAACCTCATGATCAGTATCAAATATGTACAGTTGTGCAAAGGTTGGTGCATCACCATCCTCGGGTAGTAAGGTGCCTGCAAGATGATAATTCTGCCCATGCATTCGGTAGACATAAGGACCACCTCCGGAATTAATTTTGTGATCGATCTTACCTCCCATAGAAGTAAATGCAAACATCATATTGTAGCGGCGTATGTTTTCTATAAACTTACGACTTTTTTCGGTATTGCCAGCATATAGGTCAATGAGCAACTTGGGTGGGTGATGTAGATTTGGCAGCTGAACTTTTCCATTGTAACAACAGATGGAATAGTATGTTTTCTTTAAATCTTGATTGCCTCTCATCGCTTCTCCAAGCCAGACCTTAGCATTACACAGCGAGCAAACTTTGGTTGCGTCACCTACATCTAAATAGTCTACAAAAAAAAAAACAGGTGACATATCAAAATAATTAACATGTTTTTGGTTAACCGGAAATTCTTGAGTATAACTGGAAGAAATACTTTATATGTAATTTTAAAGTTGGTACATAAATACATTACCAGTCGAAATTCCAAGAAATCTACTTCGATCGTTGCTTGTTCCTTCGGGCTGACTGTTTGAAGTCGTAGGGATAGAAATTTGAATTGTTTTTTTATCGGAACGGGGCCTTCCACGTTTTTTTGTTTCCTTTGCAATTGGGTTTGTAGAAGTTGAAGGGGTAGCATGCGAAGATGTTGAGGTAAAGTTAGTAGTACCATCTGCAGCAACTGAAAACGGGTGTAGAAAAGTAACATTAATTGGAAGAAATACTTTATATGGCTATATAAAGTTGGTACATAAACTCATTACCACTTGAAATTCCAAGAAACATACCTGGATCGTTGATTGTTCCATCGGGTTGACCGTTTGAAGTTGTAGGGATAGAAATTTGAATAGTTTGTTTATCAGAACGTGGCCTTCCATGTTTTTTTGTTTCCTTTGAAATTGGGTTTGTAGAAGTTGAAGGGGTAGCATGAGAAGATGTTGAGGTAAAGTTAGTAGTACCATCTGCAGCAACTGAAAACGGGTGTAGAAAATAACATTAATTAGAAGAAATACTTTATACATAATTTTAAAGTTGGTACATAAATAGGTTACCACTTGAAATTCCAGGAATTCTACTTCGATTGTAGCTTGTTCCATCGGGCTGACCTTTTGAAGTCGTAGGGATAGAACTTTGAGTAGTTTTTATATCAGAACGTGGCCTTCCACGTTTTTTTGTTTCTTTTGCAATTGGAATTGTAGAAGTTGAAGGGGTAGCATGAGAAGATGTTGAGGTACCATCTGTAGCATTCGAAAATGGGTGTAGAAAAGTAACATTAATACATAAGTTATAATAGGAAGTAGAGGTTTTACAAATAGATATGGGAGACATACTTTCGTGTTGAGAAGGGCAATTCCGGAGATTTTCATGTTGTGAGGTTGAAGCATTGCTTAAGTCAAACAAAGGAATATCTTTTGTATTAAATTGCTTGCGTTTTGGATATGCCGATTGAAGTCTGATATGTGGTTGAACAGTAGTCGAGTTGATGGAAACGATTGTAGCAGTAGATGTTGTCGAAGGAAATGCAGGCACTAATTGGGAAGGAACTATGAAAGATAGGAATAAGTATACAGTGAAAATAGAAACATAAAATCAAAGATAGTTAAAATATATGACTTGGTAGATAAAGGGATAAAAGTTTATAGAAATTTGAATGAATTGTTTCACCTATGTGATTATGTGTTACTCCGGGTGTAGTACATGGTGTGTGTATAACTGTTCAATGTTAGAAATACTCATTAACATATATTTGGGTCTAACTTAAACGGTAATGTGTAAATTAGATAGTTTGACGACTGACTATATTTTAAGTTAAGTAGTATTGACTATATAATGCATTACCATTGTTGGTGATATGAGACAGCGGAAAGCGTGATGGAATTATTGAATCAGTCATAGCATTATGAAGGATATTGGGCGCGTGTGACTGGGAAGCAACTTGGTTGTTAGAACGAAATACTCTATTTGGTACTTAAGGTAGTAATCAGCTGGTTTTGCCACAACAGTGGTGGCATGAAGTTGTGTTGTGTTGTTGGAAGATTCACCAGCCACATCCAAAGCCTTCAAACTAATGTGAAATAAGAGGATGTGATGTTAGTGTATTAATATACATTATAGTGAACTACTAATATAAGAACATGAGGACTTTAGTAGAATACCTTTCTTGGAATCTTACAATAGGACCGATATCTTCATTGATATGTAGTCTTGTACCGAACAAACAGTTACTTATCTGAGGCATTCCTGAAAAAATAAAGTATTGTATATTAGCAATGGAACTGCTTTTACATAAAGGCAATTAAAGTAAGATTCAATTAATAGTAAAATGTAGAACCATATATATATACACATATGCGTTATAAGTCATACCACCCCACTCCTTCAACTTGGCCATATGCAGAAAGATGACAACCGGTGAATCAGAATGAATTTCTGATATATATTTGTTCAGCTTCACGGCATAAGAATCCCATAAAGCACATGGCAATTTGTTACCACTACACATTCAGGTTAGTTCATTAATATTAATATGTGTGAAAATGAATAAAGATATGCAATGAAAATATAATCGACAAATACGTTAGGTCTTGAAGCTGTAGAGTCATTTTGTGTTTTTCTCTCCCATCCTCGTTAGTAACATGCATAGCATCAACAGAGACTACCAAACCGACAACATCTAAAGAAAAGATCGCATGGATTAAATGAGATTAGATTCAAAAACTTATGAGAAGAAACATGAAATGTATAAACATAAACAAAATACCAAATGCAACACGCATATCCACGTTTTTAATCAACAAATCACCGAAGCTTGGAAAGATATAGGGATCAACACTATCAGCAAAATCCGCTGATATCTTGACCTTTGTTGACTTGTAATTGTTGACTTGTAAAAGTTAAGCTTGCAAGGGTGATTAACCAGCATATAACTTCCAGCATTTGAACCAACCGCAAAATCACTGATTACTCTAACGCCTCCTTCTTCAAGGACATTTTCAAAGTCCGGGATTAGTTTCTTTTTGATTGTCGCCTGAATCTTAGTACCCTGATGATTCATTTACATAGAAAACACAATCAAAATCAAACAATGAATAGCATTATAATTAACAGCAACATACGAAATACTTTTATTATAAAACCAATACAAAATACCTGTTGATCCATTAGTATCATCTCAAGGCTGGACACAACATTAGGATTATTCTTGTAAGTCTGTTTCCACAGCAAAAGTACCTTAACCCTTATAATCCATGACTCCTTGCTAGCATCAACATTGACAACATTGTCATAGATGATCTGGTCAGCCATGGGTTAAAACAGAGACGATGAAACAAAATAGCAAATTATTAGACGCAAAGAAAATATACTGAAGTGTTTGTGGATGAACTAACAATTCCCGTCCTATATATAGGTAGCAATGAGAATACAAATTTGGGTGTCTTAATTATCAAAATATTTTAAAATTTTTCAAGATTTTTTAAATAAAGCTGTACATTGCAGGTCAGAATTCACAATCCAAATTATTTCTAATTCACAATCCAAATTATTTCTAAATATTGTTTCAAAGATATATATATCATTACTAATTACTATATTTAAGCAAAAAAACGCGGTTTGCTTAACAACAAAGACATTAGGATGGTTATTTGATTTTCTTATATACAGATTTAAGGATCAAAAGTAAAAAAAAAAAAAAAAAACCCTAAAAAACCGAAAATTGCTTTAAAATATGGAGAGAAAAAATAATCTTTAACCACAACACATACCTTGATTTCTTGATAACAGTGGATGCATCAATCTGATGCAAATCATGCTAATAATGATGTTTCTCAAAAAATATTTTAGTTGATTAAGAGTGAAAGCCCCCATTGATGAATACTGTTGAAATCATTTGAGATATAGTTGAAATCGGGTGATGAACTACTGATTAATGTTTCAATCAGATTGTATTGTAATTAGAATTAGAATAAGGAGATGGAAATTTTGTTGTTATATTTATCAATATTATAAGGTATAAATATATTATATTATTATAAGTATTATAAGTATAAGTATAAATATATCAGTGAGGAACGACCGTTTCATTCATTCATTCATCCATTTAATAATTTTCATTAATTATTTTAAATTAAATTAGGTAGGTGATGTCACCTAAATGATCTAAAGGTCAGAATCAAATATTCCTTTCCATCCAAGGGTTGAGGCTTTTTTAAAAAATAATTTTAAGGGCTGTTTTATAGTTATTGGTAGATTAAGAAGATCCAAGTAAGACAAGAATATTTTTAGAATAATAGTACCGAGCAAAACAATAGTACTATGAGATTAAGTGTACCAATCTAAATAATAACTCTTTGAGATCAAGTGTAACGAGCTAAACTAAAAAAACACTAACTCTAACTTACGTACTAAAACTGGATTGAAAACTTAGTTGATGTTATGTTGACACCTTTTATAGATGTATAGTAAGAAGACGTACCTTAATAACACCAATTGATGACTTCGGCCATTGAATGTAGCTGCTCCTTGCTTGACCAAGCTTGACCATGTCAGGTTCTGGCGAAAATGGAAGATCAAAATCCTTGTACTTTTGGTCGACACTATCTACCTGGACCTTTACGCAACCTTCTTCCATAAGTCTTCCATGTAGAATTCGATTTCCCGCTGGATGTACCATCCCGGTAGCACATCTAATGTTAGTGGGAGGGATATACAATACGCATTTCTGAGGCCCCTGCCAAACATGTATATGTAATGTACTTAGTATGCTTTGACAATAAAAAAATATAAATTATATGTATATCGAATTTAATACACACAACTACCTGTGCGGGTGTCGATGATGCGATAGTAGATGGGGCGATACACGGTTCCTTAAGATTTGACGCAGAGGCAGAGCTCCTAACACCCGGGCTACCTTCACGCATAGTTAATGGCATTTTTCGCGGCACACCAGCTAACTTATCTTCCATCATCTTCATAAAATTAGCATACATTTCTGCCTCTCGCTGTTTGTATCTCTCCTCCATTTCCATTTCTCTTTTCTTGTATCTCTCTTCCATTTCCATCTCCATTTGTTTGTATCTCTCCTCCACCGTCTCCAACTTCTCTTGAAGGACCTCTATTTCTTCTTTTTGCCGGTTTATTCTCGGCTTTTTAACATACCCCCGTACGCCCTTTGTGAATCCAACATGAGATCCAACTGCGAGGGTGCGTCCTCCATGTTCCTTCCCTAATA
>JAOXNX010000001.1:13148554-13162860 GCA_028566075.1 Solidago caesia | reverse complement strand
CCTTATTTAAAAGTGTTTAAAATATTCAAATTTTAAGACACAAGGCTTATGCATTATAAAGTAGTTAGATTAGATTAAAGATATAAGATATTAATAATGGACGATGAAAATTTTGTATATTCATGAATCAAAGATTATTAGAGGCAACCAAATTCAAGCGACTTAAATTTGAAGTTTTATATAGTATGTTGGTGTTTTTTAATGGTTAAGTATCACATGTTGTCGAAGTAACCCACACTGATACTAAGATGGAGCAATCAAGTTATAAGCTATATGTTACAGTTTGTGAAAAATCTTTTTTTGACGCATACAAAATGATGATTCCTTAACAAAAGATTTTTCTGCTTTGTCTAGCTTTCTGTAATTTGTAATAATTTATATGTATTATACACCTAATCTTGATAGAACCCAGTGAAGTAAAAAAAACCCCGAAATTAAACTGAAACCGAATTAAAAATCGAAAAACCTAACCAACCAAAAACCGAATCAAATGGTTTTTCATTTTTAAAAACCGAAAACATCGGTTCGATTTTCGATTTTGGGCCAAAACCTACCAAAACCGACCCAATCTCGCCTCTAGCCATAGTCGTTATACTCGTACGAGTCGACTTGTACGAGCCGAGTAAAAAAACACCTGAAAAGTGACGACTGCAGTTGATGACTTGAAGCTACTCCAGGCTCGTACTATAACTCGCTAGTTGTTGTCTGACTCGGCCCGAGTCAAAAACGAGTCACAGAGTCAAATTTTGATTTTTTTTTAATAGTATTATTTTATTTTTGCTTAATATATAAATATAATACTATATTTCCACAATAAATACTTACAAGTCGAATCACGTTCGGAATTACGAATCAAAAAATCAAGTTTTCAAGTCGGGTCAAAAATCCCGGCCATTATTCCAATTAAAAAAAATTAACAATAAGCAAAGAACATGACATCCAAATCCAATAACCAAAAAAACCCTCTTCTTCACCTTATACCGTCAGTCTTTACTTGAAGCAAAACAAACCCTAATCCCCAAATCAATCATTCACTCACTCACTCAACCAAATCTTCCTTCAATTAATTACAAACCCATCCAAATTTTGATTTTCAGTTTTATTATTTTTATTAGTTTCAAATTGATTTTTAAGAATGCCACCGAAACAATCGAAAGCGGAAGTAGCAAAGAAACAGAAAGTTGTTGAAGACAAAACATTTGGTCTTAAAAACAAAAACAAGAGTAAAAATGTCCAAAAATATGTTCAGGCACTTCAACAGAATGTTGTCCCCAAACCTGATCCTTCCAAACTTGCTGCCAAGGTTTTCTTTTTCATTTTCTCTTTATCTATATTTATATTTATATATAAAGTTGATAAAGTTTGTTTTTGTTGTAATTTTTAATTTTATGGATATTGATTATTGGTTTTTCTTTTTTTAAATATATTTGTAATTAATGAATAGAAAAAGAAAGATGAAGAGAAAGCGAGAGAAAAGGAATTGAATGAGTTGTTTAAGATTGCTGTTGTTCAACCTAAAGTACCTCCTGGTAAACAAATATTTATTTCTGTTTTCAGAATTTTTTTATTTTAACTGATTGTGTTTTCGGCTTATTTACAACATGTATAATACAACTGCTTATTCGAAGCTGCTTAAGTTCAACACTTCCGTTAGTTGTTACCGATTGCATATAAGTTATTGCGTTTTGATTTGATTTGCATTTGTTTTTAAGATAAAGGTCTACACTTTCTCAAATGGGTTATGTTTAAAGTTGATCCGGTTTGCTATATTTTACATAAAGTTGCTTACTTTTACCTTGGAACTAAAGTCGAATATCATCTGAATGATATTTTGTAACAAAACTATTTGGCTTATAGGGTTGTGATGATCGAAGCATTACAGTGTTTGACATCAAAATGACTATGTATCCTTGGTTTTATTTTTGATAAGTATGGAGTAAGAAATTATCTTGTTCACACAACCTGTCAAAATTATTTTGTTCACACGACCTGTCATGCTTCATGCATTGTAACCATTGTACACGGCAAGATCATGGTGGTACAGTATCATGTGGTTTGATGAATATGTTTAGGGATGGTTTTCAGTACCGGACCGTACCATACCGAACTGGTACTGAAACCGAATTGACCCCAAAGTAGGAACCGAATACCGAACCGATAATACCTTATCGGTACCGGTTCGGTATTGGGAACGGGATCGGTTTTTCAGTATTGTCTCCATCGGTACTGAAACCAAACAACAAGGAGCCGCATTCTTCAAACAGAAACATCACAGAAAGCCATTGACTATGTTACAGTGCGTACACACATATTTTAACTTGCAACAAATGTAGCTTACCTTAGGGAGAAGCATTCCAACCATCAGATATTCTTTTTCTTAAACTGTTGTTATCACTGCCAGCACCTGTGATGGTAGTCGTACGACTGCCCACTGCATGTTTATAACAAGTTATAACACATGTCAGATTTTGAAAAGAAGTGCCGTCGAAGGATATAATACTTCTGATATTGGTGATGTATCATGTATGTTTGGATAAATGGAGCCAAATAATAAGAAGCTTTACATTGAAGAAAATCAATGTTAATAAAAGCCTTTAATGACCTTCCTTTTCTCTATATATTGCCTACAAAGGAAGGAAAAAGGGTATTTATATTGATGAAAACATATATAGGCGAACTGCTAGATGTTACCGAACCATCCATATTCCATTCATATTTCGGTACCTTAATCGGTTTTACCGGTACTGAACCGTTACTGAACCGATCGGTACCGAAACTGAAAAGTCCCCAAAATCAATACCGACGAATCCTCATTGGTATCGTATTTTGGTACCGGTTCGGTTTTGGTTTTCCAGTTTTCTTGCCCATTCTTAATGATCAGCTTTAGAAAAATACTGGTTTGGTTTATTTCTCATAGCATACTATAAACGCACATTGATACATCAATTTTGTATTTTTACCATTAGTTGACGTTACAAGATCTCAACTAGCTGCAACTTATGGTCACGATTATCAGTATTTGTAAAACTGCTTCAATTATAATGTTCAGCCATCTATCTGGTTGACTGGTTTAATATAAAACTTGGTAATTATTTCATTGTCGTTGTATTACTATTTTATTGGAGCATTTATCCTGTATGGAGGATGGCGCTTTAAAACATATCACAAACATGTTTGTGAATCTCATGAGTTTTGGTTATGATCAGGGGTGGATCCAAAGTCTATATTGTGCGAGTATTTCAAAGCTGGTCAGTGTGCGAAAGGTTTCAAATGCAAGTTCTCTCATGATCTTAATGTACAAAGGAAGGGTGAGAAGATTGACATTTTCAGTGATAAGCGTGATGAAGGTGATACACCAGTGGTTTATATTTACTTGCCTTTTAATCTATTTGTTAGTAATCTTTCTTTTGTTTTGTGATTTGATGTTAAGTGTAACCAATTTCTTCAATTGGAATCTTAGGAACGATGGAGGACTGGGATCTGGAGACGTTGGAAAAAGTTGTGGAATCAAAAGGAAAAGAGTACAATCAGAATAAACCAACCGACATTGTATACTTTCTTAACCTCTTATTTTCTAACCTAACCCGTCATGTCTTTCATGGTCTACTTAAAGCCAACGCTGCCAAATTTTCCCCTCAGTTATGTTTGTGAAAGGGCATGATAAAGTAACTTTGTAGATTTATCAGGGTTGCTGTGATTTTTTTCCATGAAATATTCTAAATTTCTGATCTGAACACTTGTTAACACATGAAAACAATAGTTATCTATCTTGCAACCTGTCAGAATAGCCATGTTTTGTTTCTACATAGTTTTGTGAAATTGGTGAACATTCAACCATATTCAAGTCCTATTAGTCAAGTACCAGCATGGCTGAAAATTTTCATATTGAAGTCCTTACGTATGTAAGAGTAGCTTGTTTTGGATATATTTAGTGCTAAGGGGACTATCCATGGTTTATAAGTTCAGATTATTATTGTCTGGGAGTTGATCATTTTGCTCTATTATTTTGTTCGTTGGCATTGAATTTATGTTTATTCAGAATTAATATTAGGTTTTCTGTGGTAATCAGTTTAGTAACTTCTCATTTAGTTTATGGATTTTTTAATAGGTCTGCAAACACTTCCTTGATGCGGTGGAGAAAAAGCAATATGGTTGGTTCTGGGTTTGTCCCAATGGTAATAAAGAGTGCCACTACAGACATGCTCTTCCTCCAGGATATATTTTAAAGTCCCAAATGAAGGCTCTTTTGGAAGAAGAGGCTAACAAGCTAGCTATTGAGGATGAGATCGAGGATCAGGTGATTATCTTTTTCATCAAAGTAGATATAATTCTTCGATAAACTACATAAAAGAGTAACCACTGACACGTTCGTCCGACTTCTGTTTTCCGTAACCTTTTTTTATCTGTGACAAAACCTTTAAACTTAAGTAAAAGTTGAGATCAACCGTCAAACTTTCAAAATTCCAATTTCAGGTAATATATGCAGATTTACCATGTAATAAATGATTAATGGCAGATGATATGTCAACATTTTATTAAGTATGACCACGTTGACTAACATTGAGTAAAGCGGCTACTTGCTAATAAGATTGTAGGTTTCCTTATATCGATTTTTATAGGATGGTTACTAAAGCAGATTTCAAATCAAGATTGGTTAGGTGTTTAAGCATTCAAGTAGTTGGAATAATTTAGAGTCTCTAATTGCCAGTTTTTCATCTGTATACTCTCTAACTTTTCTTTATATACAATTGTACATTTGTACCCTTCACATGCTTTGTGTATACCATCCATTGCTTTCCCATATTGGAACCCATTATTTCTTATAAGTTTTGGCTTTCTTATATTTTCAGCGCTCGAAAGTGAAAACAACTACTCCAATGACTACTGATCTGTTTATGGGATGGAAGAAGAAGAAGATGGACGAAAAAGAAGCTGGCCTGGCTGCCCTGAGAGCAGAGAGGGCTAAGAATGACCGAATGAGGTTCATCTGTTTGTGTATATGGCACATATGTTTTGGCATTTTCAGTTGGATATTTTCTGATCTTCTATTTTCCTCTTGTTTTTGGCTATGCAGTGGTCGTGAGCTGTTTCTTTCCGATGCTAGTTTGTTTGTGGATGATGCTGAGGCATATGAGAAGTACAACAGAGAAGAAGAACCTGATGATACTGCCCAGAAGGTAATCCTTGATATTCCATTTTTTGTATGTGAAACTTTTACAATTGCATCAGCTCATCTATTACTTATTTGAAATGTTGCTTTAGATTTACTGACATCTTCCGCTCCTTATATGCACAGACAATGCTCACTTCTATACACATAACTGCATTTTTGAAGTTAATGCAGAATTCGGTTTTTCTTAAAAAAATCTTTTTGGCTCTTGTACCATTGGGTAACCCATTTTTTAACCACCCACAACTAACTTTCTTTAATGGGCTAACCTAACTCATGTCCTGTCGGGTTTCTTTCTAATAATTGAATTTCGAGCTTTATGAGTAAGATCAATGTAATAAAGTTTTCTGCTTTTTATCCTTGTAACTGAGTTTTTTCAACACACCTGTCGCTTATGAAATTTATGACTAAGATCAATGTAATAAGGCGAAAATGATTTTGGCTTATACGATTTACTCATAGGATTAGCAAAACATAGTCTGTACATCAGGTTAGGTGGTGAAAATAATAAGTTTAATCATAGGATTAGCTAACTTATACAATTGTTCAACTCACCAAATGTTGTTCCCCTAAAGATGTTGGTTCTGTCTTTGATGACATCCCTCAGTTTGCATCTACACATGATACTTGAGATGTCAAGAAATTAGGTTGGTAACGAGTCAAAATGGTAAGTTTTTATATGGGTTTAGTCGGACCTGGTTGATTTAAAACACTTTCTGCCAGTTCTATTAAGATTCTTATCAATAATTTCCGTCAAATATGAGTACAAAACTTACAGAATTTCAATAACTGTGTAACGTATCTAATAGCATGATTAGCAGTGTCCCATTTTGAGTAAATCTCTTATTTTCTGCCCATTTGTCATGTTAGAGATAAACCCTGGCCTGTATTAGCCCAATTATAAGTAAGCAGGTTGAAATTTGTAACTCTAATGAGAATCCAAATAGCTCTCAGCTATCCCATAAAGGTCTGCTTGAAGCTCATAATGTAAAAATAGGACAAAAAGATTAGTGCTGCCTCTATGCTAATGAGTTAAATAGGTTTTGGTCTCTGTATCTCGTGTTTTGACCTCTAGTAATTATGTCTCCAGCTAAAAAATGGAAATGACATGATTGGTTGGTCTTAACTTGAAATAGTGTAAGTGTTGGTGCTCATGAGGGCACATATTGTCAAGAAGTGTTAATTTTGTCCAGGAAGGGACATGATTGGTTGATCACACGAGGAACAGTTTCCAAACAAACATTTTCATATTACACTGATGAGTATTATCTATATATTTTTTTTCATTAACCTTGGTGTGCACCCTTTGGTTTTTGTTTTTTGTTTTCAAATATGATCATTGGTCAGAGAGGAAAAGTTATTTAAAAAGTAATACTCCGTATGATTTTTTTGATAAAATGACTTGGGAACTTTAAGGATGAAAGTATAATTTTGGCAACTTTTGACACATTCAATCCATTTGACATGATTCCTTTATGGTAACATTTTCTATTTTATCGGTTACAGTTTGGATTAACATAACCCAAATCGACCTATTCTTAAGTAAACAGGTTAAAATTACCACTTATACTGTTAAGTGTTTAATCTGCACATTCATTTGTTTTCAGGCACCAGAAAGTTCATCAAATGGTGGACCAAGTACATCAACAAGTGTTGCTGCTGTTTCTGAAGAAGGTAATTCTGAGATCGATGATGATGATGACGATGATGATCTAGATATGGATGAGTTGAACGAACTTGAAGCAAGCTTGGCCAAAACATCTATTCAAATCAAAGAGCCGGTAAAATAAGCCACTTTTTGAGAGGATCATGATCATTTACGGGGAGAAAGTCAACATAATTTGAAGAGAGGTCATCATCTACCCTTTTCGTTACTATGGATGTAATTCAGCTATACTGTAAGTTGGCCCATTTTTCTTCGTTCATAGTGCAATATAATATAATGGGATGTAGAATGCAAGTTTTGATTTTGTTTTGCATGTTTCTTAATGAAACATACATGGTTCGGATATCTGTTTTTAGAGGTTTTGTTCAAAGCACCAAAATTATGAGCCAGACATGCTTGTACCAAAACTAGTCTTAATTTTCTTCTTTTTCTGGGGATTACTTTTCCATATTTTTGAAATTTGCTATGCTCAAGTTTCTTGCTTTTGTTCTCTGCTGCTTGAAAGAATCACAGTTCCACTTGGGCATGCTCATGGGTTTGATATGAGTTATTTTTTGCATCATATGAGACTAGACCCTAAATAATACCCAGCCTTGCAGAACCAGATGGTCCTTGAAATGTATCAAAGTTTACAGAAAGTCGGGTATTATCTCGAGTTTACAAGTCAAGTGATAAGAAAACCAGAGTCCAGATACATCATACATGTAAAGCTAAAATGCATAGACGTAACGTAGTAGATTTCATTTCAAATATAAGAGGAAAATTCCTAAATGAAGTGGTACTGATCCCCACTCTTTTGAGTGCTATGATGTTGACATTGACAGCGTTGGGATACCATTACTTCTAAAGCTTCCAACACGAGAAGAAAAAATGTAGTAAACCATACAAAAGCATAGTATGCAAGTGATTACTTGTATGATTGGTGAATGTCGTAAAACGAACCGAATGCCATGATGTTAGCCATGAGTTAGAAACTTGAATGTAAAACCTAGAGGTATAGACTTTGTCAAATGAGCTGTGTCAATCTAAAAGTTGATTTCGGTTTTCCATAATTATGATCCCATCTGATCTTCGATTAATCTTTCCTTCTTTGGGTTGCAAGGCTGTAGCGGTATATTATGTCTTTGTTATTGTATGTATTAATCTGATGAGTGTTGACTCATTTATATTTTGCCCAGACACTGAACCCTACTGCTCTGTACTAATTCACGGGTAAGATGAATTGTAAACATCATCCAGATTTGTAGTGACGTTCACAAGCATCAAAATTCAAAATCTTCAAAGGGTACAAAAATAAAAATGAGAGTGGAATGGTTGGATTTTAAAATTTTGATACCGACTACGTTTCTGCTATGCAAAATAAGATTATGTGTGACGAGCCATGATATAACTCGAACTGTAATGGTGGCTTGCAAGAAAATATGGCCCTTCAAAAGACGAAAAGCTCGCAATATGACGGCCTCGAGTTCCTTGCACGTCTCGTGATTTGAGAATGTCAATGTTGTAGGACAAATTCCATGAAGCGATTACTTTCTCCACAATGGGGTGTCTATAAGTTTGTCACTATTTATTGGCCATTTGTACAACATTATTAGTTTTGCATGATTTATGGTGATTGTTTTAGGTTATGTTCAACATTTTCAAGTGGAGCAGGTGTTTCATAGTTTTTAATGCCTTGATAACATTGTGGTTATGAATTCTATTCTGGCTTGAACGTGTAAAAAATACGTTAGTATTTGAAATTTTTCATAAAAAGAAAGTTAAACATATCCTTTTTATTAAAAAATAAATAAATAAATAAAATTTAGCTATTTAAGAAAGGACAATGTTCCAAAAAAGGTTTAATTCCACAAAGAAACCCTTAGGCAGTTAGGCTGAACAGAATGGGACGTGTAGCCCGGCGACCCAGGCCTGGTTCGCCTCGGGTTCGCCGGCTACACCACCCCGGAGAGGCGATTGGGCTCCACGGCGACCCATACAGATCGGCGGCTGGTGCAACAGGTTTGTACCTTTTTTTTTCCTTCTTTTTAATCCTATATATATATGTATATATATAATATATGTATGAAGGAATGAAGGAATGAATGAAGGAAAGAATGGAGGTATATATATATTGAAAACAGAGAATGAATGAATGAAGGAGAAAAAAGAAACAGAGCAAGAAAGAAGGAGAAAAGAAAAGAAGGAGAAAAGAATGAATGAATGGAGGAGAAAAGGAGGAGGTACTTCATCCACAAATATTCAAGACTTTTATAATTTGTAATATTTATATAATAGTATGTATTTTTAGTTATTATTAATAAGTTGGTAGTGAAAAAAAAGAAAAAAAAATAAAAAAAATCAATGATTGCAAGTGCCACGTGTCGCGAGTCGCCCCACCCTCATGGGTAGCCTCACTCCCTTTTTTTTAGGCTACCCAACTTGCTGACGAGGCGCCACGTGTCACGAGTCGCCCCTTAGTTGGGTAGCCTCACTCCTTTTAGCCTTAACTCATATGTCCCTTTAAGTATTTTGGTGGTCCCTTTTGTATGTACCACCACGATGACATTGAAATAAAACAAGCTTGTTTTTGATCTTTTAATAATAATAATAATCGTGTAACCTATAGACAGTGACGAAACCATAATTTTAGGTCTAGGGTCGCCGAACTATTTACACGATACAAACAAGTGCACGAGATTTTAAGTGTATTTTTTGTTGAGTGGCCAATTAGCTTTGAACCAAACTAATACATAAAAATAGTACTACAAATATAGAGCTTTTTAGACATTGTGGGGCAGCTATGACCACTCATGGCCACCATGTAGCTCCGCCACTGCCTATAGAATGACCAACCGTTTACACCCAATTTCAAGTTCTTTCACTTTAATTTTCACTTTCATCATATTTAGTTGTAAGTGAAAAATACATCATCACTTGGATCATCATGTAATTCCCAATTTTGATCCCAATTCATAATAGTAAAAAATAAAAAAAAAACAAAAAAAAAAACATCATTTTTATTTTCCATGATCCAACATTTTACTTATCACCCATCATTCCATTAATTATCCTAGGACTTATTTATTAAATTTTAAATAACATTGTTTATAAAATAAGACACATTCATATTTATGAAATGAAGCATCAAAAATTAAATATAAAATATATTACATTATTTTAATTTGATTGTTTGTAAAGATGGAAGAAAAGATAAATGTGAGAACTAAATTAGTCATTTAAATACTTTTACTTTTTAATGTATTTAAATATTTTTGGAGACTAAAAAAAATCTTTTAAATATTTCAATGATACACGGAAAAAAAATAATACTAGTAATATTACTGTAATTCCAATTTAAACAATCTTTTATTTATTTATTTATAATAATAATAATATTTAACATTAAGTGGATTGGAATAGTGATGTACAAAATAAACGTTGGTGTATGTATAAAACAATTTTAGTAATTTAAATTTATAGACCACTATTTGGGTCATATGCATTTGGGATTAGTACCTGGGAATGTAATGAACTATACACGAATCTTTATGTTATGCTGCGTAATGAATTACTTGGATGTTTCTTGACCTCTCAAGTGATTGTTGGTGCTGATTAAGGTCAAATATCTGCATAAGGTTGGTCACATGTACAAAGGCCAAACTTGTATTTTTGAAGTGCGGTGACAAGTACTTTACCCAATAGTATAGACACCAAACAAGTATTTCTTCTGTGTTTTAATAAATTTAGTTGGAACTTACCACATACATTGGATTTTGGCCTGCATTTGGTTTCAGGAGCAAAAAAAAGCCATCTTATCAAGGACATCAACAAGTGTTGCTGAAATAGGAAATTCTGAGATTGATGATGAGCTGAATGAAATTGAAGCGAAGTTGTCTAAACTATTTGTTAAAACCGAAGACCACAAAAAATAAGCTACGTATTAAGATAAATGAGATTGCTTATACCCCCTTTTGGTCAGGACGTTCACCCGCGATGACTCCGGGCTACCCACAAACAGTGACGAATCTAGGATTTCATCTCACGTAGGTTCTTGACTTTGAACGACGACTTAGTTGAGGTAGAGAAAAAAAATGAAATGGGCCGGAGCGACCTATCTGGTCAAAATGATAACATATAAACATGAATTCGATACAGGGTGGTTATACATTACCACTACCCATGGTCGACCCTGAGAATGTACAAAAATTTCAGGTCCCAGCTGGCCGGCTCAAGATTAAAAAATAACCCCTTAAAATAGTAATTTTATTGCACAAATCAAGAATAATGAGTTGTCTGGTAACAAATGAGATATTTTGCTATAAAAACATATTGATAACGAATCAAAGAATTTAGCTAATAACAAATGAGATATTTTGCTATAAACACATATTTTTTTGTAAAAAGTCTTTGTCCAAAACAGTAAAAACAGATTGTAAAACTCAATCTTTTAAATATAACATTCATGAAATTACAAAAGGAGTAAGTGTAATTTTTGAAACATATATAACTATTTTGATAAGATTTAAATAATTTAAGGTTTAAAGTAAAAAAAATATTAATAATAGAATAATAATATAATAATAATAAGTACAACAACCTTTGAATATGACCACACATTTCATTTTATTATACTGTATTCATGTACCTCTTTTACCTTCGTCTTTTTCACTAGTTGGTCTAATTTTTTTCCCCCCATTTCTGGTAACATGAGCAACATATGAACATAATGTTATTTCCATATACAAGAATAGGATGTGAAGGTAGGTCCTGACTAAATTTATACGTAGGTCTTTGAAAAAAATTATCACATGACTTGATGACCTCTAAAGTTTTTTCGAAACTAAGGTAGGTAGGACCTACCTACTTGTACTGTACATCCGCCCCTGCCCACATAGCGGATAGTCTCACAGGAATTAGTTGGCTCGCAAAGCGGGTCAGATACCTATGTTAACCAAAAAAAAAAAAAAAATTAAAACCAAAGACCACAAAAAATAAGCTATGTATTAAGGGGTTGTTTGGCCTAGCTTATGTTTGAAGCTTATAGCTTATTTGTGTGTATCTTATCTTATTTGTGATAAGCTTAATTTGTATGGCTTATTTTTAGGCTTATAAACTTATCATGACTTAAATACGGAAAATAAGCTCATTGGTAAGAAAAAAAAAGCTCAAAAAACTTGGCTTATCAAAAATAAGCTACACACAAATAAGCTATAAGCTTCAAAAATAAGCTAGGCCAAACAGCCCTTTAAGATAAATGGGATTGCTTAGACGGAGAAGCTAACTGAACTCTGTCTAGACTCTAGACTCTAGATATCTAGTATTAAAGCATTTGTTTTATTCTCCAAACTTGTGTGGCTACATGTTTGGACCAAAGTTATTGTCTTTATTATCTTCTTTTTCAGGGATTGCGATTTCTACTTTTTGAAAATTCTTATGCTTGATGTCTCTGGTTCATGTATTTGCTCCTCCACTAGCTAGGACCTGCCCATGGTTCAGATTGTGTTGGGTTTGTATCATATGCGAATGGACCCTGTAGACTGCTTTAGGGAACTTGTGTACTATCAATTATCAATTCTACTTTCGAGTATTGTACTATATATGAAGTATTCTAGTTTTCTCGATTCTCTGCTTGTTTGTTTGTTTTGGTAATGACAAAAGAGTTACTATTGTAGGCAGTTTGCTTCATCCATGCGAATTCCACTGTTTATTTTGTGACATTTCCAAATATGGACAATCAATTTGATTCGTTTTTTTTAGAACGACAATATATTAAATAAAATACGGTATCTGGCAAGACGCTAGACACCAAAAAAAATACAACGAAACAATTACAATTACAAAGCCTAGTATAACAACAATACTCGAAAACTAGACTCTTTCTGGGGTTTGAACTGCGAGGTTTGCAAAAAGGTTAATAAAAAACTCCTGCCAATTACCATGAGAAGACACGAGAAAAAACCTCACCCACAGAGGCCGAGCCACCAGTTTTCACTTTGTAGTGTTTTTGATGCAAACCCATATAAACCCCAAGGACACGAACCAAATAAAGCACACCCTCAATTATAAAACAAGAAGAGGGTTAAGAAACCATTCGTCCCGCGAGACATGCAACTTTCGACCTCTATTAGACACCCACAAATACGATTGAGAAACAATGAAATCGAATAAAAACTCATTTCTTTGAGATGGTGGAGAGAAAACCTTGTCATTTCGATGTCGCCAAATCGCCCAAACCATGCAAAAAATAATAACTTCAATACACGATTTCTTGGAATTCTTGATATGCATGTCATCAATATTCTTTAGAATATTGCCCAATTCGTCCAGCAGCATATATAGGAGGAAGACCAAGCCAAGCCAAGCCAATGTTAAATCCCAAAGTTTCTTTGCCACCCTACATTTGATAAAATGGTGCGTAGTTGTTTCTTCCTCGCTAGAGCAAAGCGGACATAAAACCGAAGGAGTGTCAATAAATTCCTTAATTTATTGGACAATTTGGTTCTTTTGAGCAGTTTGGAATGATTACCCTTCTACACCCAATTACTCCCCCGATCATGATCCGCCAATATCGACAATATATTAGTTATTGCATGTAATCCGAACCTTTGTAATTAAGGGGAGGTACTCTTAATTAATACTAGAGAAGTTCATACACCAAAATTAATTGAAAGTGAAAGCTCACAATATATACAAAAAGACACTATTTAACTAGTGGGCGAACCTGGGACCCAATATTTACATAATATTTAGACCATGTGCATTCTATTCTGGGACTCGATGCATTTTAGAAGAATAAGATTTCTTACGAAATTTACACTACACGGAAAATGATTCACGGGCATCCCAGAGTACTCCCTGCCCTGGGTACACCTTTTGACTTTTAACTGAAGTTTTGATGAAGATAATCAAAAGAAAAAAAATAAACAAATATACCTGTAAAATCACTTTCCTCATATATAGCTTTTTTTCTGAAAACACTAAATGACATAAAGCTAAACACTATACTATCATTCTTAACAAGAGAAACCAGATTAATTATATATATGGGTACCTGGATCATAAATAAAGTAAAAAATGGTTACAATAATAGCTTGCACATATGAAGTTCTATTTAAATGAGAAAGGTTGTCATCCAAAAAAGAAAATGTTGAATGAATTGATCATAAATTTTCGGATTGAACTACCCGTTTCCTTTCTAGGGAAGATATTAATTGCAGAGACAATGGAATTTCCATAATGATTGAAGAAACCTCTAACATTATTTGCAAATAAAAATGATTGGTCTGCCCAAAAAAAAGAGTCTGTTTAGAGTCAACTTTCTCTCTAGATTACATACATGATACATCATGCAATTAGCAATTTCGATATCTTATAACTTCAAAGCATTTATCTAAACAATCAAATAACTAATATGAATCTCAGAATCTCCAATGCAAACCAATTAAGTGCTTGTGGCAATAATCACACCACCCATGCTGCAAAGTAAAC
>JAOXNX010000001.1:13134561-13148454 GCA_028566075.1 Solidago caesia | reverse complement strand
TAATGTTTTCCCTCACAAACATTCACAAACATCACCTAACTATATACTGTTAACATCATATAAGTTATCCCCTTAATAATAATGCAACATTTTAAGGGCCGGCCTAATACAACACTTTATCGGTGTTGCCATAGCTTCATTTTGTAATAGTGTACGACTGTATAAGAAACATGATTGAGTGACCAAACATTAACCCAAATAAAATTGTAGTACTCAAAATGACATAAAATTATACGTCGATCAAAGATAGTATGTATTTACTCTTTTTACGTTTCTTCAGGATATTGGATATGCAAACTTGGATCATGTAAGGATTTTTCACGTGTATCGGTTTACGTAATTGGCGCGAGTTTTTTTAATCCTTTTTGCATTCTTCGCAGTTCGAGTCTAAAGATGTATCTAGGTTCTTGGTTGTTTTGTTCCTAGATATCGTGTTTTTATTTGTAATTGTATATGGCTTGTACTCGTGGGCGTTTAGTTAATTGCTAAATGCTCCTTGTTTATTTAATATTATATATATTTCTTTACTGTTAAAAAAAAAAAGTTACTGCATTCTATTGAATTCAAAAGTGTTCCTTCAAATTAACAAACGATTCTTCCAACTAAAACAACAGTGTTGTAAATCGAAGACGGATTACCCACGGCCATAGAAATGATCCATTGTGCTGTCGAGGCAACGAGCTCCGTGATCAGACTCGTTGCACAAAGAAGGTACCACTTATGAAGGAAGGTTGCAGAGGAAGAAAAATCTAGTGACAACTGCATTTTTATCTGTGACAACGACAATAAGGCTGGTAACATGAAGTAGAAAAAGCTAGCTGGCAATGGCGGCAATATTGCCAGAGCTTTTTCACGAACAGAGTTTCTCGTCTTAACTGCTGCTTGTGTTATTTCTTGCAATTCTGCACCAGCTGCTTCAAGGTCATCAACAATTTCTTCTTGCATATTCCTGAATGTTCCTCTCCATTCACGACCTGTAAGAATTCTTACTGCTTCTATGAACCTCTCTGGGTAAAATAACTGGTGAATAAACCACGGGGACGACGGGCGGGCGGTATATATTCCCGTTGGTTTGTGATGTGTTCATCGCGAGGGAGGAGTTGGTAGTGGTCTATTTGTGTTGTGTTGGGTTTGTGTTTTGGTTCGAGGGAGAAAGTGGGAGTTGAAAGGTAGTATATATAGTGTAGATGGTCCACGTTAAAAATGGTGAAGTGGAGACCACGTGTCGAAGAGTTAACGAAAGCTAGTTGAATTTATATAGAAGGTAAGTCACGTAAGTTAGTATGTGACAAATACGATACAATTTACAAGCTAGGAAATATTAAACATACACTACCACACAAATGTGTTTTTTGGAGCATTCATATTAGTTGTTTTAGAGTTATTTTGGACCGATCCAAAAGCCAGTGATCTAAAAAATATTTCGTTTTTTGAAACGGTTTAAAATACCTTTGTGGATCGTTTTTTTCAAGTTTTGTGGAACCATTTTTTTCATGACTTTTAGATCAATTTGACTTAAGTTTTTAGATCGGTTTGTTCTTATTTTTTAGATTGGTTTGTCTTGTTTTATGGATCGTTTTGTTTCTTTTATTAGATCGGTTTATAAGTATTTTTTGTTTCTTTTTTGGAATATTTAAACATGTTCCAGAAAAATCTACAACTTCTAACTCTTAAAAATAGACCAAGTTACGGTTGCTCAAAGTCGACTCAATTCTGTCCGGAAAACTCAGCTTTGAGCAGTTTTCTTATAAAATCCATTTGACCAACTTAAACTCCACATTTTGACACGAAACCACTTGGAATAGAAAGTAGACTTCCTGAACTTAAATTTAGACACCAAAAACGTGAGAAAATAATCTGTTACGACCAGTTTACGACCGTGCGAAGTTGGACTAGCAATTCTGTCCAGATTCTGAAACAATTCAATCCGCATTCTTTAAAGCTTAATAAAACAACGATGTTTATTTAGACATCCACATCTTACGAAATCTTGCATAGATATGTTATTTCGACATAATATATAATTTATGTATACATTACAAACTATACGTTCAACTTTAATGACAATATGATCCACACTATATATTTTTAATTTATAAAAACAAATCTTATATTATTTTATGTAGTTTTCAGCCATAAACATACTTCATCAAATAGTTACAATTAATATATAAGAAAACAAGAAGAGATATAACAAAAAGGATTTAGATTTTACCACAGAGCACAATTTCGTTTTTGTTGGTGATGACTTCGACGGCAGCAACACAAGTATTTTAGGTTTTATTTTAGGTATCTGCTTTATATTTGTTTATATAGATAAGTAATTGAGTTTGTATATAACTAGGATATATTATTATTATTATTAGAAGAATTTCAAATGGAACATAACTCTTTTATTATTATTATTATTATTATTATTATTATTATTACTTATAACTATTATGACCAAACTTATTAACTTGTAGACTTTAACTGATCACTAAGTAGTGTATAGAATTTATAAATGTCTAGCAATGAATATGACGATTAGCAACACGTCTAGAGATAAACGAGAATAATTATAGTCTTCTAGATTCCATATAAATCTAGGAAAATAAAGTGACTACAGTCTGAACTATTGAAAATCCAGTTAATAGGAATCACATACTGGAATGATCACAACATCGTTATGTTTGTTATACTATGCAGGCACATTGACTAGTCAAGGAAATCAAATATATATTTAAGCAAGAGACTATATTAAATTACCAGTTTTGGTGACGGATGTCACAACAACCATTTGCAGTTTACATCCTAGTAAAGAACCATACAACTTCTCTGCCAAAACATACACTAATCATGAGACTCATACTAAATTACTATCAATAAATCACCACAACAAGCCTCATGAACCAATCTTCCATAATTTTAAAGTACCTAAACTTCATATAAGAAAGCCAACACCTAAAGTTGTCACCAATATATCTCTTATTGTTCACCAGGTAATGTCTTACTCAAGACACCATAAAAGAACTTTGACCAAAATTTGTTTGCCACTATAACCCTTACTAATACAAACTAAAATTTGACACAACACTTTAACAAACAGCCAGAAGACTTTCCAAAAAAACATCGGCCCCTTTAAATCACCATCAACAAAACCCAATCCAAAAGTATAAATTGCGAGAATTCAAAGCTGGTGCCATCTCCTCCTTGTATCGCCAAACCAACCTAACCTCCCATTGATACATAACCAGCGCAAGGACAAGACAAGGCAAACCTAAACTAACAACACATTACTAGAACTAACCAGACTTTCATTAATGGATCAAGATGTTAAAAAAACACTTTAGACTCATAAACGAACTTAGAGACAACACAACCAACATAAAACAGGTGCTTCCTCTACACCAGATTATCACCCAAAGAGAAGACAAAGCCTTTCATTGACAAAGCATACAAACATGCATACCAAATGCATTTTCATCATCAAAAAAAGTTTCGAGAGCAGCCATTATCCAGATCACAATAAGAAAGAACAGAATACAGAGCAAATACTAATCACCAAAATACTCAGTCAAGACAATTAAGCACATATTGGAGAGAGCAAAGTAACAAGGGATCCCAACCTATAGGCCAAATTCCCTGCACTTATAGCACTCTAAGTGCAGAGCAATTTGCTACAGAAGGGGTAGGAAAGAAAACCTTACAGATGGGTCTCCAACAGTAATTCCACAGCTACCAGACAAACGGACAGGTCACAGAGACTTTACCAATTCCCAAGCTGGGTCAGCTCGAGAATTCCAATACTCAGGGATAGGCAACACTTTAAATTCAACTTACAAGCTGGGAGCTTACTAGTACGATCAGCTTGAAAGCAAGAATCAAGAAATATCCACTACATGCAGCAAGATTACAATCCTTATATAAGAAGGAAGAATCCTACTTCACGAGCAGGAAAAGACATATCAATTAATCAATACTCAAGACTTTTGGTAAAGGAATGAGTATAGATCCAGAAAAGAGAAATAATATAAGAATCAATTGATTGAATACAAATCCTAACAGGAAGTAGCCAAAACGAGACAATAAAAAATGCATAATCAATGGATAGAGATTAGAAAACCTAAAAGGATTTAAATCCCAAATCGAGATGAAGGCAATAAAAATATGGAGCTCAATAAAACAACCCTTAATCAATCAAACATATAGATGGAGATCAATATACGGCTTCAAGTGTCAATGGACAGAAAAAACGTTTAAAATATTCAGCCTCAAACACGAGCAGATATCAAGGGAGAATCAATCAATCAATATTCAAAACCTATGAAAAAGGAGTAAATATAGATTGAGAAAATGAATATGAGAATCAATCAATTGAATTTGAACCTTATAAGGAAATACCCAACCGAGATAATGATGATGATAATATATAATCAATCGATGGAGACTCAAAACCTAAAAAAGGTTTAAGCCAGAATCGAGATAAGAGTAAAAACAATAACAATCAATGAATTGGATATAAACCCTGAAGAGAAATACCCAAATTGAGATAGAAGAAGTAATATATAATCAATCGATAAAAACTCAAGGCCCTAGAAAGGATTCAAGTAAGGATCGAGATGAATGAACCAACTTGGCTCTGATACCATGAAAAAATAAATTAAAGACTGATAACAACTGCTATGTTAATAGCATATAACTAAGATTCAAACACCAACAATAATAAGTAAATACGCAGCTATATTAACAAGGAGAAAAAAAGGTTTTAATACAATACACAAATCTGAGAATAGTCTATCAGATTGTGAATAGAAACAAGAAGAAATAAACGATCTACATTGTGATAGATTTTCTTGAATATAATGAAGGGAATTTCTTGGAGAAAGGGTTTCTTCTTCTTCTACTGTCGTGAATAGATATATAGAATTGAGATATACCCGTTGTGGAAGATCCAAATTTGTAACGGGTATAATGTAGTTATAACCCACACATCTTCGACCCCTCATCTTCAGGGAAAATACACTTCAGCCCTTTAACTTGATTATATCAAGAAACATACTATCTTCATCTTGTACACTTTTAAATAGAGGCAAAGCTAAGATTGAAGAAGCACGGTCACTTCTCAACACCCCCCCACAATCTTAGCGGCAGGTACTTCAAGATAAAAATAATATGACCAAAAAGAAATGTTCTCACCAATGTAGAATGCCACACTAACAAACCTTGACCCAATAGAACAAGAGAAATGGGCGAAGAATAGACTGAACACGGAAGTCAACGAAGGAGCAAGATCTTCAACAACCAAAAAAGGTTTACAAAGCCAGAACACTCAGTCACACCGAAGGTCTTTCACCCCAAGTGCACTGAATGTGGGCAGCCGGAATGTTAGTCACACCGAAGGTCTTTCACCCCAAGTGCACTAACACGGGCTAAACCAGATAACAATAATGATCTCAAATAATGAGAAAGAATCTGCTACAATCACCAACTTATATTCAACAAACGCAGCCTGTATTGAAGACTAGCCACATCACACTCACAATTAAAAAATTATAGCCATGTTGCTCTAATCATCACATCATAACCCATCCTAATAGTGCAAAAATTCACCAGCCCTTTACCAATATCCAATTTAAACAAAGTACTTTAGTTGCTCTTACACCCAGAGACAAACTAAACATTCCCAATTTTCTATGGTATTCCTCGTGCTCTCCCTAACTTTCACCCCATTATACAACACCAAATAACAAGGGAGCATGACATCTCAGCTAGTAGTAAACCACCTTACTGCCCAAAAAATTCATTGTGCACTTTAAACAATGACTTGCATATTACTAAATACCAACCACCTATTGTCACTTTGCCAGATCCAGGGCACACACTTACTATCTTAATTAACTCAATACCACATTTTCTTGTATTCTCAACCCATATAATCTTCACAGCAAGATACCAAATTGGGTCTAATCCAATTATCGAAAAAAATATTTAACTACTTTGCAGCCATTGCAACTATATTTAAGATACTATAGTCAACTTTTCAAGCAACTGCAGCCCTTTTTCTACTAAAAACAGACCATGAGAAGATTGAGCAGTTGTTCACTTCATTTTATTTATCACCAAATACCATAACAGCTCCAGCTGATTCAAAACCCGCAACAAATCATTAAACCAACAGAGGTCCATAAATAAAAAAAACACAGAGTATCTAACCAATCAACAGGGAGTGAACAAAAAACAAAACAAAAGACAAGAACAAAACATAAAAACAAGACTCTTTTTATTTTTTACTGAAAGATTTTAAAAACAAAGATTTAGAGATTCAAAGACTCGAGCAAAAAACTCAAGACCATTTAAAATTCAAGTCCAAAAATAAACTTTTCCTTTTGCTCAACGAGCACAACTTTAGCAATAAACCTTTTATAGAACACGCCTTTTTCATATAACATTATCACAATATAAATACTACCAAACCTCATAATACTCATATTCCCCCCCTCAATCTTGTAGTTAGATACCAAAAAATATAGAAATAACTCATAGATCATAACAAAAGATGGGGGGTCAAGTGAGTATCTAACAACAAGATTGGAGAGACACGTCAAAAAAAAATTCAGAGATAGAAATAAAGAAACTTCCCTGATTACGAACAACCTAACTTGTATAGGCATAGATGCAAAGAGCAACTAAGAACATGTCATAAACATCATCATCAACAGGAATCCTTCCAACCAAAGATAAAAGACAACCATAACATCATAAAAGAAACGTATGGAACAACATCAGACAGATACCAATCAATCACAAGTGGGAGGAATATAAAGACTAATCCAACTTAACCAAAAACTTTTACAACTTCACATGTAAGGCAAACAACCATTTAATATGCAAAGAACATAAAGACTAATTTGAATTAAGAGGAAACTTTTATGACCTCACCACAAAAAAGAGGGGCAACCATAAAGGGTTAAAAATGCCCATAACAAACAACAAAAGAACCAACTTCATCAATTCAAAATAGTCAACAACAAGAGTCACACAACTCATCACCACCAAACAAAACTATTCTGCCAAAAAAGAACATGATTCCTCAAGATTTTGTATTAGACATGGAAACAATGACCATTTCAAGAAAAGAGATAACAATCTGGCAGAGCATATTAGAAAAAGACTTAGACATGGAATCACATGATTCTATAAAAATAATCTTCTAAACGAATAGTGGACCTTTAATTCCACACCCAAAAGAAAAGACATCAGAGATAACACTCATAGAATTCATCAAGACATATAAGACAAGGCCACGCAAGAAACATATCAAATAGTAATAGGGTTGTAGTAAAGACCAACAAACCTAAGACATAGAAGAGTTGCCATTAAAGGGAAGAATACACATATCATGCAAAAGATTAACAAATGTCACATTCAAGTAACATATAACGATCATAAGATCCACAAAACATTCAATCAACAACCATTTGCAGTTTACATCCTAGTAAAGAACCATACAACTTCTCTGCCAAAACATACACTAATCATGAGACTCATACTAAATTACTATCAATAAATCACCACAACAAGCCTCATGAACCAATCTTCCATAATTTTAAAGTACCTAAACTTCATATAAGAAAGCCAACACCTAAAGTTGTCACCAATATATCTCTTATTGTTCACCAGGTAATGTCTTACTCAAGACACCATAAAAGAACTTTGACCAAAATTTGTTTGCCACTATAACCCTTACTAATACAAACTAAAATTTGACACAACACTTTAACAAACAGCCAGAAGACTTTCCAAAAAAACATCGGCCCCTTTAAATCACCATCAACAAAACCCAATCCAAAAGTATAAATTGCGAGAATTCAAAGCTGGTGCCATCTCCTCCTTGTATCGCCAAACCAACCTAACCTCCCATTGATACATAACCAGCGCAAGGACAAGACAAGGCAAACCTAAACTAACAACACATTACTAGAACTAACCAGACTTTCATTAATGGATCAAGATGTTAAAAAAACACTTTAGACTCATAAACGAACTTAGAGACAACACAACCAACATAAAACAGGTGCTTCCTCTACACCAGATTATCACCCAAAGAGAAGACAAAGCCTTTCATTGACAAAGCATACAAACATGCATACCAAATGCATTTTCATCATCAAAAAAAGTTTCGAGAGCAGCCATTATCCAGATCACAATAAGAAAGAACAGAATACAGAGCAAATACTAATCACCAAAATACTCAGTCAAGACAATTAAGCACATATTGGAGAGAGCAAAGTAACAAGGGATCCCAACCTATAGGCCAAATTCCCTGCACTTATAGCACTCTAAGTGCAGAGCAATTTGCTACAGAAGGGGTAGGAAAGAAAACCTTACAGATGGGTCTCCAACAGTAATTCCACAGCTACCAGACAAACGGACAGGTCACAGAGACTTTACCAATTCCCAAGCTGGGTCAGCTCGAGAATTCCAATACTCAGGGATAGGCAACACTTTAAATTCAACTTACAAGCTGGGAGCTTACTAGTACGATCAGCTTGAAAGCAAGAATCAAGAAATATCCACTACATGCAGCAAGATTACAATCCTTATATAAGAAGGAAGAATCCTACTTCACGAGCAGGAAAAGACATATCAATTAATCAATACTCAAGACTTTTGGTAAAGGAATGAGTATAGATCCAGAAAAGAGAAATAATATAAGAATCAATTGATTGAATACAAATCCTAACAGGAAGTAGCCAAAACGAGACAATAAAAAATGCATAATCAATGGATAGAGATTAGAAAACCTAAAAGGATTTAAATCCCAAATCGAGATGAAGGCAATAAAAATATGGAGCTCAATAAAACAACCCTTAATCAATCAAACATATAGATGGAGATCAATATACGGCTTCAAGTGTCAATGGACAGAAAAAACGTTTAAAATATTCAGCCTCAAACACGAGCAGATATCAAGGGAGAATCAATCAATCAATATTCAAAACCTATGAAAAAGGAGTAAATATAGATTGAGAAAATGAATATGAGAATCAATCAATTGAATTTGAACCTTATAAGGAAATACCCAACCGAGATAATGATGATGATAATATATAATCAATCGATGGAGACTCAAAACCTAAAAAAGGTTTAAGCCAGAATCGAGATAAGAGTAAAAACAATAACAATCAATGAATTGGATATAAACCCTGAAGAGAAATACCCAAATTGAGATAGAAGAAGTAATATATAATCAATCGATAAAAACTCAAGGCCCTAGAAAGGATTCAAGTAAGGATCGAGATGAATGAACCAACTTGGCTCTGATACCATGAAAAAATAAATTAAAGACTGATAACAACTGCTATGTTAATAGCATATAACTAAGATTCAAACACCAACAATAATAAGTAAATACGCAGCTATATTAACAAGGAGAAAAAAAGGTTTTAATACAATACACAAATCTGAGAATAGTCTATCAGATTGTGAATAGAAACAAGAAGAAATAAACGATCTACATTGTGATAGATTTTCTTGAATATAATGAAGGGAATTTCTTGGAGAAAGGGTTTCTTCTTCTTCTACTGTCGTGAATAGATATATAGAATTGAGATATACCCGTTGTGGAAGATCCAAATTTGTAACGGGTATAATGTAGTTATAACCCACACATCTTCGACCCCTCATCTTCAGGGAAAATACACTTCAGCCCTTTAACTTGATTATATCAAGAAACATACTATCTTCATCTTGTACACTTTTAAATAGAGGCAAAGCTAAGATTGAAGAAGCACGGTCACTTCTCAACAGTTTATGCAGAAATAAAAAACTCTTAATAATATGTATATATCATGCAACTACACACACAAAATCTCCTATAAACAAAACAATTTACAAAATAAATTCTCCTACTGACGCTTTCTCTCTCAAACAAGGTACACAAAATCTCTGTTTTTCACAAATGTAAACACAAAAATGAGTAAGGAAAATAAACAGAGCACTAACTAGTAGAAGTTCAAGGGAACAAAAAGAACAATGTAAAAAAGGCTCGTGATCGTGCACCACCAAGAGAGAGTCCTATGAGGTTTGAGGTTCAAAAAAACGGTCATATGACCCATACCGCAGTCACAACCACCAGTCCACCACCCTAAGCGCATGATACAAATTCTTAATCACACGTACTTTCCAATTATAAGAAGTATATTCCAGTGACCGGGATATTTCTGGGGCACATCGGTCTTCATTTCCAGCACAAAATAAACACGTGGCAGTGTTGGAGCTTGACCTGTTGATTTGAAGTCTGATGGTCTGCGAGATTGTGCTGGAGACAAGATTACAAACCGGTCCAAAGCGGTTCGAATACCTGTCCGGCCGGCCGGTTCTTCCGGTTCACTATCCACTATCCAACCGGGGTGTATCTAACCGGAATTCTTGAAAATGCCGGTCCAAGCCGGTTTGAAAACATTGATGAAGCCTGTGGAAGAAATAGTAGTACAAAACAAATTCTTCATGTTCATTAAAACCGGCCATCTTCAAATTCTTCATCTTTGGAAAGAAAAGCAAGACCACGAAAACAATCAGCCATAAACGGTCCAAGATGCAATTCTACAAACACAAAGTTTTGTTACTACAACAATTGTCCAAGATGCAATTCTACCAACACAAAGTTTTGTTACTACAACAATTGTCCAAGATGAAATTCTACAAACACAAAGTTTTGTTACTACAACAATTACAGCCTATCTCAGCCAAGATACTTTTGCAAGACCAAATCTTAAATTTCCTCCACTGCCTTATCAAAATAAAAATGTTCCAAATTTTCGAGATCTTCTCTTTTGACATTTTCCCCCAAAAAAGAATAAAAAGTTAGTACCAACTTTGGAAACAATAAACGGAACGATTGCTCTGCCTCTCCAGGATTTTTGCCAAGAAATAAATAAGCCGTCTTATAGTTCAATTGCTTAAGATCCTCCCTAATATCCGAATGGTGAGCAAAAACATTTCTTATGAACCAGAGGAGGTCATAAGGATGGGCATATAGATATTGTTTTTGTTTGCGAGTTTTGGGGTCCCATGCCATACGTTTAATAATATCTTGCGGAATGCTCGTTGACCAAACTAGATCCGTAAAAATATCCGTCCTCACATTCCAAATGTCTGAAGTATATTGATTATTTATCTTCAAGAAATTGTACGCTGCTTCTATGAATTGGACGCGTTTGAAATTATTCCAAAGCCACGGATGCTTTTCAACAGTTCCGTGTGATATGGACCTTGTGCATAGCATTAAATAATTACCATTAAACTTCATATTCACTATAAATTTAATACCTAAACTATGATACTTTAGTATTATATATTTATATATATAGATATGTATGTATGTATTAATAGCTAGTATAGTATTATAAATGTAGCTATGTATCTTACTCTGGAATATACAGCAACTTGTATGCAATGTTTTGGGCCTCGTATGCCCAATCATACATGGTTTGAAATTGGACAGTTACATCTTGCTCCTTGTAATCTTCCTTAAGGACATCTTGCTCATTATAAGAGAAAACAATCAACTTTCCAAGATCGTACAAGTCTTGAGCTATAAATAAACAAACAACAACGGTTACAACATTTGCGACCATGGGATGTACAACATTTTTCACAGGATTCGGTTTTTGTTTGCCCGTTGTGTGAGGTGCAACGGGACTCACATAACCATTTATTTTTTGAGTGCATTTTTTCTGACCAGGTTTGGAGGTTAGTGTTGTCTAAGGCCGGCCTTACTTTTGTTTCGTCTACCTAGAATTTAATTGTAGAAGACCTGTTAGTTGTTGCTCGTGTTAAATCGTTTCAAACAATTACTACCAAGCTAATCTTAGCAGCTGCAGTGTATCATATTTGGCAAGAAAGGAACTCAAGAATTT
The DNA here is from genome assembly GCA_028566075.1 of Solidago caesia. NCBI lineage: Eukaryota > Viridiplantae > Streptophyta > Magnoliopsida > Asterales > Asteraceae > Solidago > Solidago caesia. The sequence continues at coordinate 13,136,551 of JAOXNX010000001.1, read as the reverse complement.
TTAAACATCAAAAAAAGTCAGCGGTTCAAGTTGCTAATGACATTATCGAAATTGTGAGGCTTAAATTGCTTACATTTCGGTTCAAGAGGAGGAACAATATGGAAGATGAGCTTGCTCGGTGGAAGATTCGTGTGTCTCGACTTAGTAATGTGTAATTGAGTCTATTTTTGTAATTCATGAGTGGTGATAGGCTCTAGTTTTGTTGGCTGTGGCTTTTCTGGCCTTTTTTGTTTGGTTGTCTACACGTTTATTTGTGTACAGCTGATGTGGTATTTCAACCATGTCACCTGAACTTTATGATTTTCGGTGTAATATAAGCTAACCAGTGGTACCTTCAACCCCATTATACCGAAAAAACTTATCGAAAGATAACACAAAAATAATTACGAAAGTTAAATCGGACAGTCGACAAAAGACTAACTCTTGACTGAGTCCCCGATTGCCCAAGACGTAGTTCCGTTTGGGACTAAAAACTAGGCCAATTTGAAAACCACGGCTCGATCGAAAAAACAAGTCCGAAAAAGAGGAGTTTTGACCAGAAAAGACACAGCCGTGTCTGTTGACTCAGTCAAAGGGTTGACTCGACCAAGTCAAACCCCCAACCGAATTTGTTGACTCGTTTTGACCATGTGACCCGCGTTGACTAGACTAAAATCCACGATTTGACTTGGTTTTAAGCAAGGATTAAGTTTGGACTCGATTGACTAGTTTTGACCCAATGACCCGACCCAAAAGAGAGTTGGCCGAAAGTATTGACCCAGACCAAGGTCCTTTGACCCGACCGAATCTCTTGACCCACGAGTTGACTCAGCCGACCTTGTTCACCGGAAGCCACGAAAGTCGAGTTTTTGCCAAGAACTTTAAGAGTTTTCAAACTTGGATGAAAAAGAAAGCTTATCTTTAACATTTTATGTTAAAAAAACCGAGTTTAAATGTTGTTGTTAAATCAAGTTTTCGGTGTTTTTAGCCATAAAAAAGGTCTACAATCGAAAGTGTTTAGTGACAAATAGTTTTTCTTACAAATTTACGTAACAACTCGATAGTTCAATCGGTTTTATATTCATTTAAGTAAGAAAACGAGTTAGAAGCAATACAGGATATGAACACTTACACTTGATGATGTACACGAGATAATGATGACGATGAACACGAAAATCTTTACCTTTTTCTTGCTTAAAACCGAATTCAAGGAGAAGAAAGGAAGTAAGAGTTGGTGATTTCTCTTTAGTGAAAGAAAGTAGAGAGAGATAGAGAAGAGGGTGCTTGCGTTTCTTTGAAATGAAAGGAAAGAAAGAATGGATGGCCGGAGAATTAGGAGGGTGGGGAGGGGACTAGCCACTCCTTTCACACTCTCCGGCTTTTACGCGAAAACACCGACGTTTAATAAATCTAGAAACTTGCCTCATTTTAAAACATATGAAATGACTAATGTAAATCCTTTTTGAATTACGAACAAAATGACTAGTCACATGACGCTATTTGATTTATACAATACCTCAAAATATCATTTTAACTTTGTTTTACATTCCTAATAAAAGTCTAGTAAACCTTAGCACTCGAACATGTCTCATGACGTCTCAACACTAAATTCAAACGTACTTGCACCAATTCGAACAACTGAATTCTTTTATTTATACATAATTTCTTACAAAAGTACACGTACATGGACTTGAAAGACTAATGACGAATTATATGAACACGTACATGGATGAATACGATAAGATGAACGGAAAATATACACCGGACGGGACGCCGGACGGGACGCTTAGGTGACGATTGTCACACCTGAACTAACAGTTTTTATTTGTCTATATCGAGTATGTTTGCCTACATCATTATGCTTTATTTTTACTATTACATTGTGATAGATAGAAGGTGATGGTTTTAATTTCAAATTGTTTATTTTGAGTTTGTGTTGGAAAAAAGTGTGTTTTTCACCACTTTGGACATCAATAAATGTATGATTGAGTAACATACATTGATAACCATT
>JAOXNX010000001.1:13103826-13134461 GCA_028566075.1 Solidago caesia | reverse complement strand
GTTATTAATATAGTTATTGTTAGACATGTTTCGTTATTTCTACTAATACAGTTATTTTAATAAATTTAACTAAAAAAAATTTATAAATCGTTCACAAACGTAATGTCTCCCGGGGCAATGCCTGGGTGACATTTCACGTTATTGGTAAAAATAAATTTAAATTCATGACCATATATTATCTATAAAATCTCAAAACATTATAATTTTAAATTAGAAATTATAATTTTTGTAATGACTTAATATTATCTTATACATGACAACGTATAAGTTTAAGTAAGAGCAGAGTGTAACAACTAAGTAAAAATTTTACATGACAAAGAAAGGTTAAGTTAACATAAGCCTAACATTATTTGTAAATGTATAACAAAAATGGTATAGGTCTCTTTAAAAACACAATATATAAAAGTCTAGTTTATGAAGGGTAATTAAGTAAATTTGTCTCAAAAAGCTTCAAAAAGCTACAGCTAATTAAAATTGGAATGTTATTTCTATTAGCTTTTAGTTTAGGATTTTTTTTTTCCAAACTAAAAGCTCAAGCTAATCCTTCAAAACAAACCTTTTAAAATGATAGGAGCATTTTATTTAAAATAAAAAGATAAAGCTCCTTAAAAGTTCTTACCAAACATATCATATTTGGTTCAACTATATACAATGTGTAGATTATACGGAAAAGGTCATATATGTTTGAATGTGTTGAGTCAAAATGTATTAGCTTAGATTTGTTGATGACAAACAATGTAAAAATACTTAAGTCTCTGGTTCTTGAGCTGAGTCAGTTTGGGCATGTCCAAGCTGAGTCAGCTTAGTTGTCTTCTGATTGTATTCAATAAGTAAAGAAGGCAGTTCTCCAAGCTGAATCAGCAAAGGAAGAATAGCACTTGATCTGAAGTCGAAGAATGAAGATCAAAGATAGAAGATCAAGCTGATGGGTGGAAGTCAGCTTGGATGAACATTTAGGAACTTAGAATCTTACAAATGTTCTAAAGCTCCTTTATCAAGACTGGATAACATCAACATTGGGAAAGGGTAAGAAGAATATAGTACGAGGTACTGTGCAGGTGCTCAATGTTGGTGGTGGTCCTAATTCTATGAGGTTTCATGACCGTACTAGATGAATGATCGTGTAAGAGGTATCTGGGGAACAAAAAGGACGAAAGTCACTATCATGTCAGTACCTCAATGCAGAGCCATCAGATGAAGAAACGCGTGGAGAAGAATAGACGGCATCCAAGGCATGGTATATGCCTATAAATACCTGCCTTAGTGCATCATAGAAGGTGTGCATCCTTGTCATTCAATCCTCACAGTATTGGATTCTGCAAGAGTAATCAGCTTAGGATGTGTTGTGTTCAAGTACTCAGCTTGGGCTAGTATTTTGTAAGGGATTGGAAACAGTCTTGTAATTTATATTCAACCAAGTAGATAGATTCCAATAGGCGTTTCTGTTCCACATCTGCTTGTAATTCTTGTTGATTTATCAATAAAAGAATTAGTTGAAAATTATAAGCTGTGTTCTTAATTATGCAACTGTTTTATTGTTTGTTCATCTTTACGTTTTTGTATTTAATATAAGTTTGCTCAATATTTAAATCGAACTCATAATCAGTACTTGAGTTTTAAAAGAAGTTGTATTCACCCCCTCTACAACACCAAGATACATTATGAAAACAATTCTTGTTAATCCTTTGGGACCAACAGATATATAAAAGAATGGATGAAATTGTTTGTATATAAAAAGAGAAATAAGGTGAAAAGGTTTAGAATTTTGAGAAATTGGAAATAATATCCGTTTGAGAGACTAAAATGGTAAAGTTTTTGAATTTTTTTTAAGCTAGCTATTTCAGGGACTAAAGTTGTACATTATTTGATTTTTTTTAAGGAGAAAAAAAAATCAAAAACACAAACACACACTCGTCTTTAGAGGGACGAATCACCCATGGACGAATGAGGGACGAGTCCCACCTTATGGCGTTCACTTGTCCCTGAACGGTGGACGAGCGATGGACGAACCGGGGATGAGGGCTTAATGATTGCTCTTTGTACTACATGCGTCCCTACGAACGATCTTGGACTTACTCACTATTATACTACATATGAACTGGTCCACTGCCCGTGAGTATGTGCTGTAGTATAGGTATATCCTTGTAATTATAAATTTAAAACTTGATCGCTTTTACCACTATACACTTTAAGCACCTATCAGTTTTTTTTTAAATTTTTAATCGGTTGATTATATTGGAGTCATTTAGTATCAATAATAAAAATAAGTACTTTACAAAATAATTTATTTGTATTAAAATAATTGTGTTGAAATAAAATTAAGAATAAGATCGTATAAATTTTTTTTTGAAAGATATCTTTAAAATCACTGACAGACCATAGGTTGGAGTACATCGTGTCATCAGCAGCCCATTCGATCATATTCCAACATGAAAACACGTTAGGAGGAAACCCATGAATATGAGAAAACCCCACTTGGATGAATTGAACCCATGACTTCCTGGTCATTTGGGTCTTCTCACACCAAACGGATATTTACTTGATTCTCAAAGGACAAAGTAATAAAAAATACAAAATTTCATGCAATAAATGACATGTTTAGTAATTAAAAAAATTGTATAATTGTGGATTTAATAAGTTTGTAAAGTGGTATTAGAAACACGTTTTTTTTTATAAACATTATACATCAAACAAATGATCTACGATTATTTTTTATGTATAGTTTGTATGTATTGATATACTCGTTGTACTTTGATCAGTAGTATCTTGCTAGTGATTGTTGATTTATATAATACCATTATTGCCGTTCAAAAAATAAAATAAAATGGTGAGGCATCCAAGTTTTACCCATACGGCGGAGGATCAATCCTTGGCTAGGCCATTTTGGGTTTTTTCTTGGAATTGATGCATCTTGATGGCCTAAAGCTTTCTTTCGATTGGAATAGTGGCGAGCTGTGGGCTTCGGCCCATGATAGTAGTAATCTTTAACCATTGGGTTATTACGGATGAAAGTTCGAGTTTCGTGTTTTATCTGATCATCCGAAAGAAAAAAAAGAAAAGACAGACCGACCTAGTCTTGGTTATGTGACCCGGGTTTCACACAAAGACCTAGTCTTGTTAGGTGTGTGGTTTTGGTTTTGGTTTTGCTTGTGTTTATGTGGTGATTGGTTGGTTGGTGTTGGTTCGTTCCCCTCGTAATCCCCTTGCGACTTCCTTTCGTTTCTTTTCATTTCTATATCGATCCCATACGAAATGATAAATAAAAATTAGAAAAGAATCCGAAGAAGAAGAAGAAGAAAAAGGATGAAGTCAAAATTCATGGAAAAAAACATGGGTGGTTGGTTTGGGAAAAAATCTAACAAGAAAGATTCTAATAATAATAATAATAATACTTGTTCTTCTTCTTCTTCTGTTTCTAGTTATAGTAATCATAGTTATAAAGAAAACCCATTTTATAGTAACAAATATGAAGCAGCTAACAACAACAAGAAGAAGAATTATTCAAAGGAAGGGGGGGAGAGTCGTGGTTCTTCGGCTGTGGTTGTAGATGGGGGTTTTGGGTCTGGGTCGGGTTTTGGGGGTTTTGAATCGGATCGAATAATAATAGCCCATCCTTTACCTCACCCATCCACCACTTCTTTGCCCCCTCCTCCTCCTCCTCCTCCGCCTCAATCAATATCAACGACGTCGTCTGGGTTGGTGGATCTAAATGGGTCTGGTGGGTCGGTTTCTTCTAGCGATGGATCTTCTGTTACTTCTTCTTCTGATGACCACCAACACCATATTCCCATTCTTGATCCTCCCGCTGCTCAACTCCCTTTTTTCAGGTTCCTTTTTTCTTTAGGAAATAATAATTGTTTCTTTTAGCAGTAATTAATATTAATTAATAATTAGGTTTAGTTAAGTTAGAAACTTTCCTTTATTCATATTCATATAAAAATAACAAGGAAGATAAACCATTGACTGTTAAATTACTGAGTAACACTGCCATAATGCCATTCCAGCTTTAGATGGGTGGTAGGTGCTCTTAACATTTTGGGAGAAGACCAGGGTTCAATCCCCGACATCAGTAAATTTATGAATATTTGGGGTAGTTTAGGAGTAGGAGTAGAATTGATACAACATTTAGCCATTAAAAAAGAACAAAAATAAAAAAAATAGGGGAAATGATCCGTAATGCAGATTTGTTAAGAAAAAAGTTTCCATTTTGACCTCTGAAGTTTATTAAATGTACATATTAAATCCCCGGTATGTGAGAGGTGCAGTACCTAAGATTGCGTAATGTTGCAGTACGGATGATATCCCAAAAAAAAAAAAAACTATTATCATGTATATATGTGTGTCTTAGGGCTATTCTTACCAGAGTTTCATTTTAATTTAATTACTCCAAGATTGATAATGGTTTAATGTGGTGGTCCAAGCAAGGATGTAATTTTTATTCTTAAGCCAAAAAATCCTTGATATCTGCCAACCTTCCCACAAGGAAAATGTGTGCATTGGTGATATTTACATTGACGCTCAAAGGTTTTTGCCAAGGAGAGTGTTTGGAAACATGACCATATATGCAAACTATACTATTCTCCTTGGGATAGCGTCTCCCCTAGTTGTTTTGGGTTTTCACTGTATTCCCTAAAGACTCCAACTGCCACATGACCATATTTGCAAATTATACCACTCTCTTTGGGATAGCGCCCCCCCTAGTTGTTTTGGGTTTTCACTGGATTCCCTAAACGCTCCCCCTGCATCTGGTTAAAACTTTAAGGAGTTAAAAAGTAAATCCAACAATGAAGGTTTATGTTCAAGTTTTCCCGAGTCTAGTCTCTATTACAAGTCCAATATCTTCAAAAAGTTTCAATTTTTATCTTCATACTTATGTGAACTGACTTGTAGGGTGAAAATGTTCTAGATTACAGGGTTAGTAGTTAACATGTTTCACACAATTGTATTAGCTGTTGATATTGGGGCCAAGGTTGTGTTTTGATGTTTGCTTTTCAAGTATACATTGTGACCCGCAGAATCAAATAATCATTTCATTAAAGTTAGGAATAGTGAACCAATCCTACAGTTATCTCAAGAATCCATTTTCTTACGTGCTTCTACGTAACTGTTGTGACTTGAAGAATCAGATATAGTTATTCGACCAAAGTTGATTATAAGCAATTATAAGTTTATTCTGACATCCAACCAAAATAATTACATCAGATGCACATTCAAACACAATCATAGCTTCGTTTTGCTCATATACAATTTACATATTATGTACTTTTATAACAGAGGGTATGGGGAGACCAAGTTCAGCCCTCGATCAAGAAGTCCGTGTTCCGGGTCAAGGGTGGGGAACTCAACCACTTCACCTCTTCACCCAAGGTTTGCTTGCACTAGTCTAGATAACAAAAGAACAGATGACGGAAGAAGTGAGCGCCATCCATTGCCTCTTCCACCCAGCTTGCCTACGAGCCCTTCTTCTGCATTGTCGAGTAACAGAACTTGCAGTTCTCCTACCAGTCCATCTTCGGTTTTGTCCAGTATGAAAACGCTCAGTGTCTGCGAAAATTCAAATTGTCTACCGTCCAAGTGGAAGAAAGGAAGATTGTTGGGAAGAGGCACGTTTGGACATGTTTACCTCGGTTTTAATAGGTAATTGGTTCGACTTCTTAGTTTAGGAATATTATATCGCTGGACGTAATAATAAAAAGTGGACCTATATTTTTTGCCTCTTAATATGTTTCTCATGACTAGAGTTGCAAGTTGGGCAGGTTTAGTTGTGACTTGTGGATCAACCGATTCTTTTTTAGTATGATTGGTGTGCATTAGAAATAATATGTTGGTGACATGCAACCCGTTCCCGATCACCTTTTAGCTAAACATTTTCATTTAATCTGTTTGAGATCAATCACAACCACTATGGCTCTATTCACGAAATTGACCTTTTTAACCATTAGTAGACATTGGAAATATACTCTATAGTTTTATGCAAACAAAGTTGATTATCTATAAACAAAGTCCCATGATGGTAACCTAGTATTGGGGACATGCAACATTAAAACGGAGGTTAGAGGTTCAAATCCTGATCCATGTCCTATTAGCCATAAGGTTACGTGATTTGCCTTCTCCCATGTTGACCTTGGGACCAGTCAGTGTGGGGCGATAGTGGGTATGTTATCCATTTTATGATGTTTCGTTTATATGTTTATGTTTTAATAGTGAGAGTGGGCAGATGTGTGCAATCAAAGAAGTAAGGGTTGTTGCGGATGATTTGTCGTCGAAAGAATGTCTCAAGCAGTTGAACCAGGTCTGTTTTTAATTTCTCACTTCATTTTTTTGTGTTAGAAGAAAGTGGGATTGACCTCTTGATACAACTCATGTTCTCCAAAGATATATAATTATAGATTGATATTTTATTTATTAGATATATTCAGAAATCAGTAGAGACAAGGTGAGTTATTGAAGTGTCATCAACATATACAGTTTGTGTCATTAAATATCAAGTGCATTAGTCATGTCAATCAAATCACTTTCTAAGGTTTCTTGGACAGAGTTAACAAAAAAATCTGAGGTGGTAAACTTTAGGACTTAAGAACAAAACAGAAAATAATAGATAGATATTCCACCACTTTAATCTATCAAGTAAAATGAATCTACCAAGACTAAAAGATAAAGGACTAGCACTAATAAATCAACCAAACAACAAAGGCAACCATTACCGTCATGGCAACCTGTTTTTGTCCTCTCGCCAGCTATCCACATAAGGAAAGACATTTGTTAAGCACATGCGACATGCCTTAACCTGATTATTTGAAAGACAAAATAAAAGATAAAGATAACTGCTAGAAATTGTATGCTGCCTCAACTCCCATGCTACCCTAACTCCATGCTACCAGAACCTCATGTTACCCTAGTTACATTCTGCTTTATTGTTCCATGGTGCCATAGAGTTATTGCTGAAGTCTAAGCTGATTTCCATACTGCCCAAATCTAGGCCACCGATTAAGGTGAACCCTTGACGGCTGATGGGGTCGCCAAGCATTCTTCCAAAGTGTGATATTGTGGTAACATCATGGCCTGATTTATATCTAAAGTATCTTCATGATCATCATTTGGTTCATGGCAGCTTCGGGTTACTCCCATATCACAAGGTAAAGCCAATGCTTGAGTTTTGGGCGCGAAAGGCAGGGAGAAAGGAGATGGAGCGAACAAATGGTTGCCTTTTGCAGCCTTTATCGAGACAAAAACTGTGTTTGTAGAGTGACTGACAGAGGAAGACACCGGTGGCAAAAGGAACCAAAAGAAGGTGCTGGTGAATTATGAGACACATGAAGTAAAGAGTGTGTTCTGTTCGAGAAGTGTTGGGTGTTTTTGTTAAATATGGGGAGTCTAGATGCTTTTTGACCTCACAAGGATTCATATGAGAGGAATTTACAAGTTAAAATTTGGGATCCTGGAATCAACCGAGATGAGGTTGATTCCCAAAGCCATGTGTTTTTGGGCGAGAGTAATGATACGACTCATTCTCTAGGACATATTAATTATAGATAGATATCTATATTTTAGATGTGTATTAGGGTGTTTTTATTATTATTTAGTTTCTTTTATTAATAATACTTGCCAACCAAGCTATAGGAATATTTTATATAGAACATTAGGGTTGTAATTTATATTATGACGAATATTATGAAGTATTGATTTGCTTATCAATTGGGAGTTGATCTATCTCATTAACATAAACCCCATTGAGGATTGGTTTATCTCATTAAAATAAACGTCTATCTTGTTTGTTTTCATTATATTATCGATCCTTTTCGTATCACCCCTTTAAGTTTTAAGCTTCAAATGATTTGTATGCAATATTCTTTTCTGAAATTTTGTGCTGTTTGCAACAGGAGATCACTTTACTCAGTCAGCTTTCACATCCAAATATCGTTCAATATTATGGAAGTGAACTGGTACTGTTCCTCTTTTCTACTTATCTTATTCTGGCACTCCCAGTTAGAGATAATAAGAATCCAAATCTGAGTTGGCGAGTGTCAATGTAGTTCTTAGTAAGTTAAACCTAAGATTATATATTTACAGATTCCTTAATCTACTTAACCTTTCATTTCAAGAAACATGTATTTTTCCCCTCGAAGTTGTCCTTTTAGTCTTTTATCTGTTCATTAAAGCTTCACAGTCGAAAACTTTCAACACGATCTTCTACATCCTGTGTTATTACCATTGATCATTTGATTTTGATTAATTAAATAATTAATATTGCTTAACCACTTTCAAAAAAAGCAAATCCAAAGTCCGAACACCCCTTAGAAATATTGTGGAGGTAATTTAGCTTTCAATTTGCTAAGTAAACTGGGAAGAATGGAGTAATAAACTAGTTGTCAAATACAAAGATTTGGATCCGTAAATAATTCAACTGTTTATAAATATCAATGATTTGCGGATTTTCAGGGAGAGGAAACGCTATCTGTTTACTTGGATTACGTCTCTGGTGGTTCCATCCACAAGTTACTTCAAGAATATGGTCCGTTTAGAGAGCCTGTAATTCAGAATTACACTAGGCAACTCCTCAGTGGGCTTGCGTATCTACATGGGAGAAATACTGTACACAGGTAAGTCATCCTTGAAGGGTTTATCTCGAATTGGATCATCATATGTTAATAAGAAATGATTGCTATTTGGCAGAGATATAAAAGGGGCAAACATATTAGTGGACCCTAATGGTGAAATCAAGCTGGCTGATTTTGGCATGGCAAAACATGTAAGTGTCTCACCAGTGTTACGAGTGAAGTTACTGTGCTACTGTTAAACACGATTACATACATCATTCAGTTATAATCTTGGTTTTAAAAGGCGATAGGTGCACAAAAGCGACAGGGTCCATTTCCAAAGCGCAAAAGCAACGAGCTTTTCGTACGCAAGGCGCACACTTATGAAAAAAGTTTTCAAAGTTATTTATATAGTATTTATGACACATAAAATACAAAAACACCATCATTAAGAACCTCGTTTTAAGTCCGGCTTTGATCAAATTTGGTGTTTGAAAAGAAACCCCCAAAAGATTGTTGGTCTTGTTGAGGAAGAAGAAAGAAGAGATCAATTTTGTTGAGAAAGAAAAGGTAAGGAAAAAAATTTTACTTATTAAGGAAAAAAAATCCTGTCGTGTACAAAAAGCTCACGCTTTCTAGCACCTCCCCTTAATCGAAAAGCTACAAAAAGCGAGCGCTTTTTGTACACCCTGCGCCTTGGGTACCAAAAAGCTCTAAGGCAGGCTAGCGCTTAGGCGCGCTTTTTAAAACCATGGTTATAATAGAGGTCGATAGTGAAGTTTAGAGAACTCAGCCAAAAATGATTAATATGTTACCACAGTTCAAATGGGTAAACTATAGAGAACTCAGCCAAAAATGGAACAGGTCAAAAGTTGCCGAAAGTGTATTTAAATGCTTACAGCTTCGTAAATTATGTTGCTAGAACAATAGTTTAATTTAATACCATATTATTTAAATCAAATGTTGAAAAAAACATGTTGGTGTGCAACTACACATAATAAAAAAATCACCTGTTTGACTCGTCTAGTAAGTACAAATTCATCTGACTCGCTGAATTTTCCATCTCTACTAAGTGATATTAGATGGAATTTATAGGCTAGAGTAATTGGAAACAGTCTTCTTGCAAAATACAAGTCTTTCCCTGAAGATGCTTTGCTGCCTCTACTTTAGAGTGGGTAGCGTTGATTCTTTCATGAGCACTTTTCAAGCATTTTGCATTGGTCGATTTTTCAAATTTCCAATCTTTGTTGACCATGTTCTTACTCTCTGGAGTTTGCGTCAAGAATATCAAGGAAGTTAAAAAAGATTTTATAATGATAATGCAATTTAACAAATGACTACATCTGTAGAAAAGGAAGGGTAAATTAGGCAGATGACACTACATTACAACTTTTAATTTTATTTGTTTGCTAGAAAAGGGACAACTTGTTAACAATCAAAATATGCCGGTGCATACCTTGAATATTTTTGTTTGCAGCATACAAAAACGGAAAACCATTTCCATTACTCAGATCTTGTTTTTAGTAACTTTATGAGATGTATCATGTCTGACCCCTTCACTTATCAATGAAGAACATAATTAAATATTGGACTAGTACTTTTCTAGCAATCATTGATTCATTTGTTACTTGTCATCAGATTACAAATTGCACTTCAATGCTTTCTTTCAAAGGAAGTCCATACTGGATGGCACCCGAGGTACATCTTTGCTGGAAGGCCATAGTGACGTACCGGATACATTTATATGTACTTATGCAAGTTCTTGATCTCAGGTGGTAATGAATACAAATGGTTACAACCTTGCAGTTGATGTTTGGAGTTTGGGATGTACAATTCTTGAAATGGCAACATCTAAACCTCCTTGGGGCCAGTATGAGGGGGTATGATGTCTCATATCTTTTCCAATGTTGGGCTTTGCCTTTTGTTGATACGTAGGTGTTCGATGCGCATTTTTCGATATTGGGACTTGGGCAATCAGAATCAGAAACTCATTGGATTTAAGTGTGGGATACTTGCGTACATTTTAGTTTATCTCGATACTCTGTAGAGGATGCAAATTTAACCTGTATATGTATATTTAGGAAATAGGTCGATTTGGGTTAGGCTTTATCTCTAAGTGGTGGAGTTCAACCTTCATCAGTGATAGCATATGAGGATGTGCCGTTATAAAAAATGTGTTAAGTCAAAGGATTTAATTAGAAAGGAAATGGGTTATACAGATTGAAAGCCTTCCCGAAGTTTATTAGATTTTATAAATACCTCCCAAATCTCTCTCTCTCTCTCTGTTTTTTTTTTTTTTTCATAGAAGTTATATCATATTTGTAGTGATGTAGTCTTGTAATCGTAATTAGCACATTTATAAAACTAACAAAGAGTATGAATATTGTGTGTGGGTCTGCCCAACCCAGTCTGACATGCTACTCAACTTGACCAACCCGCTCTTTCGCTAGCTTTAAGGAAAAGTTTTATTTTGGGGTAAGTAAGTCTATTATTGCAGCTAATTGGTTTCTTGAAGTTTGAAGGCTCCATTTTTATCTGCTTGTGAGCTTAAAGCAGTAAACACTTAATAAGACTGAGTTCATAATTTCATAAGCTTTAAAAATATGCTTTATCGTATTAAACTGGCTATAAGGGTAAGATAATAAGTTTATAAGCTGTTAAAATTAAGCTTTCAATGAGCACAAATACAGCCAATGGCTTGTAGCTCAGTTGGTAATGGGTGGGGGGATCTTTGGCACAAATAGCCCAAGGTCTCAGGTTTGAGCCTGGACACCCCCTTAGCCACAACTGCTGAGTGACTCACATATGCACCCCACATGATGGGTAGGCAGCCCATTGTGGGCTGGTTTGAGTTGCCAGTTTTGCCACAAATAAGCCCGAATACATAAAATCATCATAAGCCTCTGTTACACTAAGCATTTAAATTGATTTAAAGTAATTTCAGGTTGCAATATTCACTTTGGAAGCATATTCGAACATCCACTGTATATTATGTTGTGAGAATCTTTTGGCTGATATTTTGCATTGACTTTTTGGTTTTTCAGGTGGCAGCAATATTCAAAATTGGAAATAGCAAAGATATGCCCGAAATACCCAATCATCTTTCAAATGATGCAAAATCTTTTATTAAGCAATGCCTACAGCGGGACCCGTCTTTACGTCCCTCGGCATTGAAACTGTTGGATCATCCGTTTGTTCGGCACCAAGCTACATCAAGAGGAGCTAATGTTAGCTTAACCAAGGAGGCGTTTCCTTTCACCTTCGATGGAAGTCGTACCCCGGTAAAACCTCGTAGAGGCATATTCATTTGTCACTAATTAGTTTAATCTTTACAAAATTATTTATCAATGTGAGTGTAAAGTTATTTTTTGAGATTAGGGCATTAGGCTAATTAGGCTTATTGCTTCATGTTTTATGAGGATAAACAGACAGCCTCGGAAATGCACTCTAACAGAACAAACATGAGTTCATTTGAGGGACCAGCGGCGACATCATCTAGAGGTGCAATGTTGAGTCCAAGGTACTTTTTATTGACTCAAAGAGTGTGAAAGAGGAAATCAAGGTGCTTGTTAAAGGTGGCAACTTGGGCATGTTGGGTTGGTTGGGTAACCAATCAAAACAGGCCTGGTTTACAGAAACACTTTTTGTCCAATCTTAGCGTTGAATAAATAATTAGCGTGTCAAATATTTATTAAACTGATTAAAGATGTTTTATGCATTTAACATTTTGAAATACACCTTTGATCCATCTAACCAGTACTCTTTTGGTTGGCCTGATAGATATTAAACATAAACCGAATCGACCCATTCATAGATAACTGGGTCAAATTACCACCTCTCTGCCGATGTGCTATCTTTTGGCGAAAAAAAGTTGCTTTTTAGTAATTGGTAAAAAAATGTTTTCCTTGAAACAAGGGAATAATTTTCAAAAGTTGGATTACAATTGATTTATAGAATTACCAGGCTGCTTTTAAAGTCAAAAGTTGACGTCAACTAGGAGTTTGTGGGTTCAAGTATCTTTTGGAGACAAATGTGATAAAGGTGTTCGGGTGTTTCTCCTTAAAGTATTTGTTTTTGATGTATTTTGGTCAATAACAGTTTGTGTCATGCTAAAGATTTGTATATGTTGATGTGTGCAGGAGACATGAGAGAACAATCACTTCCTTGCCTGTCTCCCCGACCTCTAGCCCATTAAGGCAGTATGGATCGGCATACAGAAGTTGTTATGCTTCCCCCCCTCACCCATCTTATACCATGACTGGTCAAAGTCAAAGTAATTACACTTTTACTGATGTATTGGCAATTCCATCACGACCTAATGCCAAAACCACACGTGACGCTAAACCTCATACGCCCGCCAGATCCCCAAGATCACAGCTTATTTAATTCGAGTCATTGGTGACCAAAAGACCTACATAATTGAGGATAGTTCCATCTATAATGACTCGGCTCTTTGTGATTTGATGTAAATAAAACCGGCTAGTATGAGTTTTCAAAATATACGAACATGTTAGTGATTGGTCAGCTTCTATGGCTCGATAAGTACGTTTTAGCCAAATTTGTTGTAGAATGAAAATACAGGCAGATTCTCATTTCTTTGACTTTGACTTTCTCATAAAGTCTTCTTTTTAGGCAAAGAGGTCCTAATTACTAAATCGGTCCACAATCCGTCTTTCAGCATTTGACTTGGTCGCTCGTCCATGAACTGGAATTGAAACATTATTTTAACTAGCTACAAGAAATTTGTAGCTGCTTGTATTTGTCATTACCAAGACTTGGGTTTTTTCTATCATTTAGGTCCAAACCAAATACTTCAGTTATTAATCAGTTATGTTGACTCAGTTACTGACTAGGTTGGCTAAGTTGACTGGTTGGACCAGCTAGTTTGACCGGCTTGGCTTGTCGGAATTGACCTGCTTGGTCAACTACCTTGGATGTTTAGTTGACTCGGTTGTGTTGAGCTAGCAACAACAAATCTAGTGTGGTCCGCAGTAAAGCAACGGCTTCATAATCCACAGTGATGATCCATGTGATACCTTATGCATTGGGAAATGATTATATACTAAACATAATGATGGCAGATTTTGCAATCTTTTTCCCTCCTAGCGGTAATACATAGCACCAAAATTACACTAAACGACGTATGTCATCGGAGGTTGTTTTGGGAGACATTATGTTTATTATATGCATTAACATGTAAAATTTGACGTTGACCTCTTTAACACTCATCCGGGCGTTATTACGGGAGATATAACGTTATTGTGTGTGACTGTGTGGTAATTTGTAAAATCACCTCTTTAGCACAACTAATATTCACTCCCAACATTAAGATCCCCGTGTATTTGTTTAATTGTTTTTGTAAAACCGAATATAAAATTAAATTGCATGATAGGTTTCAAGAATGTCATTACTCCCAATATTCACTCCTAACATTAAGATTTGCATAACAGGTTTCAAGAATGTCATTACTGTCTCATTTATTTAAATCAATCAATCCAAAAAAATTATTATTAAAAAATGAATATATTTCAATATTAAAATTTTTACAATTATTCTAACTAGTTGGTTTTAGAAGCCCCGCATTACGTGGTTTCAACTATCGTGTTTTTGTTTTTTATTGATGCGGTTATGTTACGCTATTTATAAATCTAAAAATCTGGACCATTGCTTTGTTCTTTGTGTGGGACGCAACATGATTCGCATACCCACTTATTTTTTGAATGTTTTTATTCCTCACAGGTTTGGATTGGGATTTGTTCGTTAGCTGGCCTTCCTGTCAGCGTTTCTGATTGGGATTCATTCATGGCTGACGTGATTCCTTTGGCCAGCTTGTGAAAAGAAATTAAACTAGGATCTAGCTAAATTAATTCTTAACCACCGCTCGGATACCACTTGTTAGGTCCAAAGGTTCAATTTACCAAAGTAACTTGAACACCCAAATATGTTGTAGAGGGGGGTGAATATAACTTATCACCAAAAATTAAATTTCTCTTATCTAAAAACTGCTAATTAAAATTGTAACAAAATAATAGATTGAATCAAAACAGATTTAACCAAACAGTAAAGCAATAAAGAACATTGTCATACGATATGCAATTTTTCAAAGTAATTCTTTATTTAGAATAAAATCTTTACAAAGAATTACAGAGTTGTTGCGGAAACAAGATAACCTACAATATCTAAACAACCCAGCTGAAATGACAAATTACAATCGATTTAATTCTCTTAAGAAAAGACTAAGCTCAGACTGAGTTTGGTAGACTTATGTGAAGAATGTTGTCTCAGATGTATCGTTGTTGTTGATGCTCAAAGGAGTGTAGGTATTTATAGGCGAATGCCCACACATCCATTGTTGTCCATTTGCCAGGTGTCCTTCTAATGTTGGTAGAACGTGAAGGAATATTTTGATAGTGACATCCTTGTACGACTGGGACCACCATTACTCACATTTGCCAATAAGGAATAGGACAACGCATAACAGGATAATCATCAACCTTGAGGTGACCTGTCCTATACCTCGTACAACTGTCATTCTTATCTTCATTTCCAAGGTTGATTTCTTTACACGATTGTAGAGACATAGATTGAGATATTTGTCAAATCTCAATCTGCCTAAGTATTATCTAAACTGACTGTAAGCTTAGGCCGACTTCCACTCCCAACTTGAGCTTCTATCTTCAATCTTCATCGTCGACTTGATTGAATGCTAGGACCATTGATGCAACTTGAAATGAATACAAAACTTCCTTAAGATATTCTTTATAAAGTACGAAGTCATGAATTGAGTCAGCTCAGGAATGTCTTAAGCTTACACAGCTCAGACTGACTCAGATCAGATTACAAGAACACAAAAGATTACAAGTGCTCCTTATCAGTTTGTCATCACCAAATCTATACAATACATTAGGACTCAACAAATGCATAGAGAATTAATTGTCTGCATGTGATCTGATTCTAAAAAAGTATGCTTTTAATATTATTGTCTTCAACTAAATCTATTTTTCCACCGTCTACAGACAACCATTACCCCGTTAATACCGGATTCCATCTAGCAGCTCCTGTATACCAACGGTTGAGGGCTTTTAATTCATTTTTCTTTTTATTTTAAATTCGTGACAACCCCCAACCACATTAGAATTACACAATCATCTGTTTTACCAGCAAGTGTCCCTGAGAATGATTCTGGACTTACCTATCTACTATACAACAAACGAACGGGTCCATTGCTTGTGAGTGAGTGTGTAGCTGAGAAAGTGATTCCTTGTACTTCAATAAAAATTTATTTTAAATAAAACTCACATCAACTATCAACTGTTTTATGATGATTGTATGCTTCCATTTATCACCAAAATCTTGTAGTCCACGTTAATCTTTAATTGCAAACCTATGAGTTCACCAACTTTATGTTGACGTACTTTAGCTTGTATTTTTCAGTGATTTAAGGTACATGAAGCATATGCATGAAGCATACTTTTTAGAGTCACAATTGCATGACACGAAAAAAATGGAGATTCCAAAACATTATATTTTTTTTAATATATATTATGTTCTAAAATCTCTAGTTAAATCGTTGTGTACTCGTTACTACTTTTGTATTCAAAACAATGAAGTTATATGGATGATATTTTCAAATGTGTCATTTAGAGGTCGTTTGTTGTAATTTGTGATTGTGATCTCAATAAGTCACATTCCACGTAATTTTGTCGAGGTAAGGTGTGACAACATCGGTTTGCATAGGAAAAGGGCGCGTCGCTTTGCCCTATAATTTTCATCTCCATATAAACCCGTGTAAAGTATTTAAAATCTATACGAGCTCTTAAGTTTTGTTTGAATTAAAATTAACTTATAGGATAGGTAGATAATTATATTTTTATGTTCATTATTTATGAAGTTCACGATAAAAGACAACAAGGTGTTAGAGATTACCCTACAGTTTTGCAAGGTATGAGGATACTCCAAAGTGTGGTCAGCATTGAATGAAAATCCATTGAATGAAACAAAAGAAGAATTGCTTTCTTTCTTTTGTGTTTTTTTTTTACCAATGTCCAACTGAATCAATGCTTTCTTGTTGATTATGTATTTGTGTCTGAATCGTATTTGGTGAAAATGGCAAAGCGAACATTTGATCAGGAGCCGCTAAGACAGGTTGGTGATACATAATATTTCCAGAAGATGAAGAATAGACATTTTCATATGGTAAAGTATTTGTTGCGTTATGTTGTTCAATGCAATGTTGTTGCTTAGGCATGTTGTTGTTGTTGTTGTTAACCTTATCCCCTTCTAACTCTCGGTACTTGAGAAGATATTGTTTCAGTGGGTCGACGTATTCCTCAAATCCTAATGTCGTGATTGCCCATATTATATCGTCACCATTGATCGTCTTTCTCTTCTCTTGTTGGCATTTATCCGAGGCTTCCCCTGTAATGAAGCTAATAAATTCCGAAACACATTCTTGGACGGTCTCTTTTGCATCTTTGGAGATTTTTCCATTTGCTGGGATGACCTTTTTCATAATCCGACCTACGTTTGCTATCGGCAAAAATCGGTCTTGTTCTTTGTTGCTATTGTTATTGTTGTCATTGTTCTTTGAATAAGGGTTTTCTAGGATTCTATTTTCTTGCTTCCTATCTTCCATTTCTTTCTTATAAACATACACGTTTTTTATCCTAACTTGCATAAAAAGATTATATTTTTTGTTTGTTTGCTATTTAAATTACAAGCAATTGAAATTAGATGGCATGTGTAGCATAAATATAGGCAAGTGAAAAGGGTTACCAAAGGGCTCGGGTATACCGTACAAGTTTTTAGTCCCTTGGACTCGCTCCATTGACCATCATGTCATTTCAAAGATAGTAAATTAAAACATTATTGCAGTTTTATCTTCTCACTTTTCGTAACTTTTATTTGTACATTAGGTAATTTGGTATGGGGGATGCATAAGATTTTGTTTATTTTCAACAAATTAGATAAACATGTTTTTTCAATCTTCTATATTTGAAATAAAACGAGTTATAATTTTTGTTCCTTTTTAGTTCAAATTATAATGGACAAGGTCATGTTGTTGAGTTTAGTTTTAAAATTTTCATTTAAGAAAACTTTATTAAATTTTAAGTATAATTATGAATTTTAAACTCAACATATTATAACTACACATTTATGAAAGATTACACGTTTGTGAAAGTCGGTGCAAAAAAATTTTAAATTTGTAAAACTTAGGCCTCTTCCTATCCTGACGCCGTCATCCGCTCATCCTTACTGCCACATCAGCTTTCTCTCTCCAAGGCACACCCAAGAACACCCTCCTCCCTATCATACCCTCATCCTCACCTCATCTTTAATTAAAAAATAATAAACTCATACACACATACACTCTTTCTCCTCAATCTCAAATAAAATAAAAATAAACTCCTACACACACAAATATATTTTGGTGAGAAAGCTTTTTTTTTGCATGTGATATCATACCCCACCTTTTCTCGTCATGACATTTCTAAAACAAGACGGTAAAAGATGACGATCTACTTAAGAATTAGTTAGTGCCTATCATGATGAGTAAGATGAGTAAAACGACGAGCACGACATATTGCATAGGAAGCGGCCTTATAAGTTGTAAAAATTGTAAATTGTAATTGTATATTTTAGTATTATGATACAATGTTTTTTAATTGAAAATTTCATCGCACCAAATCAGGCTTGAAATGCTTTATATTTTTTGGTCCCCGAGTTTAATTAAAAAAAGTTTCTATCATATTTTATATTATTTCTTTATTTTCATTTACGTTAAATACAAGGCTTCAGTAAGGCACTCCATCTTAACTAAGATACATTTTTTTTAACAATTTTTTTTTTTTTTGGTCCACTTTAATCTTGAATGGTTAACTTTTTGTTTCTTATTTCAAAATGGTTACCTTTTACCATTTTAACTATGTCAAATATCAAGATTTGATTTTAACGTGATTTTGCTTCCACCACAAGGCGCTGAGAAAACCTACCATGTTGATTTCATTTTTAATACTCGAGTTTTTTAACTTCTCCAAAGACTCAAAATACAATCCCGTGACATAGTATGAGCAATAGTTTCCTCGTTTACTAATTACTATACTTACAACAAAAGGTTCCACATCAAATCAAAACGCCTAACAAACAAAAGTTGTAAACCAAGTTTCTAGAGTTCTCTTTCTTTTAGTTTTTTATATTTTTTTTGGGTAAAAAGTTACCCTGTTAAAACTTTAAACCAACAACAATTATTACAGTACATCACAAGTAATGTGGCAGAAATACCACATTAATTCCTTATATAATATGCCATATAAAGTTAAACAAGCAAAAAGTAATACAATGAGAGAAGAAACTCAGTGCCAACTACATCAAATATAAAAAAGAAACAATAACGAGGGCCGATGTAGAGTGGGTCAAAGCAAATCACGTGACAAATGAGGGGTCATCACCATCCATTAGAAGACATTTGGGAAGTCTCCAATTCTAGTAGCCGAGATACTTGAGGGCTTGTTTTGAACTTGATAGTAGCCAATCTTAAACGAATCATGTCCACAATATTATCCTTTAACTTGTCAGGGGGTCGCGTGTGGTTGCCAAACATGCGATTATTCCTCTCTGAACAGATGTAGTATGATCCAGCTAATACCTGTAAACTTTCACAGGATTAATCATTTTCCAGAAATACAACTACGAATAGTTGTATGATTATTATTATAAGTTTATTAATATGAATTATCCAGCCAACAAGTATATGACCAGATTTACAAGAATCATGAATATTATTAAAAGAATGTCTAAGAGTTTTACAAGAGAAAGAATCAATCAAACCAATATCAATTTATTCATATCTATCAGTGGTATGAACATATATAACAAAACTACTAAAAATATGAAGAAAATAAATGTTTGTAAGTGAATGTGCAGATTAGTTCATCGATTCATCTTCATCTATGCACTCTATATATATAAATCTTCAAATGCTTCCTTGACCTTCTTATTTCCTTTTGTCCATGTTAAGTCCTTCAACATATATAACTTCTTGTTACCCACACTTGAAGTCTTCAAAGATTACATATTCAACCCCTCGACTTAGTTATAACATATAATTACTGCCTGTACCAAAGCTAAGATTGAAGAAATAGAATCACTTCTCAACACCCCCCCACAATCTTAGCGACGGATACTTCAGGTTAAAAGAAGTTAACCCACCGGAAATAGAAGACCAAACAAAATAACAAACCTTGACCCAATCGAACAAGAAATGAATTAAACATAAAACTGAAACAAGTAGACAACCAAGACGCAAGATCTAAAAAAATGGTTTAGAAAAGCCGAAACACTCAGTCACACCGAAGGTCTTTCACCCCAAATGCACCGAGCGTGGGCAGCCGGGATGTTAGTCACGCCACTAAACCAGATAGCAAAAAAGTCTCAAATAATAAGCTTATCTCTTGACGGTGAAAATTGAGACAAGAACAACCTTTTTTCCACTACACCTTCCTTGAAATATTCACTATTGCCAATCTCTTTACATCTACAATTACAAATCTACACATTTTGTCTTTACACTAAACCAGCAAGCAAAAACAAAATCTATGTCAATGTACTCAGGACCTTTGCTCATAATGACACCAGATATCCTGCATACCTACAAATATCATACCCCTAGTCTGGCAAATAAAACCTAAGACCAACATTCTTATTCCAATCATCCATAATCATGCCCTTTATAGCCCCGTACTCACAAAATGATCTTCTGCAAATTACCCATCAATTAATGCTTAAAATAACGCCTCTTTCCAACTATTTGCAATTTGCGACCAATCAAAAACTAAACAACTGATTTGCCTATTAACCCAAAACAGTAACCCATCACCTAGAGAGTAAACTTATTCACAACCAATAACCAACCCAACTCTGACACTTTACAATACAAATAACCCATCAATAACGCAATGAGCTACCTTTGATTTTGAACATAAACTAACTTCTAGTTGTCAATAGAACCCCTCCAGGTACCGGTTTCAAACTCTATCCACCTTTAAATCCAACCAGCAGCTAAACCTGCAAATAAATCAACAACCCAACAAAGAACCAGCAACTACAAAATATATATATATAACCAACAGGAAGCGAATCAGAGGAGCAAGATTAAAAAATTTTTGAAACAAAATATACTCAAGATTTATAAAAAACAGATTTATAGAACACAAAAAAAACAGTTTTATAGAGCACCAAGACCTTTGAGACCGACTTTATAGAACAAAAAACAAATTTGAAAAAGATTTGAAACCGATTTATAAAAAAAAAAGATTTGAAAAAGATTTATAAAAAATAGATTTATCAAACACTTTAGATCATACAAGCAAACATAGAACCCTTCTAAATACTCATATTCCCCCCTCAATCTTGTAGTTAGATACCAAAAAATATACCAAAAATTTTGTACGAAAAAAAAAGAAAAAGGAAAAAAAAAATAAAAAAATATCTGACAACAAGATTGAAGAGACAAAATAAAAATAGTCAAGAATATAGAAAACTTCCCTGAGCATAACCTCCAAAAAACAGCTCAACATGTCATTAACATCATCAACAATAATCCTTTCAACCAACAAGGATAAGAAGTAAACCTTTGAAAAACAACAATAATATCTGACAACACCAGATATAAACAACAAAATACTCATCTATAGAACATCATCAGTATTATAAAACAGAGATCCTTCCAACCTATAATAAAACACAACAATAGTATAATAAAAGAAACGTATGGAACACATCAGACTTAAACATAAGATATAATCATCATAAAAGAAGTGTCTGGAACAACATCAGACAAATATCAATCAACCACAAATGTGAGGAATATAAAGACTAATCCAACATAACCAAAAACTTTTACAACTTCACAAGTAAAGCAAATAGCTAAAGCATGCAAAGAACATAAAGACTAATTTGAGTTAAGTGAAAACTTTTATGACCTCAACACAGAAAAGAGGGACAATTATAGCCCAAATCAAACATCCAACATACATCAATTCAGTATAGCCAACCACATGGTCACACGACTCATGACCACCAAACAAGATATCACAACATAAGATAACACACATGAGCCTCATATACATCCCATTAAGCATCAAAATTCAAGAATAAAGGGCAGAATGTCCAAAACAGACAAGAGGGGCTGCCATAAAAGGCTAAGAATGCCCAAAACAAAGAGAGGGGCTGCCATAAAAGGCTAAGAATGCCCAAAACAAAACAAAGATCAGCAAACGCCACATTCAGGCCACACATAATGATCATAAGATCCAAATACTACAAATTGGTCAAACAAACCATCAACAAACAATCAAAGAATCATAATAAACATGCAGCATACACAACCAAACAATACTATAAAGCTGCAAATCAACAATGTTATGATCAACTCTAAGAAGTCCTACATAAGACCAAGATAGAGATAGCAACACAACAGGAAAGTCAAAAACATCATCTCAAATTTATATCAAAAAACACACACCATGTGAAAAAACAAGCATCTTCCAAATTGCAACAACAAATCAAACAAGAGCATATCACCCTCATACAAACGAAAAACAAGACATTAACAAGACAAAATAAGATATAAACAAGACATTAACAAGACAAGATAAGATATTTTGACTATATATTACAAATTTTCCTTTTAGATTCAACATGTGTAATATCACATAAAGAGAACAACAACCAAGATTAACCATGTGACTAACATACGACAAAAAACATACAAACATGCATACCATATATAACAGATGTGAAACATATTAGAACGAAGAAGAATTTCACTCAGAATAACCCTTTTAAAAAAACCTTTTAAAACAATTTTTGAACTAACCAAGAAGAATGAACAAATAATCAAACATCATAAAAAAGAAGAAAAAAAAAAATTCTTAAACCATCTATATGTTATATATCAAGTTTCTACCAGAAAAAGAACGTTTCAATTCAACAAAAAACCTCTGCCATTGATGAGATACAAAACATGACAAGTTTCAGGTGACACAAAATCCATTAATAAAATCCATTTTTTTTATTTAACTTTCCCATCCAGTGCAAAATCATTTTTTCTATTCAAGCTCACATTTTAATTTTTATAACCAAGAATGCAAGGACAAAAAATTTCCACCATCGAAGATATTAATCAAGACTTTACTAGTACCACCAGAAGTCTCAGACATGATGGCATGCAACATCACTAGAGATTACCAAAAATCTTAACACAAACTTATGTTCAAGGTAAATCAAATCAATCAAATTATTATCAATATAAAGTTGTATTATTATGATTAACAATCTAGACATCAAGATTATGTCCAAGCCAAACACCTAGGGACAAGGTTCCAAGCCACTTATAATGGCTGATTAAGTATATTTAGTTGACTAGTTTTATCTTAACTCAAGACACAAGTAAATATATGATACCACAAAAACAGATTTACATAAAAAAAAATCCTTAAGAATATAAACACACCAAGAACAAAAAATTAGAAGATGCTATAATAATCCCAAGAACAATAACCAGAAGTCACAATACATCAATAACAAACTCTCAGATATACAATGAATCCAAAAAACCACTTAATACATATAGCACAAACAAGGCACAGATAAGAGTCCTGGTTATAGGCCAAGTATGACTCCATTGGGGGCAGTTTATCCCTGTAAGCACAGGAACTCCCAAGAGCAGGTACTTGCTACCACACAAGAGGGAAAGGAAAGGACTTACAGAGTACTCCACGCAACTAAAACTTCAAAAAACAACCATACAGCGGAAGACTTGTACCAGATCACGAGCCCTGATTGCTAGTGAGTAGAGTTTCTTGCATATCCAAACCTAACGAGAACCAAGATCCCACAGTCTTTGATGAATCCAATAAAAACACGAAATAGAAACCTTAAAATCAGAATACGCAAAACCCCCAAAAATTAGGGCTCACAAATTTAGGGTTTCGAATCAATCGAAATACGCCCTAAATAATCAAGCCACGGGGAAGACAATCAAGAAGAATTGGAAATCCCCAAGTAACCTGGCTCTGATACCATGTAAACTTTCACAGAATTAATCATTTTCCAAAAATACAACTACGAATAGTTGTATGATTATTATTATAAGTTTATTAAAAAGAATATCCAGCCAACAAGTATATGACCAGATTTACAAGAATCAAACTCTATCAAGAAAATGATATACAAAGAATATGAATCATGAATATTATTAAAAGAATGTCTAAGAGTTTTACAAGAGAAAGAATAAATCAAACCAATATCAATTTATTCATACCTATCAGTGGTATGAACATATATAACAAAACTACAGAAAATATGAAGAAAATAAATGTTTGTATGTGAATGTGCAGATTAGTTCCTCGATTCATCTTCATCTATGCACTATATATATATAAATCTTCAAATGCTTCCTTGACCCTTCTTATTTCCTTTTGTCAATGTTAAGTCCTTCAACATATAAAACTTCTTGTTACCCACACTTGAAGTCTTCAAAGATTACATATTCAACCCCTCGACTTAGTTATAACATATAACTACTATCTTGTACCAAAGCTAAGATTGAAGAAACAGAATCACTTCTCAACACCCCCCCACAATCTTAGCGACGGATACTTCAGGTTAAAAGAAATTAACCCACCGGAAATAGAAGACCAAACAAAATAACAAACCTTGACCCAATCGAACAAGAAATGAATCAAACATAAAACTGAAACAAGTAGACAACCAAGACGCAAGATCTAAAAAAATGGTTTAGAAAAGCCGGAACACTCGGTCACACCGAAGGTCTTTCACCCCAAATGCACCGAGTGTGGGCAGCCGGGATGTTAGTCACGCTACTAAACCAGATAGCAAAAAAATCTCAAATAATAAGCTTATCTCTTGATGGTGAAAATAGAGACAAGTAACAACCTTTTTTCCACTACACCTTCCTTGAAATATTCACTATTGCCAATCTCTTTATATCCACAATTACAAATCTACACATTTTGTCTTTAGCACTAAACCAGCAAGCAAAAGCAAAATCTATGTCAATGTACCCAGGACCTTTGCTCATAATGACACCAGATTTCCTGCATACCAACAAATATCATATACCCCTGGTCTGGCAAATAAAAAACTACGACCTACATTCTTATTCCAATCATATCCATAATCATGCCCTTTAAATAACGCCTCTTCCCAACTATTTGCAATTTGCGACCAATCAAAAACTAAACAACTGATATGCCTATTAACCCAAAACAGTAACCCATCACCTAGAGAGTATACTTATTCACAACCAATAACCAACCCAACTCCGACACTTTACAATACAAATAATCCATCAATAACGCATGATTTTTGAACATAAACTAACTTCTGGTTATCAATAGAACCCCTCCAGGTACCGGTTTCAAACTCTATCCACCTTTAAATCCAACCAGTAGCTAAACCTGCAAATAAATCAACAACCCAACAAAGAACCAGCAAATACAAATATATATATATATATATATATATATATATCACCAACCAACAGGAAGCGAATCAGAGGAGCAAGATTAAAATTTTTTTGAAACAAATATAAAGAAAAACAGATTTATAGAACACCAAAAACCTCTGAGACAGTTTTATAGAACACCAAGAAACAGTTTTATAGAGCACCAAAGACCTTTGAGACAGACCTTAAAGTACAAAAAACAGATTTGAAACAGATTTATAAAAAATAGATTTATCAAATACTTTAGATCAAACAAGCAAACATAGAACCCTTCTAAATACTCATATTCCCCCCCTCAATCTTGTAGTTAGATACCAAAAAATATACGAAAAATTTTGTACGGGAAAAAAAAAAACTGTCAAAAAAAGAGTATCTAACAACAAGATTGAAGAGACAAAATAAAAATAGTCAAGAATATAGAAAACTTCCCTAAGCATAACATCCAAAAAACAGCTCAACATGTCGTTAACATCATCAACAATAATCCTTTCAACCAACACTGATAAGAAGTAAACCTTTGAAAAACAACAATAATAACTGACAACACCAGATATAAACAACAAAATACTCATCTATAGAACATTAGTAGTATTATAAAACAGAGATCCTTCCAACCAATAATAAAACACAACAATAGTATAATAAAAGAAACGTCTGGAACAACATCAGACTTAAACATAAGATATAATCATCATAAAAGAAGTGTCTGGAACAACATCAGACAGATATCAATCAACCACAAGTGTGAGGAATATAAAGACTAATCCAACATAACCAAAAACTTTTACAACTTCACAAGTAAAGCAAATAGCTAAAGTATGCAAAGAACATAAAGACTAATTTGAGTTAAGTGAAAACTTTTATGACCTCAACACAGAAAAGAGGGACAATTATAGCCCAAATCAAACATCCAACATACATCAATTCAGTATAGCCAACCACATGGTCACACGACTCATGACCACCAAACAAGATATCACAACATAAGATAACACACATGAGCCTCATATACATCCCATTAAGCATCAAAATTCAAGAATAAAGGGCAGAATGTCCAAAACAGACAAGAGGGGCTGCCATAAAAGGCTAAGAATGCCCAAAACAAAGAGAGGGGCTGCCATAAAAGGCTAAGAATGCCCAAAACAAAACAAAGATCAGCAAACGCCACATTCAGGCCACACATAATGATCATAAGATCCAAATACTACAAATTGGTCAAACAAACCATCAACAAACAATCAAAGAATCATAATAAACATGCAGCATACACAACCAAACAATACTATAAAGCTGCAAATCAACAATGTTATGATCAACTCTAAGAAGTCCTACATAAGACCAAGATAGAGATAGCAACACAACAGGAAAGTCAAAAACATCATCTCAAATTTATATCAAAAAACACACACCATGTGAAAAAACAAGCATCTTCCAAATTGCAACAACAAATCAAACAAGAGCATATCACCCTCATACAAACGAAAAACAAGACATTAACAAGACAAAATAAGATATAAACAAGACATTAACAAGACAAGATAAGATATTTTGACTATATATTACAAATTTTCCTTTTAGATTCAACATGTGTAATATCACATAAAGAGAACAACAACCAAGATTAACCATGTGACTAACATACGACAAAAAACATACAAACATGCATACCATATATAACAGATGTGAAACATATTAGAACGAAGAAGAATTTCACTCAGAATAACCCTTTTAAAAAAACCTTTTAAAACAATTTTTGAACTAACCAAGAAGAATGAACAAATAATCAAACATCATAAAAAAGAAGAAAAAAAAAAATTCTTAAACCATCTATATGTTATATATCAAGTTTCTACCAGAAAAAGAACGTTTCAATTCAACAAAAAACCTCTGCCATTGATGAGATACAAAACATGACAAGTTTCAGGTGACACAAAATCCATTAATAAAATCCATTTTTTTTATTTAACTTTCCCATCCAGTGCAAAATCATTTTTTCTATTCAAGCTCACATTTTAATTTTTATAACCAAGAATGCAAGGACAAAAAATTTCCACCATCGAAGATATTAATCAAGACTTTACTAGTACCACCAGAAGTCTCAGACATGATGGCATGCAACATCACTAGAGATTACCAAAAATCTTAACACAAACTTATGTTCAAGGTAAATCAAATCAATCAAATTATTATCAATATAAAGTTGTATTATTATGATTAACAATCTAGACATCAAGATTATGTCCAAGCCAAACACCTAGGGACAAGGTTCCAAGCCACTTATAATGGCTGATTAAGTATATTTAGTTGACTAGTTTTATCTTAACTCAAGACACAAGTAAATATATGATACCACAAAAACAGATTTACATAAAAAAAAATCCTTAAGAATATAAACACACCAAGAACAAAAAATTAGAAGATGCTATAATAATCCCAAGAACAATAACCAGAAGTCACAATACATCAATAACAAACTCTCAGATATACAATGAATCCAAAAAACCACTTAATACATATAGCACAAACAAGGCACAGATAAGAGTCCTGGTTATAGGCCAAGTATGACTCCATTGGGGGCAGTTTATCCCTGTAAGCACAGGAACTCCCAAGAGCAGGTACTTGCTACCACACAAGAGGGAAAGGAAAGGACTTACAGAGTACTCCACGCAACTAAAACTTCAAAAAACAACCATACAGCGGAAGACTTGTACCAGATCACGAGCCCTGATTGCTAGTGAGTAGAGTTTCTTGCATATCCAAACCTAACGAGAACCAAGATCCCACAGTCTTTGATGAATCCAATAAAAACACGAAATAGAAACCTTAAAATCAGAATACGCAAAACCCCCAAAAATTAGGGCTCACAAATTTAGGGTTTCGAATCAATCGAAATACGCCCTAAATAATCAAGCCACGGGGAAGACAATCAAGAAGAATTGGAAATCCCCAAGTAACCTGGCTCTGATACCATGTAAACTTTCACAGAATTAATCATTTTCCAAAAATACAACTACGAATAGTTGTATGATTATTATTATAAGTTTATTAAAAAGAATATCCAGCCAACAAGTATATGACCAGATTTACAAGAATCAAACTCTATCAAGAAAATGATATACAAAGAATATGAATCATGAATATTATTAAAAGAATGTCTAAGAGTTTTACAAGAGAAAGAATAAATCAAACCAATATCAATTTATTCATACCTATCAGTGGTATGAACATATATAACAAAACTACAGAAAATATGAAGAAAATAAATGTTTGTATGTGAATGTGCAGATTAGTTCCTCGATTCATCTTCATCTATGCACTATATATATATAAATCTTCAAATGCTTCCTTGACCCTTCTTATTTCCTTTTGTCAATGTTAAGTCCTTCAACATATAAAACTTCTTGTTACCCACACTTGAAGTCTTCAAAGATTACATATTCAACCCCTCGACTTAGTTATAACATATAACTACTATCTTGTACCAAAGCTAAGATTGAAGAAACAGAATCACTTCTCAACACCCCCCCACAATCTTAGCGACGGATACTTCAGGTTAAAAGAAATTAACCCACCGGAAATAGAAGACCAAACAAAATAACAAACCTTGACCCAATCGAACAAGAAATGAATCAAACATAAAACTGAAACAAGTAGACAACCAAGACGCAAGATCTAAAAAAATGGTTTAGAAAAGCCGGAACACTCGGTCACACCGAAGGTCTTTCACCCCAAATGCACCGAGTGTGGGCAGCCGGGATGTTAGTCACGCTACTAAACCAGATAGAAAAAAAAAATCTCAAATAATAAGCTTATCTCTTGACGGTGAAAATAGAGACAAGTAACAACCTTTTTTCCACTACACCTTCCTTGAAATATTCACTATTGCCAATCTCTTTACATCCACAATTACAAATCTACAGTTCTACACATTTTGTCTTTAGCACTAAACCAACAAGCAAAAGCAAAATCTATGTCAATGTACCCAACACCTTTGCTCATAATGACACCAGATTTCCTGCATACCTACTAATATCATACCCTTGGTCTGGCAAATAAAACCTATGACCAACATTTTTATTCCAATCATCCATAACCATGCCCTTTATAGCCCCGTACTCTCAAAATGATCATCTGCAAATTACCCATCAATTAATGCTTCAAATAACACCTCTTTCCAAATTTTTTTTTTTTTTTTTTGAAAGGTACACCTCTTTCCAACTATTTGCAATTTGCGACCAATCAAAAACTAAACAACTGATTTGACTATTAACCCAACACAGTAACCCATCACCTAGAGATTATACTTATTCACAACCAATCACCAACCCAACTCTGACACTTTACAATAAAAATAACCCATCAATAACGCATGATTTTTGAACATAAACTAATTTCTGGTTATCAATAGAACCCCTCCAGGAACCGGTTTCAAACTCTATCCACCTTTAAATCCAACCAGCAGCTAAACCTACAAATAAATCAACAACCCAACAAAGAACCAGCAAGAAGCGAATGAGAGGAGCAAGACTAAAAAACTTTTGAAACAAAATATACTCGAGATTTTATAAAAAAAACAGATTTATAGAACACCAAAAAACAGTTTTATAGAGCACCAAAGAGCTTTGAGACAGACTTTAAAGTACAAAAAACAGATTTGAAACCAGAAATACAACTACGAATACTTGTACGATTATTATTATAAGTTTATTAATATGAATATCCAGCCAACAAGTATATGACCAGATTTACAAGAATCAAACTCTACCAAGAAAATGATATACAAAGAATATGAATAATGAATATTATTAAAAGAATGTCTAAGAGTTTTACAAGAGAAAGAATCAATCAAACCAATATTATACCTATCAGTGGTATGAACATATATATCAAAACTACATAAAATATGAAGAAAATAAATGTTTGTATGTGAATGTGCAGATTAGTTCCTCGATTCATCTTCATCTATGCACTCTATATATAAATCTTCTAATGCTTCCTTGACCCTTCTTATTTCCTTTTGTCCATGTTAAGTCCTTCAACATATATAACTTCTTGTTACCCACACTTGGAGTCTTCAAAGATTACATATTCAACCCCTCGACTTAGTTATAACATATAACTACTACCTTGTGCCAAAGCTAAGATTGAAGAAACAGAACCACTTCTCAACAATACCAGTCTTCCAATGTAATACCCCAACAAGGCGGAAGTATGGGATGCCACATAAATCTTTGATCTCATCTTTTAATTTTTCCATTTTGAAGGGTGAGATCAACATTTTCCTTAGAAAGAATAGTGTTAACATATCTTTGAGTTTCTAAGGTCTTGTGCACATCTTTCAACTCTTTGAGTTGACATGATGTGCTGTTGAGCGTATCCTCAGCAGTTTTCAACTTGCTGACAAGATCTGCTTTGGTTTGCTCAACAAATTGTAAGTCACAAGTGAGTGACTCCAATATATCCTTTTGGATATCAGAAGATGATTCAGAAAATTTTGTTACCTTTTTGAGAGTAACAAACACCCACTGACCATTTGAAACTTGGTCTTTGTTGACAGCAGTTTCATCTGA
>JAOXNX010000001.1:13062490-13076146 GCA_028566075.1 Solidago caesia | reverse complement strand
TTTGTATACTACGTGATTATGCAGGCTTAAAAAGAGTCGTTCCCGCGGCAACGCGCGGGGTAAAAATGCTAGTTCTTTACTAAAACTATAATCAATATACAAGTTTTACATCAACCCTATAATCTTCTATAAGAAAAAAAAAATCTTTACCTATTGCATCATGATGATATTATCTAGATTTCTAGATCAATCAAACTAGATAAATGGTGGTTGTTGGTTCAGTATAATCTATTTTTTAAATTATCATTTTATATTTAAGTAGTTTCACTTTCTAATCGTCTTTTTAAAAATGCAAAAATGGGTGTAGAGGTGAGCCGCATACTTTGACTATGTTCTAAACATCTAAAAAATAATCCATTGGCTCTTTACAAAAGTCAGTAGGGATATTTGTCAATCAACTCGCCTGAGCATCAAAAATCTTAAGATCAGCCCTGCTAGTTTATTGCTTTTTTTTTTTATATAAATATACAATGTACACTCAAGAATAAACAAGGTTAGCCGGTTTGGTGCATCCAAGGCCACATAAGGTATAGTTATAGCAATACGCAAAGTTAGGTGCATCCAAAATGAATATTTTATGTTTTCAAGTTGCAACATACCTAAAATAAAACGTACATAAGGATTAAAAATTAAAAAAAATCATGAATATTAAAAAGTTCGGACCACTAAAAAAGCTAAAAAGTCACAAACTCACTCACAAGAATCCAAATTAAGGTTTTCTTATTTTTTTTAATTAAAACCACTAAAACGCCGTCGTTTTATCCCACATCTCTCGATAAAAAAAAACTCAACCATCTCTATTTGACTTTCTAAATTCTCACTATATTTCTCTCTGTTTTCATTACACACACTAAAATGTGTTTGTGTGTGTAAAAAAACCTTTCTTCCTCCGAAATATCTGGTTCTGTGTCTTAGATCTCTTTACATTTTCTCTCTCACACAGTTTCCCCTTCCACTACGTGTATTCCTTATTTGTTTCCATCTAAAAAATAATGCAGAAAACTCATCGCTTAATCCATCGCTTAATCCACCTATACATATAGTTCAGGTTTGAAATCTATATCTATACGTATACGTATATATATCTATATCTATGTAAACTGTTTAACTCTATCTTATGATTGAGCTATAGATATAGTTACAGTTTCTCAATCTATCTATACGTATATATATATATATATATGTTATATGTATAGCTGATTTGATCGAAAACTGATCATGAATCACAAATGCGGAAAAACTGATCGGTTCTATCATATATAGTATTATATTATATAATCAACCTATAGAAACAGTTCAGTTTTTCAATCTATTTAAGTATATTGATGGTTTTTTTCTTCCAGTTATTTATGTTTTACTCATAGTTACACCTTTTACTATGTGTATTCTGTTTGATTCGATTTGTATAATCTAGCTATATAGATAGAATACAGTTCACGTTAGCAATCTATACGTATATATCGATATAGATATATATATATTAAGTATGTTAGATCTTAACATTGATGATTCCGGTAATCGGAATGTTTTTGAGAAGAACGTTCTAGAAGATCGTCAATCGGAGATTCATTCCGGTACGTCAGTTTCATCGGACGTGTTGAACGCCGATGACGTGGATTCAGTATCGTATACGACTGCAAGTTATTTTGGAATGATGGATCGAAAATCATTGAAAGCGAACGAGATTATAAACGGAGCATCTGATGGTTTGATCACAAGGCAGTTTTTCCCTGTTGAGATTGATTTGGAGTTAGAGGATGAGGAGGAGTTAATAGGTTCGAGGCCGACAGTATCGGATTCAAGTGTTTTCGGATCACACTGGTTGAATCTCAGGGTTCCAGAGCCTGAACAAGTGCAACAGAATTTGCCGGCAGTGGTGCCGCAGAAGAAGAGTAGGAGAGGACCGCGGTCTAGAAGCTCGCAGTACCGTGGTGTTACATTTTATCGGAGGACTGGTAGATGGGAATCACATATTTGGTATGGTTCACGTTTTTTCTAATTTTGGAAAGTTTTTTGTTATCTTATGTGGACAATATAATTGAATGCTGTGTATGGAAAATTGGAAATAAAATCTACAATAGTACATGTAAATTTGGAAATGTTTTGACCGCTATGTTTATTATTGTACTTTTTTGATAAGAGATTGAATTATTTGTTTTTGTATTTTGTCTGTTTAGGGATTGTGGGAAGCAAGTGTATTTAGGTAAGCAGACTGATTGTATTTTTTATACTGTTGGTATAATGTAGCATATAGTTATTTATTCGTTACATTGTTTAATTACAGGTGGGTTTGACACTGCCCTTGCTGCAGCTAGGTTAGGATTTTCTTTGAGAAAAAATATTGTATGATGGTATAAATTTCATTTGTTAATGTGGTTTTTGACTTGATTGAATGATTGTTAGAGCTTATGATCGGGCTGCTATCAAGTTTCGGGGAATTGATGCAGATATAAATTTTCATATTAATGAATATGAGGAAGATATAGCACAGGTTGTGAGAATTTTGTTTAGATGCTTTTTTTCTGGTTGAACCGGAACTTTCTTAACTAATGTAAGTTGAATGTCGCCAAATTGATGCAACAGGCCAAAAATTTGTCAAAAGAAGAATTCATTCATATACTGCGTCGGCAGAGCACAGGATTCTCTAGAGGAAGTTCAAAATACCGAGGAGTAACCCTTCATAAATGTGGCAGATGGGAGGCTCGCATGGGTCAGCTTCTTGGGAAAAAGTAAGGAGCCATTCCTGAAACTAATTTGTGATTTTGATGATTGGCAGATGAAGTATATAATGTAGTTGTAGCATAATTTTTCGCTTGCATTTTTAACAGAATATTACAGAGTATATAATTTCATAGTTAATGTACTTAGGATCCTTTGTTACCTACAATACAATACTTGGTTTGCAGGTATGTTTACCTTGGATTATTCGACAATGAAGTAGAAGCTGCAAGGTTCTTGTAATTTTTATGATGACATAATCCTTGAAACTTAATTTCTTTTAAATACTTCGTTTGAGCACTGTATCTAACACCATTTGCAACTTCTGTTTTCTGAATTCAGGGCATATGACAAAGCTGCCATTAAATGTAATGGCAGGGAAGCTGTCACCAACTTTGAGCCAAGTATCTATGGAGCAGATATAAGTTTGGAAGCCATAGATGAAGGTATTGGTTGCTTATAATGCTATTCCTCCTACTTTTATTTGTTTGGAGTTGAATGTAAAACACTTTGTTGATGGCTACATCCCATGACTTAAAAAAAAACATATATTGTTTGCAGCAAATGGTCAGAATCTTGATCTCAACCTATGGGTTTCTTCCAGCCCGAAGGGAAATCACAATGTTGGGAACTTGGATATGTGCTCTAAAGATTGTGAATCAACTTCTGATAAAAGACTAAAGGTATGTGCCATGTGGTATATTAGTATCACATAGGGAGTCTTGTACTATTTATGAAACCTTATAC
This sequence comes from Solidago caesia, assembly GCA_028566075.1. Lineage (NCBI taxonomy): Eukaryota > Viridiplantae > Streptophyta > Magnoliopsida > Asterales > Asteraceae > Solidago > Solidago caesia. Next base: position 13,072,681 of record JAOXNX010000001.1, on the reverse strand, counting down.
TTTTATATGGTTTTAGCATATTTATTTTGGAAAATATGTTTGTATAGAACATGGTAGGTGATGAGTTTTCATTCCCTTCTTGGAAATTCACAGGCTCAGGCCCGTCCTCCGGTTTATATGGATGGAGAAACAGAAGCATCCAATCACTATCCCAAATGGCCCAACATGTATTCTGGTTTAACACCAAACTATGAGGTAATTTCTATATGGATTTTTCTCAAAGTATATCGACTATTGAGACCTCTGAGGCTCTGATATCTTAAGATTATTACTCTTTGAACTAGTACAAGTATAATTCATATTCATGTCAATGTTTAATCAAGACGGCTTTAAAACAACCAACAATGCATTACCATCCTTGAGCAATATGGTAATATTAGCTTAAGTTGATTTCTGCAAAATTATCTCTTATCTTGCTTGCAAGGTTCACTGGCTGAATACCGTGGTATAGACGTATAGTATTACTTAGCATCTTCGAATTTTCAGTAGTGTGAGAACTCCCTATGCTTGAAAGGACATCATCAAGCAGAAAAAGAGCAGCATCGGTCTTGACCATCTAAATTCAAACACCAAACTGAAGCCAGGACCCAATAGTGGCTATAGTCAGCTTGATTCTCGGTTCTAGAGTTATAAATATTGGTCCTCGGTTTGGTCTGGAAACAGAGCTGAACTACTGTTTAGTAGAAAAAAGAACTTTTCAAACTTGAAACAATCTTTTATATTTGTACTTTTTAAACTATAAAAGTATAAAACCCCAAGGTTGTATCCAGTTTAAGGCCGTGTTTGGAACTTAACTCATTCAACCGGGACCTATCGATTATGTTTAGACCAGTCAGGTTCTTAGTTCTAAATTTCTTAGTTCAAGGCCAACTCTTCTTTCATGCCAATGAATACCCATACATATTTGTGATTTGTGAACTAACCTTCCAAAGCTTGTCTTGTGTCAGGAAATAGCAATAGGGAAGGGGTCTAAGAGCGTTGTTCCTTCACCGGAACCCACAAACTCAGCATGGCAAATGCAGGTGCAAATGCAAACACAAATGTTGAGAGGTCATGGTGTGGCTCTTCCCATTCCGGTTTCCTTAAATGCAGCATCATCAGGATTCTCTTCTTCTCGTGTCCACTCAAATAACAAGACATATCATGACACTTCCACCAGGATGCCTACGGGTACTCACCTGTACTATACTAATCAGATTGGTTAAGTGATGTCCTGTTCAGTACCAAAACTAAACCCTTGCTTCCAGTGCCAATGCTCACTGAGGTATCCAGCATCACATATATTATTTCTATTTCTGCTTTTGTGTGTATAAATGATACAAAGAAGTGCGTGAAGCATTATGGTGAAAACACACATTGTGAAGCATGACTTGATATTATTCTTTGTAGCTGCTTCTTATTATGTGTTTGGGTAGATATTTATTCTTTGTAGCTTCTTTCTACTGTGTCTGTTGAGGGGTTATTATATGCAATCGTCAATTAGTTGAAGGTATAAACACAAAAATACTCCATGAAAGGCTCCAAAAACACAAAAATAAGTTACTATCTACAGAAAATGTTACAAGATCTTTTTAATATGCAAATTGAGATTCCAACTTGGACTTTGTGAGTTAATCCCAAGTTAAGGTAGACTTTGGATTAACGTAAATTTACGTAAATTTAAGTTAAATCTAGAAAAAAGGTAGGATTTATCTTTTAATATTCATGTAATGTTAACTTCCTTGGAAGAAAAAAGAGGCCAATTACGATGATAGATCTCAAAGCAAAATTAGTTGCAAGTTTCATGACTTCATTGAGAACCAAACATCCACAATCAAACTATATCACCACCAAGAGTTTTTCGCTCGTTTCATTTAATAAAACTAGAGAAATTGAGTAGGTGCATTCTTTACATTCCAAATACCCGGGTGTATACATCGCCCGAAGTGGGCATTTGGAATATATAGTCACCATAACCCGGCAAGAAACTTTCAAAGCCAAATCTTTCTACCGCACTTCTATCATCTCGATGTTGAGACTCCTGCAAGGGATTAGGCTGCTGATACCCACTTGCATACATTGTCTGTTGGGTAAATAAAGATGGGTTGTAGCTCTGCTGTAGATCCATTAACCCAGAAGTAATACCACCATACAACTGATTCTGAGATGAAAGAAATTGAGGCGTTTGCTGTTGCTGCATTGTGGCTTGAAAAATCTGAGGATCCTGATGATGTGGAATGGGGGCGGCAGGTCCAGGTTGTTGTTGCATGAAAAGCGAGTGTTTTAAGTCCTCAATCGAGCTGGAACCTCGAGATGAAAAGGATGATGTCCATGAGTTGGTGAGCAACCCGTTTGTTGATGATTTGCCTCCACCAACCACAGGATCGATAAGGTCATCACTGCCATTGCTTAGATTGCCCAACGATGGTGCACGATAATGATTCTTTGGTGCAACCCTGACATAATTTCCTGAAGAAATATGGAAAACCAAGCAGTGTGTTAATTAGAGTCGTAAATTGACATCCATAAATCCACATACCCATTCCAAAAAGTCGCCTACGTGTAAACAGATATGGTGATACTTGATACATTGATACATAGATAAAATTTATACCTTTTATGAAGTCAGAATCTCATTTAACAAAATAAAGTTCTCTGTTCAATTAGCTCTTTCAAGCTAAATATACTTCTAGCAATGTACTTGGCACAAATTATGTACATTACCCATTCACTGTTTGCATCACTAACATTGGTAGACAACTCATTTATTCTCGCACCAAATATCACAACATTTATCAACATGTAAATGCATACTACATCTGGGTAAATTATGAGCAAAACTCTATCCATTTAGACAACACAGTCCGCTTCTAGTCAGTCTTTGGTTTATCAGGGCTGAACTGTGGTGATTTGGCAAATTTTAGTTTTTGGGTTCACCCTTACATCAGTGAATATAATAGGAGCCAACTAGTTTATATCGAAAATAACAAAATAAAAAGTGAACAAAGGTTTGATTGCTGTTAAGAGGCAACTGCCCCTCAAAAGCAGCATACTCTCAAGTAGCAAGCCAACTCTCCAAAAGGCACTTGATAGAGAAATCCCTGTTCATTTATTCAAATAAAGCATGATATTCTCCTACCCAGATTCCAACTTATAGACCAATCTAATTAATGAAAACTAGCAGGGTATACAACTTTGAGGCCCATAAGATTATCCAACCTATTTGACCAATAATCACACACTTCCACTAAATTATTGTCTAGTAGAACACTGCTCAGTTTGAACTGCTGGAGAGATTGGAACCCTTTACTCGACACCTAGTTTGAAACAAGGTTTAACTATGGTCGATCAAGTACAGCATATATACATCAATAATGAGAACAAAATCAAATCTCGTAGACAAGCGACTAATCACTTCATTCCGATGATGACATTTGCAAGCATGTAACTTTAGCTTAAATTTAACTAAGAATGAAATATTAAATGAGAAATCACCATATTAAAGAACTGTGATCTATTGTCAACAAAAGGGCCTAAAAAGACACAAGAAAAAGAGATTGCTAACCAGAGCTTGCAGGAATAGCCTGTTCAGTTCTCATGCTGGTGGAAAAACCAGGTGGAGGCTTGCAGGGCATGGAGAATCCTGGTGGTCCAACATTTGAACCCCTAGATGCTACTGTTTCAAACAATATAATTCAATAAGAGATTTATCAAGACAAACAACAGGCCATTGACCTAGATATGACTAAGGTGCACATTAGGTGCCGCTTCCCAAGTGGTTGAGGGTTCAAGTCCCACTTCGGACAAAGGTGCAGGTAGGGTGTGTGTAAGTTTGTAGTTCAAAAATACAGTATAAGATAAGAAAGACGATCTGGAATCCACATCTAAAGAATATTGAACACACAGACACACGAGCAAGTGTGAGATATCCGTACCCTGTTGTTGGGACTTGAAAAAATCATCTTTGTTCTCGCAAGAATCCTGAAGAGAGAGATTCAGCCCTTGACCAATGCTTCCAGGAGAGACCAAGTCATTTTGTTGACTAGAAAATTTAAGTTCCTTTCCAAATGAGAATCTCGATTGATCGTTATTCTGAAAATTCCAGGAAGAACCATGCCGCCTATCTCTTGTTTCGAACAACCCAGATACCATTTGAGGGTAATCTGAATTATCATCATCTAAATCCATCGACAAAATATTGGATATTATACTACTCTCAACAGCAGCAAAATTTTCATCATTATCCACCGGTGTATCATCATCTAGCCGTCTCAAGTGCTCCACAATTTCTTCATTAGAAAATGAATTAGACCCTCTATATATCCTATCTGATTTAGCTGAACTTTGGAATTTCTTCTCGTTATAAGCCTCATTTGATAGGGAATTCATACATGAAGTCGATATGGTATCTTCTTCCACATAACTGCTCATTTGATTATTATTTTCAGTATGCCACCAAGAATGATCAATAAAGCTCTTAGCTGTATTAGCGGCAGGAGAAGGAATGGAAGAACCCGAATGACTTGATCCAACAGAATCCTTCAAAATTTGATCATCAGAGGTAGGTGAATTAACAAGTTGGTCGGGAGTTGATGATTTCAACAGCAATGAATCTGAGCTTTTGGTCTCAACATTTGATATCTGTTCTTCCTCAATCAAGTTCATATCTTTAACAGTTGAATTAGATGGCCGCCCAACAATATCCACAAAAGTTGTCGTTTGTTTAGAGGATCTGACAGGCAATTGATCACTAGTAGCTTCTGCTGCATGTGCAACATCCTGAATTGCAATATAAAGAACTATCATCAGGCATGACATTATAAATGGAAGGAGAAACATGAATATAATAACAAATTAGAAGCAAGTCATGCATCTGTGTACAAGAGAGTAATGGTAAGTCTCTTACTGGCGAGCCATTGTTACACATGGGATCTTCAGCCCAAGCAATATGGTTATTTAATTGATCAACTATAGGTGGTGGTAGCATACTTCCTGAGCGTTTATGCGGATAGTGGGTGGCACCAACTATTTCCTGAACTCTATTCCTGAAATCCAAGATTTTGAGCAAGAGAATAATCATCAGAATTGGGACATAAGAATTTCATAAGGATTGCTCAAGAAAATTTACTGGTGAATCTTTCCAAGAATCTCATAATCTAAGCTAGAACCTACAAACAAATCTAAAATACACAAAGAAGGCGCCAATATGAACTATAAAAGAAAAAAAAAAGTGCACAAAATACCTAGTATGAACTGCAGCTACTTCATCTTTACCAAAACTATCTTCTTCAGCCCCAAGAGTATGCAAATATAAACATGAAGGATTGTTGCAAGGCTGACCATTAAAAAGGAAGTCTCACATTAAAATGAAGATCTCCTAAAGGAAACAATATAAAATAGTAATTGATTCACTCATAATCTCTTACGTACCGTATTCCTCAACCATGCATGACAATACTTTGCGGTACCAAATGATGCTCTACAAAAAACCATATTCAAATGGAAACAGAACATGTAAAATCTGATCGCAGTTGCACATAATTATAAGATAGAGATGGACAGAGGGTGATGTGGTTACCTTAAAAGTCTACCATCCCAAACATAACCATGCACAGATTGAATACATGTCACTGCTTCCTCCTCCTTTGAGTAAGTAATATATCTGGGAACACAGTAAGAAGATAATCAACAAAGAAACTTATCACAAAAATGAATGTACGGAAAATTAAGAATGTAACTCACACACTGCAACTATCATTAATAAACTGTTGGAGAGCCCCTCCCGCAGTCCGAGAAAGAGAAATCTTAGTTACTTTACCATACTGGCCAAAATACTCTTTTCGCTGCAATAGCTGCGCCAAAAAAGTAACTTAGTTACAACAGTACATAGTAAAAAAAAGCCTTTCAACATTATAATAACACAACATAATGTAAACATATAGAAAAGAATGTTATAAGGAGGTGCACACATCTTCATCAGCAAGATCAATGGGCAGGCCAATGATATAAGCCATTTTTCGCTGCATAACACGAACATTGCTAAGGTCCTTCCTTCCTTCATTCGGTTTTGCCTTTGCCTTTGGTACTTTTTGTTTTCGACTTGAACCATTGCCAACCACCCTATGTACAAAAAACACATGTTATAAATCCACATATTAGATGTAAAAACAAAACAAAACAAAAAAAGAATAACGAAACGTGTTGTAACCTTTGAAAATTTGCTTCCAGTCCTACAATCCTATCCTTATCATAAGGCGTCCGACACGCAGGGCAGCGTCCCTCTGTTGCATCCTTCTCTGCCATATCCATTATGTGATGCCAACACCAAACACACACCTGCATTGGTAGTGAAACATGGTAAAAATAGCAGCATACTACAATTTTGATGCTCATGAATCACAAAGCCACATAAATGTCATTGTTCCATATGTCACAATATAGTATCATGGAGATCATAAATAACCTAAAAAGCTGTATTCCAATTAAACATTCATTATATATTTATAAAATGACGTTTATTGTGAGTAATGTATGCTAATAATCGATTTCTTACTATGTAATATACACTAAAAAATCTTGAAATACAGATATCAGACCATTCTGGTTCGTACATCAATACATTTAACGAGAAACTAAAAAAACTTTGACAGGACTTATTACATATACAATTTAAAACAAATCCATAAAAGCAAGTACACAAAATTAAAATGCAGGTATCTGCAAACTCCAATACGACTTAGTCCGCAAAGTTACGAACATCAAAGAAAAAATTAACATACAACCGAGTACAAACACAAAGAGTAAAAATTCTAAGTCCTTCAATCTAACATTCTAAAGTAACAATTCTAACAAACTAACATAATCTAAATGAAATATGTATAAATAAAAAACTGCAACAACATATCAACGAACTTACGAAATACACAAACCGTCACACACGACTGAAAAAAACCGTACCTCGTAACCACATTTGCAAGGATTCAATTGCTGATCAGTCCAATCCATCTCTTCAGCACATAAAGGACACTTTTTCTCTTCTTCAAAGCTCATGATTTCACTATTAAAAAAACAACATAAAAATCACCATAAATATATACATACATATACATATATGTGTTAGTTTCAGCAACGAAAGTACAAAAACCCTAACTTCCACACAAACACACACTAAAATCACACTAGAAAACACACACATTACACACAATTAGCACAATCTCGAAGTAAAAACCCTAGAATCAGTCAATACGACGTCGTATTACACAGTCAGATACACAATAGCTGCAAATAGTTAGGGTTTTGAAATCGAAACAGTTATAATAAAAATGAAGTGACGGTGATACTTACAGTGATTTGTATGTATATAACCGATCGAGAAACACAAATAATTGAGCGGAATTTTTAGAGTGAAAATTGAAGCCCTATTAAACACACATACACAAGTACGGCAGAATACTTATTAGTAAAGAAGAAATGAAAGCCACAGGATAATAAATATTTTTTATTTATATGTTTTACTATGAAGATATCAGGATTTTGGGGGTTTTATTTTTAATTTTTATTTTATTTATGAATTGGGCTTTTTAAAGTCTTTGGTCTATTTGGTTTTATTATTTTTAAATTTTTTTTTTTTATTGTGGTAATGTTTTGTCTTTTTGTGAGAGTTTACTTTTGGAATGAATTGAAGAGAAGAGATGTGATTTGGTAGATGGACCACATAGTCTTACTATGAGGTTCCATGTATATAATTTTGATTTTTTTCAGGGTCAGGTCCTTTTTTGGGAACAGAGATCGGGATTGGTTGTGTAATTAGGGTTTTTGGTTGGTAGTATATCAATCAAGTGTAAATGAGTAACGAATTATTTGAACTTTTGCTTGTTTAGTTCAAAATTTTGAATGTCATGATCCCGAGTTTGAATAAAAACTTACTAGAAATAATACCCGCGCAATACGCGGTGGTTAATAATTAAAGTTAAAAGGTGATGGTGTCCGGCAATCGGCTTCGTCGACCGCCGGTTCTGAATTGTCTAACACATATATATAAAAATTGTATTTGTTGTTATTGATAAAAAAATATATATAAATAAAAATTGTTATGTAAATGTAAATCAATATATATATATATATATAGGGTTTTGCTAACGACAGCCCTTAGGGCTGTCATTAACGTGCATAAAATATTTGTACTTTTACCATAAAATTCAGGGGGTGGACTTTTGATATGAAAGGTACAAGCTTTTTATGCAAGTTATTGACAGCCCTAAGGGCTGTCATTAGAAAAATCATATTTATTTAATCCACTTAGAGTCTTGCAATGAGGGCTTTGGTTTGGGGAGACCCAGGTTCAGGTCTTATCAAGCACCGAGTTTTATCATTAGTTCGTCATCGTGTCTACGGGCGAGCGGGTTGATGAGTTTTCCCTGGATCGTGGGACTAACGGGCTTTGGCTCTGTCCGGTTGGGTTGGGCCAACTGACGGTAGCCTTTAGCCATCGGGTTACCCCGGACAAAATTCGGGCTATAAAATATTTAGTTGGCAGTTAATTTTTTTTTTTTTTTTAAAAAGGCACTAAATAATATCCCACTCATTATCCCTACGGCCCTACATAGCTTCCGTTTTCAAATTGATGTTTCATTAGTAATTTCGTATCGACCAGTTTCAATTAGTCAAAAGAACTACCTTTGTTATTTTCCCGCACGAAAAACAAAAATCTGGCGGCATGTAATGTCTTTGTACAACTACTTCAATCATGGAGTCCATATGACGTTCCAAATTGGAATTTGGAAATACGTTCCAAATCTGGCGTCATGTAATGTCTTTGTACAACTACTTCAATCATGTGAGCATTTGTTCTGTTCTTGTATAGTGGCGATGGGAGTATGGCAATTTGTTAGTAACTGGTGCGGGATTCCTCCCCTTTATTTATTTGAAGTGAAGGATATGTTTAAGGTATGTGACCATAATGGTGTGGGAAAGGATAAGGGGACGGTGATAAAAGGCATTATTTTCGTGACTTGTTGGTGTCTTTGGCGTGCTCGTAACGAGAAGAGGTTTGCCGGGGTATCATCAGTACAAGGAAGATCTTTGAAGACATAAGGGCGCTTAGTTTCATGTGGTATAGAGTTAGAAAGAAAAGGTTTTCACTTACGTGGGATAATTGGTGTAACTTTGTAATTACTTAATTGGTTGTATTGCTTTGCCTCATTGCCGATTTGGTGATGTTTTGGCAGGTGTATATAAAAGTTGAAATTTCAAAAAAAAAACTTTAAACATATATCAAACTTAATAGACTTATCTTAAAGGTTTTGCTAATCAATAAGAAAAATCATGTACATTAATTACACTCAGATTTTTTTTCCATATATTAAAGATTTTAATAATTCACGTTATTTAAAAGAAAAGTTTGAATGTATTAAATGAACAAGTTAAATGTATTAATTAAAATTATTAATATAAGAGAAAAATCTGAATATAATTAATACATATAATTTTTCTTATTGACAGCCCTAAGAGTTGTCATTAACAAAATCCTTATCTTAATTATGTAGTAATGCTAAATCCTAGATTTGAACTCGTACATGTATATTTCACTGCTAGCATCTTGTTAGTACTTTTATTTTTTAATATAATTTTACTGTTCAAAAAAATTAAAAAATAATTATATATATTCACCAAATCTATATTCCTCTTTTTTCCCCAATTTAGTCCATATATTCATTTGGTAAATTCTAAAATAACTTTCTACTTTTATATTTCACCAATCAAAAATTATTTTAATGTAAATCAAAAATTGCATTTTTCATAAATCATACAATTGTTGTCTAGAGACAATAATTTTAAGAAAATAATCCTTACACAAATATTTTTTGTGTATGGCCAAATGTTTTTTTTTATAAGAGTGCCGGACGGGTACCCGGCAGGCTACCCCATACCGGCGGTAACATTGCCCTGCCCCGCCGGGCTCCCTTGAACGGGTTGGTCGGAGGGCTGTGAGCCCTGTGGTGAAGCCGTCGAGCAGGGACCATTTGTGTAACTTTTTTTTTTTCCCTTTTAAAGATGTAGCCATGGATGGTATATAAAAAAAAAAAACCTTTTCAAACTTTTTGTTGCAGATACAGATGCGTTGAGCCGTCGAAGAAGACAACATAAAATCAAAATATCTATATAAATCACATTTGACCCCTACACTTTTGATATATGTCCAATGTATAATAT
>JAOXNX010000001.1:13051598-13062390 GCA_028566075.1 Solidago caesia | reverse complement strand
GTAACAAAGTTAACGGCGGGGACGAAAGTGCGTTTTTCGCAAAACCACAGGGACGAAAAAGGTACTTAACCCAAAAATAATTTTCTAACACCATGATTTAAAGGTGTTTAACATTGCATTTTCGAAATGAATTTTACTTTTTAAAAACTAAGTTTTAATTATGTCTCAAAACTCATTTTCTGTTAAACCCAATACAAAACCCCCCCTCAAATAACCAACCACAAACACACATCACATAGCCGCTGCAAAAATGCTCCGATCATCACACCATAAACTCATCAACCACCACACAACCACCACCACAACCACCATGCTATTCGCTCCCTATATCTCTTCACAATCATTATCATCTTCACAAACCCTAACTAATATCCGAACATTCCGTACACTTATCACACTCGCATCAAACCCTACAACCACCACCACACTTTTCACGCCTTCACAACTACAACATAATTCCGTACAGTTTCAACCTAACCTAGTAACCGTAGCTGACCGCCGGTTCTCACATTTCTATTCTCCGATTTCACCGGTGGCGCGTGAATTTATCCGGTCGAAGTCGAATTCCGTGTTGACGAAATGTATTTCTTCGTCGCCGTCGTTTTCGCCGGTGATGATGGATACGGTGGCCGAGTGTGATCGGAATCATGCGGTTGTTGAGGATTCTGGTGATGAAGATAGTGTGATTGATAAGGATGTTAAGACTCCTATTCCTGTTAAGGCTTATTTCTTCTCTACTAGGTATTGTTATCATATATTATTATTTTAATTTCTGATTCAACTGGCTTATATACACGCACAAACAGTTATAGACATATGTGCTTATGTATATATATTTATATATTTTAATGTTATTGCATTGATGTATATATATTTATGTATGTAATTTGTTTGCATACTGGTTTCTGACAAGCTGATCGATAGTAGTAGAATAGTAGCTGTTGAACGTCCGTTTATTTTCTGTGTTTTATGATGTGGATTGTAGGTATACTTGTTTCTGACAAGTTGATAGATACAGTAGAAATGTGTTTTGTAGAAGCAACAGATGTATTGGATCCTTAAGAATTTAAAGCAAATATAGGTTGTTTAAAGTAGCTTCATAGATATAGACAATTTCGATGTTGATATTGTATGGAATTATTTAATTTAGAAGACTCTGAAGAACTGTTTGTATACTTGGATAGTTTTTAGTTTAAGGCAATAAGAGTTAACATAAACAGTTCTGCTATATTTCTTGTTTTGTATTTGTATGAGCATGTTATACACATTTTGCTAGCATGGTTTATATCAGTGTGCGTCTTTGATGGACAATGTTTTATTACTATTTGAGTATTTTCTTACTGCATTCAATTTGTGGGATGTTTGCAATTGCTTATTTAAAGAGCTTATCTGCTTATTGTGTTTTGATGCAAACGCCAAGTAGTTTTGAGTGTTTGGATGGAGGCAAAATGCTGACAACTGTTTATATTAAGTTTAAGTTAGGTGTTCTCAATATAGGCTGTTATAAGCACTTCCATGAATGGGGATTCTAATTGTGAGTTATAATTTGTAATTACCAACCTAGGTGACTATGAGAAATAGTTCATAGATATAAAGTTCGTTCTTGGTTTAGGATATTAACAGTTGGATGAAGCATTTAGGCTGTATTATATTGTTAGTATTGTTAATTTGCAACAGTGTGTATATAGTATATACACAGTTATTTGTATTGGTTTATTTTAATGTACTTCTTTGATGTAACATATCTTGTCACTATTGAAAAATGTGTTTGACGTGGATGTGAGTATTTACTTTGTGATTTGGTTTCAGTGTGGATTTGAAAAAACTAGAGAAAGAGAACAGTCTCAATTACATTCATCCCACGTCTCGGAATGCTAATTATGCCGTATTTAGGTTTGGTAGCCCTAAGCCTGAGCATATTGTAAGTTTGTTTTAGTTAATGTAATTAAAAGTTTCTCAGTTGTATTTATTGTTTGTTAGTATTATCTGCATTGATTAATTTTGGGAGAATACTTGTTAGCAGCGGACAAGTGTCATATATATCTTAAAAATTGATTTTCAGGGTTTGGGTGCGAGTATTAGTGGGAGTGACATCAGCTATATGGTAGTTTTTCAGTATGGTTCAATTGTCTTGTTTAATGTTCGTGATCATGAAATTGATATGCGTCTTCAAACTGTAAGTAAACATGCTCAACAACCATTTGTGGAAAGGAGAATAGATGGTGAGGTCTCGTTAACTCCAAGTGTTTCTTTTTTTATATAATCTTTTTTTTTTAGTGCTACTCGAGCAAATCATATAAATGTTTGCTAGTAATCAATTTTTTTCTAATTATTTGTTGGGTTTAAACTCAGAGTATGAAGTTAAGGAGAAACCAACTTTGGAGACATGGATGGAAGGTGGCCTAGATTATATTATGCTGCAGTATTTGAACATTGATGGGATTCGTACAATTAGCAGTGTTTTAGGTCAGAGTATAGCTCTCGATCACTATGTTCGCCAGGTAGGTGCACTCATGAGTTCTAGAGTGTAAGTTTATTAAGCGATTTATACAGGTGGTAACTTGAACCCCCCCTTTTTTTTGTGAAAAGGGTTAAGTAAGTTTTATCTATAATAGATCAAATGGGTCAAAAATAAACTAAAAGGAATTGCTTAACAAGTCAAATGGGTGAAACAGGTTGAAAGTTACCCCCACATTATTTGTTATACATGAAACCTCCTAACTAGTTTATGTAATCATATTTGACACTCTAGCCGTTTATACAAAAATGAAATTTTGGGTCAACCTGACCCGACACGCACATACACATTACACCGGTTACCCAACCTGCCGGATGCATCTGATTTTCTACCTCTAGCAAGTATGAATACCTAGCACAGTTTCTTACACCTCTTGTTTTAGGTTGATGGCATGGTTGGAGAATTCACTGAGATAAACCGTGGCATGGAAAAAACTGGAACCTTCACAATGGAAAGGAAAAAATTGTTTCAGTTGGTGGGGAAGGCAAATTCAAATCTTGCTGATGTCATAATTAAGCTTGGACTTTTCGAGAGGTAATTTACTCATTTATCATCCAATAAAAATGTAAAATTTACTGTATAACACCAATTGTTAGCAGTTACTTGAAAGTTGAAGTTATAGTGTTTTTTTTTCCTGAAAGAAAAGCTGTATCTTACGAAGAGTGTCAAACATGTCTTTTGAACGCAGAAAGTGTAATAAGTATGATTGTATTTTAGTACCTACTGTTTAAATAAGTGTTTAATAAATGAAAATGATGCATAATGATGAAACTAAGAAATACTTTTATAATTTTTGTTAGAACGGAAGGACTTGTGAAACAGTGAGTATGATTGTAGTTGCTGATTAAATTAAAGGTTCCTTTAAGCCTAACAATAGTTAAGATTACGAAACTAAGAAACAAGTCAAAATTCAAGAATAGAGTGATCAAAGAGTATTTAGTAATCTTGGCCTAGCTGTATGTGAGTTGACCCGTCAACCAAAAGGTTGTGGGTTCTAGTCCGTGGTGGACAAATTGTAAATATTGGTGGATTTGTGTTGAATACTTGCCTTTCCGAGAAAATAAAAAAAAAAAAAAGCTTTCTGTGATGTTTATATAGCATAAACATGTTTGTGGTTGAAAATTTATTCTATGAAAAGATGTTGGAAAAATAACTTTATTTGTAACATCTTTTTTGTTAAAAGCAAATATTTGTTATAATCTGTTGTCATCTGATGTTGATTTAGAGTTCTTCATGATACAAGTTTCATACTTTCATGTAATATTTATACTTTGTAACAGTATGCAATAAGTAGGAAAAAACTTGCTAATGGAAAACTGTATCCGCTTGAATAGATCTGATATTGCTTGGAAGGATGCTAAATATGCTCAAATATGGGAGTATCTAAGAGATGAATTCGAGTTAACTCAAAGATTTGCAAGTTTGGATTTTAAGTTGAAATTTGTTGAGGTAAGATATTTTTTAAGCTAATGTCTTTCGATTGTTTGTTTTAGTTTAACTAATTTGTATTTTTTATGCAGCACAACATTCGTTTTCTTCAAGAGATTATGCAGAACAGGAAATCAGATTTTCTGGAATGGCTGATTATTGTGCTGATTGGTGCCGAAATTCTTATATCAGTATATGACATTGCCCATAAGTCCGTCCTATAGAACATATCTTTGTTCTACTCAACTTTTTGATCCTCAGCTTTGCCGTGAATACATATATATAGAGATTTATCTTCATCCGTCTGCCAGCTACTTCGGCGCCTCAACTTTTCTTATTTTTTTGTCTGGCTTTTGAATCATGCTAGAGGCTACGGAGATTTTCTTTGTATAGAGAAAATGCACAACTGTTGGTTCCAAGTATTATTTAGGTAGCATAATTATCCGTTTCCTTAAATGGTTGAAATATGGAAATACTCACTTTCATCTTTGCTATGGAATGCCTACTTAACTTTGGCTGATGTTTATTGTATGTCTACAAAAAGAATGAAAGCGTGGGATAACGCACGCCTATGATTGTGATGGAGAATTTGATTTGATTGGCATGATCGACATATTGTTTTTGGTCTATAAAAAGAAGTGTTTATGCAAAATCCCTTCTTCAAATCAGTTATCTGCGTATCATAACTCTTTAAACTATGTACATCATGTACTTGTGCATTTTTTTTTTCTTTTAAATAATACAGCAATGAAGCTTAACAATGGAGTTAACATTATAATAGTTAAATGTTAGAAAAACTATGAACTTACTTGATAAAGAGATGTTCAAGTCTCAAGAAGGTCTAGGTTACTGTATATAGTTTTTTGTTTTCTAGACATGTATTTTTGTACATATATGTTGTTTTGGTATCTAGTGCGATATCTTTATTTATAATATTTAGCCGTTAAAAAAAAAAAGAAAAAGAGATGCAACTAAAAATAGCAATACCATCATCGCATAGCTGGTTTTGGAGGGGATGATTTTGCGAATATGGATGGACGCTAAGGCTCATTATTGACTTCCCACATGGTTGTGCTGGCCGGTCACTTATATTATAATCACAAACCCATCCAACCAACATATGTGATAATATAATTCGAAGATTAGAATTACTCATTAATTAAAATTGTATAAAACCATTAACAATATCCGTATCATTAAACATTCAACTAAATGGTATTGATCATTTCTATGAAACATTTCTTGGCATTTCAATTGATTCTACACATAAAATAAAATTAAAAAAAAAAAAAACCCTCTTAACCTTGAAATACCAACGTACCAAATGAGCTTTTAGGCCGAAAACAAATCAACAAAATGCACCTTAATTGTTCCCATCCCACTTGAAGAATTTCAGGACATTTGATAACTACATCTAACTATAGACATCATTGGAGTGTTGAACAAGTTATTGTAACTCAAATAGCATATATTCTTTCGACATCTGAGTTAGAAAAATCGGAAGGCATCCACGAGGTCGTCCCACTCCTTGCAATCTTCTCCCTCCTTCTCATTGTACGAGTTTTCTTCGACTTAACCACATAATATGTCATTGTTCCAAGCACTCCCACCATTATAACACCACCAACTACTGTAATCAAAATGGCAGCCCATTCATACTTTCGACCGACGACTATATAAGATGAGGCCATAAATGCCACAGAGGTGCACACAGAAGCTAACCACATTAGCTTGTTGATAACTTCAACCACCCTTCTTTCAGCTTTTGTTTCACCTCTAACCAATGTGATCTGAACAACCACCACCGCTAAAGAAGTAAAAAGAGCGATAGCGTTGAAAATAAAAAATATTTTAAAAGAAGTTCGGTGGACCACCACCGCCATCCCATCGTCGTTGTCCCCACCAGGAACCGTGAATATAGCAGCAAATGCAACAGTAGCGAAAAGCACAGCCACCACGGTTACTGAATTGGTGGCATTGTTGATTCCTTCACGATGGAGTTTTCTCAGCTCTTTGGCAATTCCATGGACGTTTTTATTTGTTTTTTTGGTTTGTAAGAGCTGGATGTGGACGTCATTTTTGATCTGGGTCACAGTGTTTCTTAGCTCATCTCTTGGTTGATTCAGTTCATTGGCTCGGACTGCACCACGACGAATCAGACTTTCTTTTATGTCTGTGGATTCTTCTGATAGGGAAAGCCCTTCCGCTATGTCGAGTGCAGTTTTGTGGTCTCTGGTTAGTGCATTAACGTTGGTATCAGGGAGACTAAGTAACACGTTTACTATCTGCACGGAAATGCAAATAGATGTTAACATTTACATTTACAAACAGAGGCATAAAAATGCATGGGTCAGGTAACATGATTGAGTGGGGAAATGCCTTATTTTTAGTACTACACGGAGCAACCAGGGTCCGGTTAGGTTAGCAAGGAAACAACTTTTGTAAACTTTTATAAATAGATAGAAAATAATGATCCAGGAGGTTGTAAGCATAAAAAATATACTTTGGTTGACTTTTAACTCATTTGACTTGTTTCCCTTTTAGCTTTTATTTATTTATTTATTTGAACCATAAGGAATAAATATAGCTCAAACCATCCATTCATAAGTAAATGGGTCAAAATTACCACCTCCAGTTACAACCTTGAATTCTTGTTGAAAGTAAGTATAAAACAAACTTAACTCCTCTTTATGTTACATGATAGAGGTTGCAAGATGGGTGGGTTGGGTAATGGGCCAAACAGGATCTTATCGAAATGGGTCATATTTTAGTATAGTCTGAAATGGGCCGGTTGGGTTGGATTGACCTGAAAATACATCATTTTTTTGTTCTTTCTTAAACCCTTTATAGTTATTTATTATTTAGTAACTTCTATAGCAAGGTTAGCACATTTAGTGCTATCGGCCAAAGTGGCATTAACTATAATATCACAAATAAATTATTTTATGTCTAGAATAACTACTTATTTTTTCATTTGTCCATTCTTTCTATGGGCTAGTAGGAGGATCAAAACTAGTACAATGGCCTAGAAGGACAAATGAAAAAGTAAGTTGTTATTCGAGACAAAAAAAACCAAATATTTTTTATTTATTAAAATGGTAACCTAAATCTTGGAATAAGACGCTTTAGGAGGTTGTATGCATTAAATAAAAGGACTTTGGGTGACTTCAACCCATTCTCCCTTTGGCTAGATTTATAAATTTGACCCATTTGAGATGAATCACAACCTAAATCAACCAATTATATAAAATGGGTTGAAATGGATAGTCATGCGGCCACATTGACATTCGTTTTAGATTAAGATCGAAGCAATGCCGTGATAACTGATACAACAAATATATAACAAAGCGTCAAAGATGAATATCGGAACTTGGAATACTTAAAGATGTACCTCGGCTCTCTTTTTTCTCGTAGCAACATGCAATGCAGTAAAACCAGACTTATCTGGCAGCATTACAATAGCAGCATCAGCATCCAGCAGCAACTGAACGACCTCACTGCTTGCGCCTTTTACAGCCATATGCAATGCAGTTTGGCCCTTTTTGTCCGTCTTTCTGGCCAGTTGTGGATCCTTTTCAAGCAGTGTCTTCAAAGTCTCAACATGACCTGATCTTGCTGCTAGATGCAATGCATTTTTACCATTGGATCTTGGAGTATCTAACAAGCTAGGATCCTTTAAAAGCAGCTCTTGAACAACAGCAGCATGCCCTTTTGAAGATGCGGTAATTAGAGGAGTTGCATTTCCTTGTGATCTTGTCTGGCATAGTGATATGTCGTGGTCAAGTAGCAGTTTGACTATGGCTGCAAAAAGATTTAATGCAAAGATGTTGGCATAATTTCACACAGAATATTCTTTATGAAGCACAGATTCAAGATCAGAACTACTAAACACTAGGGGTGCAAATATGACGTACTTATGATTGGGCGATTTAGGTTGGGTCATATTAACAAACTTGGCCCTAAAGGGTATGGGGAAGTGGGTCAAATGTATTGAAAGGTAAAAATGGTAAATCGGAAGGAACCCCTTAATCCCTTGTACCGCATTGGTACCTACACAACCACCCTGCAAGGTTTTTAGTGTACCGAGGTAAGTGCACCTGAACGGATACCACCACATGGAGTCGATTAAATCCGGTCTGAGACAAGGATAGAACCCGCGCCTGTTTCTTGTTAGGCTCCCCCACAATGGGGCCCCGTATAAGCACTGGCAGGTGTCCACTTGATCTATGACCAAGTGGTTAAAATTTTCGGGAAAGGGAAGGGTATTTACCAACTCTCCTAATAAAGTTGTCGAAAGGATAATCATGAATATATACAACCGCCTAAACTTGTATTTCAAATATTGACATTATCATTGTAACAATTTCGGATTTTAATCATAATCAACACATTAATCATTAACAAACCATGTAAAAAGTGACCCACACTAAAAAGTTGCATATAGCAATATGTACCCATTTTGACCCGTTACCTAACCACCCATTTTGCAACCTTTATCAACCACCATAAATGAATGTTCAAAATCAAGAAGGGGGCAATGGAGATCTTAAATTCATAATATCGGATATACAGTATCAAAATAACTGATTCTAACCCACAGTGATCACATGGTTCAATCACAATTCTCAGTCCTAAACTTAAATTTCTCCGTCGAGCTTAGATATATTAGTTTAATAAGAGAGGATGCCTTCCAATACCATCTCATCTCATTAATGAAACACACTAGGATAAGTGGGCAACTTATAGTTAAAGGTATATACCATGGTGTCCTTGACTAGCAGCTACATGCAAAGTATCAAATTCCAAGCGGCTTCTTCTTGTAAGTGCTTCCTTATCTGTATACTTCAAAAGTTCTTTCACAACCTCAAGATGTCCCTTTTCCGCAGCCGTATACAATGCTGTTTCTCCCAACTCATTCACTTCATTTACCACGGATGACCGTATCTCAGCCACTTCAGCATCAAAATCAGCTCCACTTAACGTTCCCACCATTTGTGAATTAATTCCATCAAGAATTTGTTTCACAGCTACAAGATCACCACGTTGGGCTGCTAAATGCAGCTCAGTATCATTATGTCTACCTGTCACTTGCTTTACGTACTTTTTTTTCCCAGCCTGATCTATCCGCTTTCCAGAAGCTGTAAGTACTAGTGCAGGAGCAGACGTAGAGGATGGTGATGATGATTGTGATGAATCCCCGGGAAGGTAAAATTTTTGTTTCTGCTTTGATGGGTTCATGATCCCTTTCTCTAAGTCTACTGTTTCATTGAGTGACAATTGGTGAGTTACTAACATTATAATACTGAAAATGAAATCACAACTTATTTAAGCAGCAAAATCGACTGTTTTTCGCATAAATTTGAACAACCAGACGTGTACAATCTATGACTTGACATAAAACCTAAAGCCAAATTAAAAACATTACCATTGATTATCATCTCTTAACATACAACACATTCGATATAACTTAATCTTCATCCTACAAACACTCCATATCCAAAAAACAAGAAAGTAGATTTACTGGCAACCCCAACAGGGCCGACCCCAAACGCCGTAGTCCCATCACGTGAGAGGTAAATCAAGCTCAACCAGCGGTCGACTGCTCAGATGTTGGCAGTACAACCAACTGATCCACCTTCACCAAGAAATTTTCTAATAGGTTCCTCTACGAATACTGCCGAACCCCGGATACTTTCCTATTTTGCCTCCATCTCCGGAACCAACAATTAGGCTACAAGTTTTATATATTAATATACTATAACAATAATTTAAAAGCCTATAACAAACCAAACCAAGAACAACCGTCAACCCATTTTTGCACATATTCTCCTTCTTGAAACATGAAATGCGTTTTATTTAACTAATCTTTATTATACAACCACTTCATACAATCAGTCAATCACAACAGAATTAGCAAAAAAGTAAGAAGCAAGAACATACGAAATACCTTCATTTGTGGTTGAAGTCATATTAAGATATTGAAGAAGAAAAACAAAGACCAATCTCTAAAAGTCTATGTGAGGGTGTGTTTCAAGTGTATATATATGTATATACAAATGGAGAGAGTTTGGATAGCACTTGCCAAACAATGGGATGCTAAAGTTAAACACATACACACACACACATACAAGAAACTACTCAACCAGGAAGGTGTCAAGAAAGTTCATATTGTAAGACTAAGCATAGTATATTCTTTTTAGTCCTTCAACTTTATTCATATTACATTTACCATTATATAATACATATATCTATCCTTGGTTTTTGTACCCAACTTACTTTCAAAAAGTAGATTTTTTTTATACTAAATTTACACTATCTATTTTTATTTATTAATTTTTTTATTAAACGATAAATTTGGATTCAGTGACATCGTCTCTTTATGTATCTAACTTCAATTCAAAAAATAAAAACCGGTTATTTCCAGGAAACCCTTGTCTCCAGCCTGGAAAATATTTTACTCACACCTGATTTTGAACCTAAGATCTTAAAGTCGCAAGTTCCTCCAAATATCAATTCATCTATTGATGGTTGGTACGAAATTTACACTATCACCCAGAGCCGGCTCAACCTTTTTGGTGGCTTTAGACGAGATCAATTTTGAGGGCCTTTTTTAAAAGTGTATAACAAAAACCCTCCTCTTTTATCCGGGCTTGAAACGGTAAAAATAAACTAAAAATCTTATAAATGACGAAGTTAAAATTATTATTTTTATCTACTGTTTATATGTATAAAGAACGTTTAAAATATTTATATTAAGTTTATTTTCTAATTTTTTTTAGAAGCAAACTCTTTAATCAAATCATCATACTCAATCTCATAAGATAATTTTTTTTCAATTGACAAAAT
>JAOXNX010000001.1:12903932-12916365 GCA_028566075.1 Solidago caesia | reverse complement strand
AACATATATATATATATATATATATATATATATATATATACTACATTATAAAAAGAATGGCACGTGTCTTAATTTTTGAAATTTTTTAAGAACTTTTATATATGGAAACCAATTAATCTAACATATTTAATGATTTAACAACTTAACTAACATACAATTAGAAAAAAAGAAAATATTAACATACAATAAACTAAACTATTACCAAAGTAAATAATAATTTTTTTGAACATCACTAACAACTCTCTATATTACACAACCACCATCGATCATGGTTTTATGGTGACGATTGGCGAAGCTGGCTGTTGCCGTCTTATGCCACTAACAAATAATCTAAATTTATTATTATTTATTAAAACTAATAATTTGACTAATATTTGAATTTAAATATTGTAGGAACCATCTACCGCTGCGCATCGCGCGGGTAGATTTCTAGTTAATATTAATATATATATTAAAAAGAATTCGTGGAAAGTCGTGCAAAAGTAGTACCATTTGCTTTGATTTTTTTTTTTTTTTTTCGGCTCATCAAATCTGGACAAAAGTATTTTGTAATTCAATATAATGTCATTTTTAATATTTATAATTAATGAAATGTTATGTGTTTTTAGTTATAAATGATGTAGTTTAATAGTTTAGGGAGAAAAAATAAAAATTTTGGGAGAGCTGGAAAATCATGGGTGCCACTGAAATTGGTTGAGAGGGCTGAAAGATTGAAATGAGTTGACAGAATTTTATTGGTAGAATTTAGAAGGACTGAAAATCTCAAAATGATGACTCCTAATATCCTAAAAATAAGGGAAACAATACCTATTTCCCTCAATTATAGAGATTACAAATTAGTCTTATTAACTTATCATTTTTCATGTCATTTTGAAAGAAAAAAAAAACTTATCATTTTTTTATAAAAGTCCTACTTATTGAAAAAAAAAAAAAAAGAACAGATGGGCACACGTGTCTAACAATACAAAATAAATCCATGTGACAGTGTGACACATGTGAAATAAAAAAATGTTTGAGGTCAACGGCATCACGTATGCCAACTGAAAATGAGAGATTATAAAAAAAAATTGTGTTATTTATCTTAAATGTTTTATGTCTATGTTTTCTGTTCCATATAATCTATCTTAAATGTAGCAAATGTAGCTATGCTATATACATATTATTAATGCAGATATGGATACGCGGCCGACAGGTATGTTTTGTTATTTGTTATTTTTTTAGTATTCCACCGTATTATTGATGCAGATATGCGAGACGAGGCCGACAGGTATGACTACCTTCTCATTACTTCCCTCTTGTTCTGTACCAGTTTTGACCGGAGGTCCTTATGGATACAGTCTCTTTACCTTCGGGTAAAGGTAAGACTATGTACATCTTACCTCCCCCATACCCCGCTTATGCAGGGATTGGGTACCGTTGTTGTTGGTATGACATGGGCACTTTGGAGTAAAAAAGGGGGGTAAATTAGTGAAGAAGAAGATAATAACTATAACAAAAGAGAAGCAGGTGCAAAGACATTAGCATCATTAGCTTTTTTAGCCAATCTTGAGGTATAATTGCATGATTGCATCTTTAAATTTATAAATTTCTTCTTGTTTTGTTCGATTAGTAGTAAATAGCTTCTATATATGTTAGATTTTACCATGCATGTGGTTTGATTGATGCGTAGATGAACATCATGACTTTGAACATGAAATTGAAGTCAAATATATTTATGACTTGGCAATCTAAGTTTAGTAATAAATTCCAAAAATTTGATGGTGTATTTCATTTGTATGATTGGTTTCAAATGACTTGACGATTGTGTTCAATTTTATATAAACACTACAAAATTTTTTTTTCATTTATTCACACTTTTAGTTAACGTGAACAATTTATAAAATTTTGTCACGCTTATAAGACTAATGGGAGTGGGGGCCTTTTTTTTGCACTTTTTGGCTCCGGAACGTCCCGGAACAACGCCCCAAGGGGCGTTCTATTGCATTAAAAAGCGTGCAACTTTTTAAAATGGACGGACGTTTTGTTGTTATCATCACACACACAATTATAATATTAATAAAAATATTTATAAAAAAAAAGAGTCAAAAAGCTGACACAGGAGCGTCCCTTTCGTTCCCCACTCCTGTTGGCCTAAGTGTGTATACTATATTAAACTAAAAGTTCACGCTTTTAAGTGTGTTGAAATAGGTATGATGGACTACAAAAGTCCACACTTAAAAATGTGTAGAAATTTATCCACACTAAAAAGTGTGAGTGTTTAAAAAATTTACAATTTTAGATGTGGACTTTCATATTTAATTTGTCACATCACTTTTGTTTACACTAACTATTAAATGTGAATATATGATAAAAACATGTGTGAATAAATGACTAATATTTTGTATTGAAAATTGGAGGCAATCTGAGTTAAAAGATCATTAATTATATTCAAATAAATTTACAGACTTAATTTACAGCGTAGCCAGTTATTAACACCTCGTAAATTAAAACCGTATGCAACTGACTAACTACTTTTATAAAATCATCATCACAACCAGTCAAAGCTCAGAAGATCAATCCATCCATGGCTACCCCAAAAATGAATCTTAAGCTACTTGTTGACAAGAAAGCCCAAAAAGTGTTGTTTGCAGAAGCCTCAAAAGACTTTATGGATTTCCTTTTCCACATTTTCTCTTTGCCTCTTGGTACCCTCACCGAGTTTTTGGGATCCAAACAAATGGTGGGCTGCTTAGGGAAGCTTAAAGAAAGTATTGAAAGCATTCACGGAACCTACCTTCAACCTGGCATAAAAAAAGATGATATCTTCAATCCGAAAACTGCTTTTAATGGGAACAAATTTCTATTGTCATATGATGCTCCTCCTGTTGATCAATCTAAAACAGCTTACAGATGTTCCAATGCATTGAAACGTTGTCGGTCTTACACGACACTACATGAGAATTCCATATGTCCCAAATGTGATGGTGCAATGAATGTCAAGATGAAACTAGTTATGCCACAAAATGTAACAGCACCGGGGGTAGAAACTGCAGTGATGGAGAAAAATATGAAAGGAGGTTATGTGAAGGAAGTTGTGACATATATGGTGATGGATGATTTAGTGGTGAAGCCCATGTCCACCATTTCAAGCATCACTCTCATCAACAAGTTTGGTGTGAAAGACCTGAGTCAACTCGAGGAGAAGGTGGTTTCTTTTGGAAAAGACGAGGTACTATTATCGTTTCATTAGTGCATAATTATGTGTATCTATGTACAAGCTAGTATTAACGTGTTGATCGCAGTTCATTATATATTGCTTGAAATTGAAACAGGGTTTGAAGCTGTTGAAGGCATCTCTCATGACGGACAAAGTGTTGACAACCGTCTTTATGAATTAGTACATGCATAAATGCATAATGAAGAATCTGGTTTATCAAAATCTTTTGCAGTTGCCAGTAGCTTGATAGCATGTTGGTATTATATATATATATATATATATATATGGTATGTAACTATATATGTTAGTCCTCTTTGTTATCCTCTAGTTCAGTGCCCTACTACGAAACGAAGGTGAATAACACTATGTATGTATATATGGTACGGTATGGTAATGATAATGTTGTTGTATATATTTATATTAATATTAATTTTGTGTATATTTCGGTCTTTTGATGCATCTTTCTCTAGAGTTATTTGGTTGCAACGGTTGAAATTACTCTGCTTTGGTTTATATGACTCCGTAAATTCGAGAAAATTGTATCGCTCTTTAAAAAAAAAAACTTGAGCCGTTTCAATGTAACAATATTTGCATGCTTAAAATATCCATGAGAATTATGGATATGATGGCAAATAAACCAAAAAACCAGATTAATTAGGCAGGAGCCATCAGCCATATATGGTTCATATTTTAATTAACCATAGTGTAAGTTTAGGACGTACCGGCCTTCGTTTGAAAGGTTTTATGCATATTGGAAATAGGTTCATAAAGAAGTTTAGGAAATAGAGCTATAAAATATATTTGAGGTCGTGCATAGGCAAGCTGATGGGTTACCAGAGTATGCTTTGTATTTTGGAAATAAGTTTAGGAAATAGAGCTATAAAATATATTTGGTAAACAGGTAAAGCATAGGCAAACTACCAGCCATGACTTTTCAAAGTTTTATAGTTTAATGTGAATGCTTGATTAGCTCGATCCACATACATACAGGGAATGTCTATGTATGAACTAGATTGGTACTTGCTATATTACTTGTAAAACTTTTTTGATAGTTTTATAAAGCTAATCAGGGTATTTATTTACCCAATTTTATTTTATTTTTTTAATTTTAGTTTTAATCAAATTTAAATTTAAATATTAAATAAAAGGAAGTTTAAAAACCACAGTCAAGAAGAAACGTGCCGGTGGTCCGTGGAGATGATCGGATGGATCATGGATGTTTCGATTGGATGGGTTAAATGGGCCAGTGTCACATTTATGATCAAAATCTTCTATTAAAAGAAAAAAACCTGCTTGGTAGCGGTTGTTTGATATTCCTTGGTAGAATTAATCTCTGTATTAAACTAGAGGGTATCTACGCGCCGGCTGCGACGATGGTGGTGTGGCGGCGGCGACCGTTGGTGGTGGTGGCGGCGACTGTTGGTGGTGGTGGTGGCGGCGCCGAGTGATGTATTCAATTGATGTAAAGGAGGATAGTGTAGATATTTTAAAAGATAAGGAATATATATTGTAAATATATAATATGGGTAATAAGAACATTTCCAAGTTGAAAAAGTGTAACTTTCAACATTTATATTATTAAAAATGCATAAATTATTGTAAAGTAGTATAGATAAAAAGAGTTTTAATAATATCATTTTTTTTTTTAAAGTTATGTGGTATTACCATAACCATTTCTATCAAAAAAAAATTTCTTTAATAAATATTTTATCATTTGAAATTGGGAAATTACAAGTTACTAAAAATTACCACGTAAGTTGTTAAATCTATGATTATGTAAATCTTTAATTTTTTATTTTAATTAGGATATCATCTAACTAATACTTGTTTTTTCTTTATAAGTTTCAACATTTAGTTATCATTTTTTTTTATCATTTCATTAACGTTAGTAATGGTTTTAAATTTATACGTTTATAATATATTATCATAATAAAACTTGAGTATCACCCGGGTTAATAAGCTATATAAAATAAAAAAAATGATTTGCTAGAATATATTATGTGCCTGATATTTTTTCAGTCTTATCTATATTATATTATAAAGCAAATCTCCTCCCATCTTCTTCTTTCTCAAATCATGATTTAAACTATTTAATTTTCCCCTCTCCTTTGTTCATAATTTTAAAATTAATCTCCACTTGATATACCTATAATACCATTAATGAAATTAACTTACAACATCTACCTCTTAACATCGAAAACAACTACACTACCCCCTTTTTATATTAATAATTAATGATGATATGATTAATTAGGAAGATAAAATGGTGAAACTGATTTGGTAAATTCAATTTCACAATCTTTTCAATTTTCAAATCATGGTTGTTGAGAAATTATAGCAAACCTTAATTAATAATCGTATCATTTAATTCTTTTTATATAATACGTGGTATATATATATATAGCAGCCCTCGAACTCTCTTATTATATATAGGGTCTCATATATATTATTGATATATATAACAATGGCTCCTTCAAAGCTAAGTTTGAAACTTCTAATAGATAAAAAGGGACAAAGGGTATTGTTTGCAGAAGCTGGTAAAGAATTTGTTGATTTCTTGTTTAGTCTGCCCACTTTACCAATCGGTACCATCTTGAGTCTCGTAGACAATAAAGACATGGCTGGTTGTTTGCCTATGCTTTACAAAAGCATCTCGGACCTTGACGACGAGTACATCATATCTGACCAGAAAAAAGATGTCCTCTTAAAACCTACACCTACGCTCCCTTTCGTCCCTTCACAAGTCCCTCTTTTGCCCATCAAAGAATGGTTGACTTCGTCATCCAAGCCATCGTCTCCGTTCCTAATTATTCCAGCTGTCACTTTGAACAGGGACTCTCCACAAGTCACTCGCCGTACATTCAGTGACTTTGCTTCGAAATCCCAGGTGATGGATACACAAAGAGGGTTTGTAAAGGGATTGGTAACGTACATGGTGGCGGATGACCTGGTTGTTACTCCTATCTCTACAATCACTAACATATCTTTGCTCAACAAGTTCAACATCAAGGATTTGGGTGCGTTAGAGGAGAAAATTGTTCAAATCGGCATGGATGAGGTAACTCGATTTTATCTTTCCGTATATGAGAATGTAAAAAAAAATAATAATAATAATAAAATAAAATAGTAAGTCAATAATAAAGAAAAAGTTTTTCTAACGTTATGGGTTTTTTAACTCATCATACTCGTGATATGAAAACTACAGCCCCGCCTGATCACTTAGAGTTTTTTTTTGGTAGTATATTTTCATAGAAGTAAAAAAATTATTTTAAAAATAGAAAGTTTTTACTTAATTTAATGTTTATTAATTATTAGTTACAAATTTAAGTTATAAAAAAAAAACCATTGCCAAATGATTTAGTGGCAAGAAGGCTTGTTTCCTCACAAGAGGTGTCAGATTCGAGTTCTATCGTAGGTATATTTGGGGTGGCCATATGTATTTAACTTCCACCTATGATGGGCCTGAGTGAGTTTTCTCCTCCAGATCTTTAGGTGATGGGGATTTCTCATCGAGGGGTTTAAATTGGGGATCTATTATGCGAATGGTTTCTCTAACTCGAACCCGTTTAAGACAACGCATGTTAGATCTCTCGATATTCGCGAGTAATTCACACCTTTCAAATAAAAGTTATAAAAAAAAAGATTAAGATCAATGAATAACTAGCTTAATACCCGGTCGGTGACCGGGTAAAAAAATAATTTTATATATGTATCACACATTGTAAAAATATAAATTAAATTTATTAGAAGATGTATTGTTAAAACACAAAAAGGTCTTATAGTTTATTTTTTAAAATAAATGTTTAGTTTTGTCTTTTGATATTTTTATGGGTCTTATAGTACTGGTATTTTATGATATTTTAAACAGTGTTTACAACTTATTATAATATAAAATTTCACCATAAATTAGGGCTGTCAATATTTGACCCAAACCGAAACTCGACCTAAAACTGATGCAAAAAAACAGGTTAGGGTTGTGAAATGTCGACCCGTTAAACTGAATTTTTTGGGTCGGGATCTGGTTAATCCTTCGAGTTAACAGGTTGACCCCCAACAAAAATAATATATTTCTTTATATAATTATTTTAATTGGTCGGCCCCTCAACCAAATTAACCCGCCAATCCACAACCATTTAATCTAAAATCAACCTACCAATCCACAACCCATATGATCCTATTTGACCTGAAATCAACCTACTAATCCACCAATCCATTTGACCCGTCAATCGAAACTCGGCCCTCTAACCCGATTTTTTGGGGTTTTTCATTTAAAAAAAAGTAATGTTGAAGAACTTTTTCAACAGTTGAACTTCTTCAAAAGAATTTTTCATTTGATAAACATAATAAACTACACGGATTTTTCTTTTTCTTTTACAGTAAGTTAATGTTAACATATTGATTAACGTTTTTTGTTGCTCTTAATGAGCCTTTATAAATTATTCTAAAATTTATTGACACCAGAAGGTAGAAAAATTTATGTATACGACAAAATTTTAAAATGTATGTTTAATTTAAACAAAATACAATGTATTACTGTCTAATTTAAAGTTTTAATTAAATTTGTTAAGTTGGTAATTCTAACAATAATTTTCAGAATAGACATTTTTATACTTTGTTTATTTTTATATTATAAAGTATATGTAAATTGGACCAACAAATAGAGTAAAAGAATACACGACACTTTGATTTGCTACAAAAAGAAAAAAGAAAACTTGAAGCTTTATCCATATTATGTTACATAATACTCCGTATAAAATTACAATTGGTTTCGGAAAGTAATAGATGTAAGTACCTTAAAAAAAGTAATAGGTGTAATTTGTAAATTTCAAGGTGTTAATTGCAAGCATTAATATAAAGGTGGAATTGATTTAATTAGTTGTCACATAACTCAATTGTAAAAAAGAGGTGTTTACCTTAATAGAAAGTTGACTTTTAGTTTTAAAGGCCAAGATTGTTTTACGTATTAATTTAAATGGCCTAAGCAATATATATATATATAATTTTTAACAAGTGCCTATAAAGCACTAGTTAGAAAAGCCTTATATAAAAACATAATTTTATTACGATAAATATTTTTGATATGGAAAACAAAGTTTGACATAATAATATAATATAGTTTATATTTTTAAACAGATTGTGCGGCTTTCTTCATATTTCTTTATTTTGAATAAACATGTCCAATCGATAGATTTTTGGTTGAAATTTCCCTCGCTTCGCGACAGGATAAAAAAACTAAAATAAATGCATCATATTTACCACTATTATATATATATATATAGGTTTTGGTTAAAATAAAACAAGTATTAAAGTAAAACAAATACAACAATCATATTCTCTTAAGTGAAAATCATTGTGCATTGTTAAAATCTTCGTGCATCATTATATATACCTGTGTTCTATGAATCTTCGTGCATCAGTTTTATCATGATCCAATGGTCAAGATCTTATCTTATTTGTTTTACTTTAATACTTATTTTACAATAATCAATCCATATATATATATATATATATATATTGCTTACATTACAAAGAGAAAATATTATGATTTGTATTTAATTTTCACCTTTCAAATAAATTCAACTTTTAATCTCAACCATTGAAAATAGAAGACAATTTAGGAAGGAAGGTGTCATTTTAAAACATGTACTAATTAGACCAACCGGAGTAAGGCGGCTTTGGCCCCCTTTCCGCCCCTTGCCCGCACATGCCGCCCCTTTACAGGAGCCCGAGGGGCTTCTTGGCCAAATTTTTTTTGCTCCGCGTCTAATATTTGCCGCGTACTTTTATAAGTGTTGTGTGTGTACACACACACACATATATATATATATATATATATATATATATATGTATATATATAGAGTATATATACTTGCCGCGGCCCCTTGTCTCCTCACTCCACCATTTTTAAGGACTTCTTCTCTTCTTACGCATTTACCACGTGTCGCAAGACGCCCTACAAATTTGAAGCCTTACTCCGGTTGGCCTTAAAATCTACCCAACACCAATGGAAAGCTGTACAAAATCGTCACTTGAGTTTTGCTTTACCGGGCAGCAAGTACATTTAGAAATATCTTAAAATACGAAAGGCTCATTTTTTTTTGAGGATATTACGAAAGGCCCATTTAATGTTCTTTAATTAGGGGGCAAATTAAGAAACACTATGGCTTTTCAACACTAGCCAAAATACGAAATATTATATTACTCCGTATAAAGGAAACGGAATCAAGAATCAAGAAATTTAAACATTAACCAATAATGACACAAATAAATACAGACACTAACTAATTAACTTACATAAAAATCCACAATTTCTTTTGTATTTAGTCTCCATCACAACATTTCTATACAAACACGTTGTAAGTACATAACTTTGTAGTGCGTGTAGATAGTTTACATGCATAAATACATAAATAAGTGAAAGCATTATATACAAAAATAATTACCCGTAAATGTAATAATAATAAACCACCCTTTACAACATTTATCTACGTATTAATCGTATCGTTAGCAAAATCCTATTGCCGAACACCCTTAGGGGTGGCAACGCCTTCGGTATGGTCTCGGCATTAAGTGATGTCGTTGCGGCATACCACCGCCACCATCTCGGCATGGTTGTGGCAAGGGGGAGATCGGCATCTATTGCCATTGAGGCATGGAGGAGGGAAGCGGGTGTTTTATTAAATTGTATTTTATTAAATTAAGTGAGACATGAGATCATGGTTGCCACTAGAAAAGTATGGCGAGTCATGGGAGAGGCATGGAATATTGGAATGAGTTGGAAGGATATTATTGGTGGATGGTGAGGCATGAGGGAGACATGAGATCATGGTTGTCACCCCCTTACTTGTGTTAATAAAGTTTGCATGTTAGAAACTCATATTGTTTATTACATTTTTTTTATAATGACACCTTATTTTTTATTCTCAAAGTACGTTTTTTATTTAATAGGATGTTTGATTTATAAAATAATGTTTTCAACACTTCAAATAAGAGCTTGTATATCCTGCAATATGAGATAAACTTGAAAAAAAAAATTAAGAATATCATAATACTATTTCATTTATGTTTTTTCATGAATATAAAGTTCCTTGCAAGGAATGAGGTTAATAAAAAAAATAATAGATAATAAAAAAAATGCTCATTTTAATTTTTATGGGAGATGTTTAATAGAAAAATGAGTTGGGCTTCCAAACTTGAAAAAATCCAAAACTCGATTTGAAAAACAAGGTTAGAATTGTGTATTCTTGACTTGTCAACCTGAAACTTTTAAAGTCGGGTTCGGGTTGGAATTTTAGGCCATCTGGTCGACCCGCGAACCCGATACCTTCTTAAATGATTTTCTTTGATTATATATACATTCTACCCTATAAAAGTATACATTTTTTGATTTAACCATGTTTAGTATCTTAGAATAATATTAACTTATGATATGTTGGTTATCTAAAGTAGGTTTATTTTGTTAATATGTTTTTAAAAGCTACAAAATGACAACAAGTTGACATTAAACCCATCTGACCCGAAACCAATTTAACTAGAAACTAACCCGTCTATTTATGCTAACTTGCTTGACCCTTGTATTAATCAAGTAACATGAGTCAAGTTCGGGTTAGTAGGCTGTGGGTCAGGGTTTAAAATTTTAAACTGCAACTTTTACTGATTCAAGTTAGGGCTGAATATTTTCAACCAACCAACCTCCAAATCATCCAACTTAAACCCGACCCAATCGACAACCCTACAAATAAAAAGGTTAACATCAAGTAAACATTCAAGAACCACATATCCCATATGCAATATCAAATACTTTTAAATGGTCATTTTGTTATGCAATTTGTGTACTTTGTTGTGCATTCAAATTTTATGGTGGATATTTTATAAATATTTATACAGTTTGTATGAACTAATTTAGTTGCGTTCTAAAAACGATTAAATTATTTTGGCTTTTGATCGTTCAAAAAAAATAAAATAGTTTGGCTTATATTATATAGAAAGTTGTAACATCCCGAACGTTTTGAACTTATATTATAGCCATGGCGTTAGATTTATCGTTAGTTGTCGATAGGTCATAATTAATGAATACGTGTTAATGTGCAATAAAAGAATATGACTTAAACGATAATTTAAAGTGCTTACGAATGTCGAATGGTGTCGTGTGACCATTCATTATATTCGTAATTCGAAGATGCATTAAATGTAAAAGTCAATTTATTTTAATAATGTACGATGCTCTTCTGGTCGTCAAAAAGGACTAAAACTGAAGGAGGCTCCATTAGTTGGAAAACCCATGCAAGTTCTAGTCTTTCCCTATAAATAGAAGACTAAAACCCATTCTTTTTCTCTACTTGTTGGACGTCCAAGACACACACACACATAGAGATTGTTTTCATCTCCTTTTTCTCTCTAAAAGTCTTTCTTCCAAGTTCTAATCTTCAAGCAAGATTCACGCGAGGTTTCTATAATCAAGTAAGATGTTTATGTTATTGTTTTTTTTTATTAAGGGCCGATCCATATATCAATTCAAAGACACTTTTGATGATTATATTAATATGTTTTCTTGACCAAGAGTTGGATTTCGAGATGTTGTTGGTCCGGATCTGACACCATCGGTGATTAGACTTGGTTTAATTACTACCGTTGCTGGGTCATGGTAACTTGACTCATCTTGGTCTATAAATTGGGTTGAGAAACATGTTAGTGTTGATTAAAAGTTTGTGTTTGATCTTGATTGATTGGATTCCAATGTGTTGAAGCTTAATTAAAGATGAAGTTCGGTTTCTAAAACTCGTTTTTGGGAGAAGTTCGGCTCGGTCAAGCCTAAGTTCGGTCTTGACCAGCCCTATGTTCGGATTTGGCAGCCTATGGTTGGCCCTATGTAGCTAAGTTCGGCCCTATGGTGGCTAAGTTCGGATTTGACTTTGTTAAGTTCGGATTTGACTTGTTAAGTTCGGGTCATCCGAACTTGTTTTGATTTTGTAAAGTCTTGTGGTTCGTGTCTTCAGTTTTCAATCGCGTATACATATGTTTTATGCAAAGGTCTTGTAGATGTAAGGAAAATTTTAATATGTTTATTTTGATCATTTATTGGTCAATTATATTTGTTAGGTGGTTGCGAATACAAATTAAGGTTGCTAGCAAGTAATATTGCTAAATTGCGTAACGTAAAGGTAAGATACACTATTTTGTCACACGAGGAACAACAAAACATGTTTTTGCATATGTTAACAATCCTATTAATATCTC
>JAOXNX010000001.1:12877916-12896690 GCA_028566075.1 Solidago caesia | reverse complement strand
AACGCGCGACGTTCAAGTAACGCAATAAAATGCATGTTTGGTATGGTAGAATGTGAAATCGGAATGTCCATTATATATATATATATATAATTATAGTTATATTTGGATAACTTTAAAAAAAATATATTTATTATAATAATTATCAAATACACGGTCTAAAATTTGAGGGATTCTTTTAAGAGTGGTTGGATAAGTATCCTATAATAATAATAATAATAATAATAATAATTGTATACATAAATAATTAAACACATATATAGATATAATTATATATCTATATTAATGTAATAGGCTATGAATAGTGCTTCTTTTGTTTTTTTTGGACTCACATTATTACTATTGTGTGGGGCATATTCTTATTTTTATTTTTAATTTATGACATAAGCATGACTAATTTTAATGAAATTGAGGTTTTTGATTGGTTAATAAGTGGTTAGGACAGTTGTCTTTTAGTATATATAAAGATGTTGGGATTTTATTAATCAAAAACAAGTGTTTTTTTTCAAAAACGAATGTTCATCAATTTGTAAAAGGTTATATTTTTAAATTCTCAAAATCAAAGGTGTAAATATATAAATAATTAAAAAAGCATTTAATTATATAAAATCAAGTAATTAATCAAGTTTAATTAATGATGAACATTTAATTAATCTAATTAATTATGAATACAGAAGCTAATTAATGAAACAAAAATGTTCAAAAAAAATTAATGAAACAATTAAACATTTTAATTCCCTAACCAAGATCATACATGCATGTAATATAGTAAATTAAGAATAAACAAAGTATTAGAAATACCGACTTTTTAAAAGAGGGTTGAAAACTGAATTCTGGCACGACCAAGAATCCAAGTGTAGGATGTCTCAAGTGGTTCACACACACGAACAAATCACCAATTATAGCTAGGTGATAGCCACAACTCGAACAAGATCAAAAGTTAAGGGCCGAAAATATTAACTAAATGGCTTGCTCGAAAATCTCCAACACTAGGGGATGATTTTCGAACTACCCAGGGAGAAGGAAAAAGAATGAGTTAGTGGAATAAGGAACTTAGGCTTCCATTTATAAGGAATAGGAAGGCTTAAGGTTTCCATCAAGTTTTAACGTGGGATTGGAAAAAGTTTCCTCAAATTTTTCTCCCTCCCCCTTGCTTGGTCGCCGCACTTGTGGGGCCTCATGGGTCAACTTTGTTTGGCCCATGGTCAAACGGGGTGACCCATGGTGCGATGGCGCCCGACCTGGTTTTGACCAGTTTTGCGGTTTTAGCCCATAAGTTATTTTTTTTATTTTTGGTAGTTTTTAATTATCCAAATTTAAGTAGCGTTTAATCGTTTTTCGCGTACGACCCTCATGGATCATATATGCGTGGTCGTATAGTTTTGTTGATATATTTTCACAATTTCAACCGGTAAACCATTAACCAAACCACTCATCTTGATTTTTTATTTTAATTTTTTTCGAACCGCCAAATTGATATCTATAGATCTTAATTTTAAGTAATCATCATTCAATTGATCAAATGTGATGTAATGTGTATGGAAGGTTGAATATGAAAAAAAGAAAAAAACACACATTTAACTTTCCAAAGTATTATTATTTTTATTAAAATGTGTTTGTTAAATTTCATGGGGATTCATGATTTAATACATATATATTCATTTCAGTTTCAACTATGTTTATTAATATGTTATATTTTTGTATCTGGACATTTGTTGTCATTTTGTTGCTTAAAAAAGTATGTTCTAAAATCCTGTCACAACACGCGGACTAACCTTCTTTTAGGGATGGGCCAGTCCTGAAAACCATCAGAAATGAATACCGGTCCCGATCCCAAATGAGATTCGGTACCACTTTTTGATACCAGGATCGGGAAGGGATCGATACGGGATCGGTATTCGAGATTTTTGTTCTCATCCCTACCTCCTCCATATATTACATTACATTCGAAAACATTATATTTGTTTTGGTTCAAAACACATATCTATACATTATTCATTGGGCTATTAAAAAGCTATGCATGGCTCATTAGGTTATCAAAAGTTGGTTCATAAGCAATCATCTAAAATTTCCATTACTCTTATTCAATAACAATTGGACATATTATGTACAATAAGGTATGATATAAGAAATATAAAATATAAACAATTATACTTCTATTTGAAAACAAAAAATCTGTTTTTAAAAAAACTTCTAACCAAGATGTGTGAAAGTATATATACATAGACATGTGTTTGTGTCATATCTCTTGGGAAAAACAATAAAAAAAAAAAAGCGCACATGAATATTTTTTTTTTGAGTCATGGATAATAAAAATATCTATTTTAATAGATGTTACAAAATAGTTGGTTGTAGCATCCATCCAACAACCTATCAAGAACATTTTGGTACCTATTTATGTTTGACTTGGATATTAATCCAACCTACTTCTAGAAATTTCATATGAACTATTCAAATTTTTCTATGCCTAAGATTCTTATCTAACTTTTACAAATAAATTGATTTTTTTCTAGAAAACAAAATACAAAAGTTTCATCGTCAATTCATCATCCATCATCCTTTAAGAATATTAACTTATGAAATTATTGATTTATTTCAGATTCAAAACTGTCAAAATACCAAACTTTAAAGGATATTTTTTTTTACACAATTAACCCTCCAATAAACAGCAAAACGGCAGTCCCTACAATCCCGACGTTCAAAACGACGTCGTTTATCCGCAGCCACCAAATCAAATACTAACACGGTGGAATCAAAAGTGAACAAGTTTTCAGTTTCCGAGTCAACTTTTTCTTCTTCTTTCTTCTTCTTCTTCTTCTTCTTCAATATTTCACACACTAAAAACACACACAAACTGAAATCTCAACAACTATACAAAAGTATCTTCAAAACGACGTCGGATCGATGAACACAAAGTCTAATTATTCACATCTCTAGGGTTTCGAAACTGTAAAAAGCTTCAAAACGACGACGTTTTAACTAAAACTTAGGGTTTCGAGACAGTACAACTTTAAACTGTAAATATAACAATGGTACCAAGAGGAGGATTATTCGGCTGGTCGCCGCCGCGGCAACAGCCGTTAACGCCGGTATCGGAAGTATCGGAGCCGCCGGAATCGCCGTCTCCGTATATGGATGCAAGTACGGATGCGGTGGCGCCGGAAGTTGATGATGTGGATGAGGAAATGGAAGAGATCGAGCCGCCGCCGGAAGCTGTGCCGTTTTCGAGATTGTTTGCTTGTGCTGATAAGCTTGATTGGGTGCTTATGTATGTTGGATCGGTTGCGGCTGCGGCGCACGGGACCGCGCTTGTGGTTTACTTGCATTATTTTGCAAAAATTATTCACTTGCTCAGTCATGGTGATGATAGTCCGGATTTGCTGTTTCATAGGTTCAAAGAGGTAGTTTTTAAATTTATATATTGTTATTGTGAATTATGTGAGCTGCTTTTATGATTTAAGATAGAATTTTAGCTTCCTTTGAAATAGTTGTCAATGCGAGTGTGGAATTTAATATCTATATAGCTTATTGGTTTGTACTAAGGTGTAGTGCTATGTTTTAGAAATCGTTAGCTGGAATAGCAAGTAAATCATTTACTGATTTAGGTCACGATTAGTTAAGGCTGTTAAGTGTCCGGTGTTTTTCGTATGCCATTAGAAGTTAATAGGTAGCAAATTTTTGATATTTGATTTTTATGTTTGCTACGTTTTGAGCTTCCTTTTGTTGGTGAAGTAAAACTGTATCTGTGTGAGAAGACTCTTAAGAGTGTTGAGGTTAATAGGTACAACTTATTAGGTTGTACTAACTACTAACTGCAAAGGTATTGTGTTACGTTTTTAGAAATCGTCTCACGAATAGCAAGTAAACAGTTTAGGGATTTAGGTGTTAGCGGTTAGTAATATCTTTATTTTTTGACTGGAATGTGGTTCTCTATACTATAGTACGTCTTTTGCTAGTTTATATTTAGAACTAATTGTTGATGAGAGGATTAATATTTAGTTTTTGGCATAACTATCTTTCTAAAATCCTTTGGAATTACTAGGGAGCCTGTGTTCATATGCTTTCAGTGATTCTGAAAAGGTATCGGGGCATGAAAATTTTAGGTTTCACTTATTTTTAGCAGTCACTGCAATTATCTGATGTGCAAGTATTATATATGGATATTAGATGAGATTTTGATTGGTATTATGATCCTTAATGAGTTATAAGGCATCGACATAAGAGATACAACTATGGGTTTCTCGTATCCTTTGAGTGAGTAATGGAAAGTGTATTATGTGGAAGCAGCTAGTCAGCAATGCAGTACAACGTTACTTTTTTTGTCGATTGAAGCCGACAAATAATGCTTTTACATTATTAATATCGAGGCTGACATATTTCAAGTATCTTATAAGTTATAATAGATAGCTGCATTAATTATGAGAGCTTGGCTTTATTCCAATAGTCTTCTGTTTTAACTGGATGCGGTAGTATTGATGAAAATATAAAATCAGCACAAGTTGGGTAATTTAGGAAATAGTAAGTAGTAACCAACTGAAAATAACTCCCCCCCCCCCAAACACACACAAAATTATGTATACAAGGAATGGGTTTATTATTTTTTCCAAAACCAATCGACGACATTTGGTAATTTATACTTCATCTGTTTCTACCTTTAATTGCTAACCACCATTTATTGTAACCATCATCGCTACCCACCTTCCATTGCCATATGCTTACCATTACCTACTGCCAGCTGACAGATAACTACCATACACATTCACCATCGCCAAACCAAAATCTAGTAAGCAAACAGGAGAAAAATGATCTCTGAACCATTTATTGTAACCGTCATCACCATCTACCTACAGCGACATACCAACCACCACCTCCTGAAAGCCGACACCGTCACTAGATAAATTCTATTCACATTTAGGATTACCAAACCAAAATCAAGTAACCAAACAGGAAAAATGGCTTTAAAACAAGAATCCAAAAGTTTTAACCTGCAACTCGTGATGATCAAATTTGATGGATGACGACATGACTGGGTTTTGTGGTTAGAGGGTGAACTTTTTAGAGCATGGAGTGGTTCTGAGAAAGCAAGGTTGGGTGAGGCGGCAGTTTTGTGAACGTTGCTTTGCATTAAATAATGTGAATAAGCTATATGTTCCAATTATTTTAACCACTTATGACTACTTGAACCGCTTTAAAAGTGACCTGAACCCGTTTTCACCAGAACTAGCATATCAAGCCATGCGGAATTTTAAAGCGAAAAAAATAGTAATTTCAAATCTAACAAATACCAAGAAACATCATAAATCATGAATAGAGTTTGTTAAGATCTTAAACAGATCAACTAGACGTTTCAGTGACAAATCATTAAATCAATAATACACCAGGATATTCCAATGAGATACAGAATTTCGCTCATGAGATTAATTGTTTGCAAGATCAAAAATAGTTTGGTGTTTCGTCATATCCACAAAGATCGTTTGAGAAAGGTCAACAAAGAAAAAATTGTTGTAGGCAGAGATTATTTTTAGTGAATAAGGCCCAAACTCTTGTTTATTCAGAGTTAAGCCAAGAGAACTAGTGTTAACTTTATCGAGTATCTGTTGCTGAATTGATCTTCATATTTTCCTTGACAGTTTAGAAGAATTGAAATTCATTTCGTTAGCAACCATCTAAAATGAATTGTTTATAAATCTTTTTAGCAAAACTGATACTTGAGCTTTGATGGAACACATGTTTTAAGTAGCATTCATTTAGTTAGTTATGAGTACATGAACACATTGTTAGTTTATATGGCTTGAATGGAGAATGAGAACATATATCTCGTCAATATATTAGCAGCATAAGGATATCCAAAATTGTCAGATCATACGAGA
The DNA here is from genome assembly GCA_028566075.1 of Solidago caesia. Taxonomy (NCBI): domain Eukaryota; kingdom Viridiplantae; phylum Streptophyta; class Magnoliopsida; order Asterales; family Asteraceae; genus Solidago; species Solidago caesia. The sequence goes on along the minus strand of JAOXNX010000001.1, from coordinate 12,890,823 downwards.
AAGTTAGATGGATACAAGCCTTTTCCTGAATAAGCCAAAAGTATCAAGATTTTTAGGATAAAGGGCACATCTAGCTTGTTGCTTGTCACAAAATTTGTCAGGAAAGCATCTTATAGCTTACTTGCATTAATCATGAGAGCTTTGTAACTTCCGATTTAGATTCTTGTTTTAAAATGAATGTTTTATGTGTGGTTTTTCAATTTTGGTTTGGTGATGTAGAATGTGATTGGTTATTATTTAGGGATGGTGAGTCGGCTGTCAGTAGGTGATTTTGGATATGTGGTGGTGGTGGAAGGTGGGTGGCTGGCCATGATTCATGATTACAATACTGGTGGTTAACCACTAAGGTAGAAATAGACAGTGTGAAGAATTCCTGAGTGTTAGTGATTGATTTTGGACAGAGGAATAATAACGCGTGAAACCCATATGACCTGAGGGACATAAGTTGGGTTTTGAATTTTGCTTGGATTCTACATTACCTGCAACTCGTAATGAGAAACTCTAACAAGTGACTGCATAATTAGAGAGGTTGGGGAGGGGAATGGGAGTGTTGAATGCGATTAAGGTTGGGTCAGGTGAGGCGGCATTGAAGGCTGGGTATGGTGACTGGTGAGGTTGCATCAAAGGCTGGGTTAGGTGAGGCGGCAATAAAGCTTCTGTGCATGTAGTTTTGCATTAATAAGGAGAATAAGCTATTTGATCCAATGGGGTTAAACCGCCCATGACCTGTCTTACTTGTTTGGCCCGTTTTAGACAGTATAAATTGTATTAGAATTGGGATCCTTAGTATTATTACTTATTAGTTACCATATTCTATTGAATTTACTTCCTATTATGAGTGTGTAGTTGGTGATAAAGTTTAGCCAAGCCTATTTATATGGCTCTTATAATTCTCAATTAACCCATACAATCAAATACAACTTATCTTAGTGGTTTATTAGTCTGTATTGTCCTGAACCTATTTCCACTGAACTTGAGTAGTGTGCCAATTTTAATTACAACTTCAACAAATACCAGTAAAAGTTCTAACCAAGCAATATTAAGAAACGATATAATAAGGTTATAATAATGAGTTAATCCTTAGTCTGTATTGTCCTGAACCTATTTCCATTGAACTTGAGTATTCTGCCACTTTTAATTAAAACTTCAACAAATACACCAGTAAAACTTCTAACCAAGCAATAGTAAGAAACAATATAATAAGGTTATAATAATGAATTAATCTTTAGACGGATGAGGTTGGTGTTTGCAAGAATAACTCATCAATATAATGATGCACCAGGGTGTTCTAATGAGATTCATAATCACTTGCCTCATGAGTGTAATTGTTTGTAAGATCAGAAAATACTTTCGTGTTGTGATATATAACAAAAGAGGGTGAGCTAGGTGAGCAGGGCTGACAAAGAAAAAAGGTTGTAGGCATAGATGATTTAGCGAAGGCAACTAAGAATTAGAGTTACATTACATATATCGGTTGCTTGAAACTCACATATGATCTTTTACTCCTTTCATACAGTTATAAGAATCAAAATCCATCTAGTCATCAAATATCCTAAGTGAGTTTTTTCTCTAAGTTTTATAGAAAAATTGATGTGTGAGGTATGATGGAATACATATTTTAAATAGCACTCATTTTGTTAGTTATCATTACATGAACACATGGATCAAGAATTTGGGTTCTTGAATCTTTTCCTGACAGTCCGTCCTAGTAATAGCCTAATTTGCACCACCGTACAATTTCCTCTAGTTCTTTTCAAGTTTTAAATTCTTTTCCCACATTGTATTATGACAGAACCTTAAGTCTGAAGAAACAAAGCTGCAGTTATGTTTGTAGATAGGAAGATCATGTTCTAGCTAGTCTAGATATAATTAAGCCATGTCGTATATATATTTATTATATACATCAGAATAATTCATGGGCCGTATTGATTTTCTAAAGATTCATGATGAACAGCTTCATTCCTTCTGTTTGAATATCTATTATATACATCAGAAAAATTCATGGGCCATAATTGGTTTTCTAAAGATTCTTTATTTATATGATTATTAATTAATTCCTTAATGATTTTTGCAGCTTGCTCTGACTCTTGTTTATATTGCTGGTGGGGTTTTTGCTGCTGGCTGGATAGGTAAATATTCCTATATAGTATTTATCTTCCATTCAAAATGCTCCTTTTCTGCCATTATCTTTAATTCCTCTTGCCTGCAGAGGTTTCATGTTGGATTCTTACTGGAGAAAGACAGACTGCTGTAATTAGGTCTAGATATGTCCAAGTGCTTCTAAATCAAGATATGAGTTTCTTCGACACCTATGGGAATAATGGAGATATTGTTAGTCAAGTGCTGAGTGATGTATTGCTCATTCAATCTGCTCTTAGTGAAAAAGTAAGTTCAGATCTGACAAGAAGATGCAGTATTTTTGACCGATTTACTTATGAATGGTCTGGTTTGGGTTGAGTTCTATCGTGAAGGGGTCAAATTAAAAAAGTTTGAGTAAAAGAGGACATATTGTAAGTCGCAAAAAGTCACTTTTAATGCATACAGCCTCCTAAATCGTTCTATTCACAGAGTTGGTTTTTATTGCAATAATGTTGTTTTATCATTTAGTACATTGATTGTTTATAGAAGAATTCTAAAATGGACTGTAAATGCTTGTAAACCTGATTCAGTTTGACCCGTTATATAACCTACACACCACCCATCTTGCTACCTATGTTGACAAGTTTCATCTTGCCCATTTTTGTTTATTGGAACTAGAATGTACTGTTATGTTATAACTATCACTATTGTTGATGCAGGTTGGTAATTATATTCATAATATGGCTACATTCTTCAGTGGTCTTGCAATTGGATTTATCAACTGCTGGCAGATTGCCCTCATAACTCTAGCCACCGGTCCGTTTATTGTTGCTGCTGGAGGAATATCAAATATATTTCTTCATAGACTTGCTGAAAATATTCAAGATGCTTATGCTGAAGCGGCTAGTGTTGCTGAACAGGTAATTTCATTTTCCTCTATTATTCCTTAATTTAAATATATGTATTGGTTGCTTAACATAAAAGTTTCCTTTTCACTTTATAGGCAATTTCATACATTAGGACTTTATATGCGTTCACAAATGAAACCTTGGCAAAGTATTCTTATGCGGCCTCACTACAAGCTACATTGAGATATGGGATACTGATCAGTCTTGTGCAAGGACTCGGGCTTGGGTTCACATACGGGCTTGCAATTTGTTCTTGTGCTCTGCAACTGTATGTTGGAAGATTCCTAGTTACGCGTGGAAAAGCTCATGGTGGTGAGATCGTAACAGCTTTGTTTGCTGTAATTCTAAGTGGCCTGTAAGCATCTTGTTTTCATTTGTCCTGTATTCCATTCACACATTATGCTTGAGGGACATTGTGACCCGTTTAGCTATGAATTGTCAAACGGATAAAATCGGAGCAGTTAGCTCAAAAGGAGATGGGATGAAAGCCACCTGAAAGTTTATTTATAATGCATAAAGCCTCCTAGATCATTTTATTCAAAAAATCAATTTGATTTCTCCAATCATATTTGTCACTACTTATATCTAAAGAAAGTTTAAAGTTTTGGAAGAGGTGCTTTGGGCTGACAGTCACGCCCTTTTTTCCACCTTCAGATGAGACTTTAATGCTGATATAGTTGTCGAATGGTGTTTGTTTTTTGATAGCGGTCTGAATCAAGCAGCTACAAACTTCTATTCATTTGAGCAAGGGAGAATTGCTGCATATAGACTTTTCGAGATGATTAGCCGTTCATCCTCCACCGTTGATCATGATGGAAACATGCTTGATTCTGTACAAGGGAACATTGAATTCCGAAATGTATATTTCAGTTATTTGTCTCGTCCTGAAATCCCTATTTTAAGTGGCTTTTACCTCACTGTTCCTGCCAAGAAGACCGTGGCACTTGTTGGAAGAAATGGCTCCGGTAAAAGTAGCATTATTCCACTTATGGAACGGTTTTATGATCCTACATTAGGTATTGAAACACTTTCTATTTTGGAGAGACAAATATATCACTGAAACACTTTTTATATTAATATGCTAGATTTTTTTTTCCCCAGGGGAAGTTCTTTTGGATGGCGAGAACATCAAGAACCTGAAGTTAGAGTGGCTAAGGAATCAAATTGGTTTAGTCACTCAAGAGCCGGCCTTGCTAAGCTTGAGTATCAGGGATAATATTGCCTATGGCAGAGATGCTACTCAACTGCAAATCGAAGATGCAGCCAAAATCGCCCATGCACATACGTTTATTAGCTCTCTTGAGAAAGGATATGATACACAGGTAGAACTCAAAGGAGTATGTTATTGCTAGAAACAGCAAAATAGTTGGGTCGGGTGGGTAATGGGGGTCAACACGTGTAAATTTTAGTACACGTTGGGTTGGTTTTGGTTGACCTGAAACTTTTTTTTTTTGTCTAACTCCTTTTAAAGTTTTTATATATAGTTAGTGCGTCAAATATGATTACCAAGTTTATATTACTTCACTAATTTATAATTTTTCTGAAATATGGAGCTTAAGCAACGAAGTTACATCTTGTGCTAATTTTCGACCCGTTTTGTGTTTAACCAAGTATTTTGATTTGACGCGTTAAAGATAGATGTAAACTGAATCGACCTGTTCACTAGTAAATGGGTCTAACTTTAGTTTTTATAGTGTATCCCAAAAGTAATTTTCTTTCGCTTATCCTTAAAGTAGATGGCAAATTTGTGTACTTCAGGTAGGCAGGGCTGGTTTATCATTGTCAGAGGAACAGAAAATAAGACTTTCTGTTGCCAGGGCAGTGCTATCCAACCCATCTATTCTTCTTCTTGATGAGGTCACTGGTGGACTAGATTTTGAAGCTGAAAAATCGGTACAGGAGGCTTTAGATCTCTTGATGTTAGGTCGTTCAACCATCATAATTGCTCGCCGTCTTTCTTTAATTAGAAATGCTGATTTCATTGCTGTGATGGAGGAAGGTCAACTCATGGAGATTGGGACCCATGATGAACTGATAGCATCAGATGGGCTATATGCAGAACTTCTAAGATGTGAAGAAGCAGCTAAACTCCCAAGAAGGTAAGAAGTCAGATATTAATAAAGTTCTGCCTGTTGTTATATCTTCATTCAGATGAGTATCTTATGAATATGTGATGTTACAATTGGCAAGGCTTAGGTGGGTTGGGTAACAAGTCGAAATTGGTTATTTTTAGCATGGTTGAAACGATCTGGGTCTTCTTGGGGGTTTACTTGTAAATACTTCGTTGTCCATTTATAGAACTTATTACAAACAAACAATGTGCTGATCATGATTGCTAAAACAAACTTATTGAAGTAATAGTTTAGATCTTTAAAAAAGTGATTTAAAGCTTTTATGAACCCCCTTCTAGCCAACTGTTGTGATTTGGCCCATTTGAGATAAAACACAGTTTTAATCGCTCTATTCATAATTATACTAGTTGAAGATGCCACCAATGATTTGACACTATTTTTTGTACTTTTAGGATGCCTGTGAGAACCTATGAGACTGCAACTTTCCAAATTGAAAAAGATTCATCTGCAAGCCACAGCTATCAAGAACCATCATCTCCCAAATTTGCTAAATCACCATCACTTCAAAGAGCATCCAACCTACATGCATCGGCGCGGTCTCCTGATTCTGCTTATAACTCACATGAATCTCCAAGAAACCCGAGCCCTGGTGAAAAAACAGTTGAAAACGGTTCGTACGTGGATGACAAACAACCTTCAATAAAAAGGCAAGATAGTTTCGAGATGAGACTTCCCGAGTTACCAAAGATTGATGTCCATTCTATTCAGAGACAAGCATCTCACGGGTCGGATCCTGAGTCACCTGTTTCGCCACTTTTAACATCTGATCCCAATAATGAGCGCTCACATTCGCAAACATTTAGTCGACCTAATTCTCAGTTCGGTGATGATCCTGTCAAAGTCAAAACAGTCAAGGAGAAGCAAAAACGAAAAGAGCCACCAATGTGGAGGCTTATTGAGCTGAGTTTTGCTGAATGGCTTTATGCTGTTCTTGGAAGCACTGGTGCTGCAATCTTTGGTTCTTTTAACCCGCTTCTTGCCTATGTGATTGCATTAATCGTGACAGAATATTACAGAAAGGAGAGTAGGAGACACATGCGGCATGAAGTGGATAAATGGTGTTTAATCATTGCCTGCATGGGTTTTGTTACTGTAATAGCAAACTTTTTGCAGCATTTTTACTTCGGTATCATGGGGGAAAAGATGACAGAGCGAGTTAGACGAATGATGTTTTCTGGTTAGTAATTTCTTCTCTAGCACTACTTTCTCTATTCTTGTCGATGCGCATGAAGTCAATTATTACTAGAGGTGGCAAAATCGATGGGCTGGCCTTATGGGTGGTCCGGATTGACAAAAATGCAGTGTCAAACTGGTACCGGGCTACCGGATATCTTTGGTCTGGTTTTTGGTTCAGCCCAGTCCGGAAGCCTGGAACAGGAACCTAATTTGTTGTTTCTTTTAAGATTTTTAGTTTTGTTGCATTAAATCAACAAGTTTATAACCATAAATTATAGATACTCCTAGTTTTATTTGGCTTATGGTCCAGTTTGGGACCGGAACCAGACGGTATTGAACTAGCTTAGATCGGTCCGGTTCTTGGTTTATTCTCAATTCTGTGCTTCTGATTATGTATGGGTGCGGTCTGGTTTCATCCCGATGAATACCCCTACTCAGGCTGGTTGGGTAATGGATCTGAGTTAGAACTGTTATTTTTCGGCAAGGGTCAAAGCACTTTGGTTATACTCAATACACCTAGTCCAAACATGTTTTTCATAAAACAATTAGCGTGTCATATACTCATATATTACTGCATAAGATATATTATTCCATTAATAACACAAGTGTTTGAATAAAATGTTTTTGCATTAAAAATACACTAGGGCTGACCTGTTTGATCCGTTTCTCTTTTAGCCTACTTTCTTTTTGTTTACCTTATTTTTTCATCTTTCTATTTTACCTGTTTGGCATGTTACAAGTAGAACTTTACCCGAATAAACCCATTAATAAGTTAATGGGTAGAAATCGCCAAATCTAATAACTATGTTTGTTCTATCACAGCAATGCTCAGAAATGAAGTTGGATGGTTTGATGAAGAAGAAAACAGTGCTGATACATTATCCATGCGATTGGCAAATGATGCTACATTTGTGAGAGCGGCTTTCAGCAACCGGCTTTCTATATTCATACAAGATTGTACAGCCGTTCTCGTGGCAATTCTTATTGGGATGCTTCTGCAGTGGCGGTTGGCACTAGTGGCTTTAGCCACACTTCCGGTTCTTACTCTTTCCGCCATAGCTCAGGTTTGTACATCTGTAGCTCACACATTTGACTACGAACTTTCAGATTTCAAAATTTGACACCAGGTTAAATTTTGCAGAAACTTTGGCTCGCAGGATTTTCAAAGGGAATACAAGAGATGCATAGGAAAGCATCATTGGTCCTTGAGGATGCGGTTAGAAATATTTATACGGTTGTGTCGTTCTGTGCTGGTAACAAAGTAATGGAGCTTTACAGATTACAGTTACGGAAAATATTCACAAAAAGCTTCTTGCATGGCATGGCTATCGGTTTTGCTTTTGGGTTATCACAGTTTCTTCTCTTCGCCTGCAATGCGCTTCTTCTTTGGTACACTGCGCTTTCTATAAAAAATGGACATGTGGATCTCCCAACTGCCATTAAAGCTTACATGGTTTTCTCTTTTGCCACATTTGCCCTTGTGGAGCCGTTCGGTTTGGCACCATATATTTTAAAAAGAAGAAAGTCTCTGATTTCGGTCTTCGAAATAATAGACCGAGTCCCAAAAATTGAGCCTGATGACGTCACTGCTTTGAAGCCTCCAAATGTTTATGGAAGTATCGAGTTGAGAAATGTCGACTTTTCTTATCCTACCCGTCCTGAGATTCTTGTTCTTAGCAATTTCAGTCTTAAAGTCAACGGTGGGCAAACGGTTGCGGTTGTGGGTGTTTCGGGATCAGGAAAAAGCACGATCATTTCTTTGATAGAGAGATTTTATGATCCGGTTGCTGGTCAGGTGATCTTAGATGGTAGGGATTTAAAGCAGTTTAATCTAAGATGGTTGAGGAATCACCTTGGCATTGTTCAACAAGAACCGGTTATTTTTTCGACTACCATACGAGAAAATATAATTTATGCAAGACATAATGCAAGTGAAGCTGAAGTTAAAGAGGCTGCAAGAATAGCAAATGCTCACCATTTTATAAGTAATTTGCCTCATGGTTATGACACCCATGTTGGTATGAGGGGCGTAGACTTAACCCCGGGTCAGAAACAGCGCATTGCAATTGCACGTGTTGTGCTTAAAAATGCACCTATCTTGTTATTGGACGAAGCAAGCTCATCTATTGAATCGGAATCGAGTCGGGTGGTTCAAGAAGCTCTTGACACACTGATAATGGGGAATAAAACGACTATTCTTATAGCCCATAGAGCTGCTATGATGAGGCATGTCGACAACATTGTTGTTCTTAATGGAGGGCGGATAGTCGAGGAAGGCGCACATGATTCTTTAATGTCGAAAAACGGTTTGTATGTTCGGTTAATGCAACCGCATTTTGGAAAGGGTATCCGTCAACACAGGCTTCTTTAGTTCTTGGGGGGTATACGATCTTTTACAGAGTCGAGGCAGCCGTGGTTGTGGTGGATGCCGTGAGACTGCCTGGCAGGGGTTATGAGGCGAAATAGGTTTGTAGATTGCAAATTCTTTTGGAGGCCAAGGATTGAATCTTAGCCTTCATGATATATTGTTTTGTTGATTGTAGAATTGGTAGTCGGTATTGTGCCTTATTTTATTTTTTTTACTTTTGTTTATGTTTTGTTTTTGTTAGTATGTTTGAGCATTTTGTAGATTTTGTATATGCTTTTTACTTCTGTGGCAGTTCATATGAGGCTAAAAAGGAGAAAGTAAAGGTATTTATTGTAATCTTCATTGTATATAAAGAGAGACTTAGAATCCTTTCAAGTTCGCCTTTCAGTTGTTGGAGCGTCTAGTTTTATTTATTGTAATCCAAAAGTACCTTCATGAAAAGCCCACCCATCTTCGAATTTTGATCGACACTCGTATAGAATTCTTTTCTATGCATATGAAACATATACGGGCAAAACAAACCTCCTTTTTGAGTGTTTTCACGCTGTTTTCACTTTAAGGCGTTTTTATTGGAAAACCATTATACACACTGAATTCTAATATTAATTTTTAATCTTCTTATATTAGACATCATTGTGAAGTTTTGGCCACCAATACCATTTATTTAGTGGTTGCGATGTGTCATACTACTTTTTACATCTTAATATTTGGAATGTAACATTATTATGAAATTAAAACCATAGTCAGCACTATCTCAACTATTAACCACCGTACACGTGTCAACTGACCCCGTTGAACAGCTTTTTAACCGGGCTTACTAATTTACCGTAACCTGTAATACCGTTTCCTTGGCCGTTATTTCTGTTATTTATCGACACAATACTCTACATACCTTTCACCCCTAGTCACTTGGCTTACACAAACCATTAGTTTTCGTGACAAACTCATCTTAAGAAAACATGCCTCTCTACAGAATTACCATAGGAACTCCAGGGGAAGCCAGCCACCCCGATACACTCAAAGCCGGCTTGTCGGAGTTCATTTCAACACTCATTTTTGTGTTTGCGGGTTCAGGATCTGGCATGGCTTATAGTATGATATACTCCCATCTCAATTATATTTTTGGTATTTGTCTTCAATGTTACTAACAATTTATATGTTGATTAATGTTTTGGGGGGTCAGGTAAGCTGACTTATGATGCACCAGCTACTCCGTCAGGATTAGTGGCTGCGTCACTATCCCATGCATTCGCCTTATTTGTGGCAGTTTCAATAAGTGCAAATATCTCTGGTGGCCATGTAAACCCAGCCGTAACATTTGCATCCTTCATTGGTGGAAATATCTCGTTTCTTAGCGCAGTTGTTTATTGGATTGGTCAGTTGGTTGGGTCTGTCGTCGCGTGCTTGCTCCTCCAGTATGTCACCGGTGGAATGGTAAGATTGTAGTACTATCAAAGTGAGGTGTTTGATATTTGCGTTAACTGATTTATTACTTTGAAACACAATCCTAAACACCGTCTTGCAAGTTTTTCATAAAGCCTAATATAACAAAACATATAACCAAATTGTAGGAAACGCCAGCGTTTGGTTTCTCAGCTGATGTTTCCATTGGAAATGCACTTGTATTGGAGATCGTGATGACCTTTGGGCTAGTCTACACAGTGTACGCCACAGCAGTGGATCCAAAGAAAGGCAATATCGGAATCATTGCACCTATGGCGATTGGTTTGATTGTGGGTGCCAACATCTTAGTTGGTGGTGCGTTTGATGGTGCTTCAATGAACCCAGCAGTCTGCTTTGGCCCAGCCGTGGTGAGCGGGACATGGAAGCATCACTGGGTTTATTGGGTTGGTCCATTTATTGGTGCTGCCATTGCAGCCCTTATATATGACAATATCTTCATTGGTGAACACGAGCAGCTTCCAGTGACGGATTATTGATCATATTTAGTCCAAGATCATTTTGTTTTCAAGTTTAGTTTATGATTATGGGGGAGAACAAGTAGTGCAATTAATATTGCCATTTTCGGAAATTAGGCTAAGGTTTTTCTTATGCTTTTAGGGATTAAATAAGATGTCTTGTTTTTGTTTTGCTATTAATAGTATGATCTTGATTAAGTATCATTTGGTGGATTACTAGTAGTTTATCCACAAATCATTAATATAAAATTTTCAATTATTGTTTGGTTTACAAAATTAGTCAACAGCATTAAAAAAAGAAGAAAAAAGATAGATCTTTAAGCCATATGAGGATGCTTAAAACATAAACCTATGTTATCTTCAAGTTCTTCCACAAACTGGTAACAAAACTTCAGTTTATTTGATTTTCTTGCTTTACCAAGTGTCTGCCGCTTGGTGAACCTTATCAGACACCTTGTTTGCATCCCCTCCCTCGTCTCTACTACTCGAGGCTCAACATTGAAAACTTCCATCATATGCTCCTTAAAAAACATAACTTCTTCGTCGTTCTTAAATCCCTCCAGTTTGCCAATTTGAGCTTCCGTAATGGTGATTTTTTGACCTTGATGGAGCTCTTATGGTCACCAGTAAAGGGCTCCCGCCTTGAGTACCTTTGAGGGTCAATCTGAGTGTTATTGAGTAAAACAATGTCAATGTCAACGATACCCAATCTTATTATAAACATGGTATAAGGGATGTGAGATGTAAATACTCTTGTGCCTAACACAATGTAAAATATAAAAGTTCAAAACTCTATACATGTAAGGGAACTTACACTTATGAACAGCCTCTTGAGAGAAGTGCAATACTTTAAGAACGAAAACAACCAATTGATGTTATTCTCTCCCATAAAACCATCAATCCACCACAAATTATATATCTTTTAATATATATTTCATATTATAAAAATTTCCAACACAACCTTTGTGCTAGCTAACTATAAGATTTTGCATCAAAACTTTCTAACTTTAATAATTGTCTTCTTTTTTTCTTACGAATCATTAAACGGCGTTGCTTCTCTCCGATAACGATTAACTTTCATATTTAACAAGTGTTCATTAACTTTTAGTTGCAATTTATAGTTATCATACGTCAATATAAGTTCTATCCACTAGAAAAATTAAAAATTAAAAAATAATCAAACATCACGTGGTTATATATGAACTTACATTTGATAGCATTAAACATATATGTTTACTAAACAAAAATTTATAATAATATACTAATATAAATTGTGCATCACGCACGAGTATTAAGATTTAAGACTGGTATATATATATATATATAATAATAAAATTACATCGTAGTATACAAAGATGAACGGGTGCCAGGTTTTGCAACACGGGTGAGATGATGGTCATCTGATCGAGTAAGTTGCGTGCAAGACAAATTCGTTCGTACGATAAATGACAACACGCGATTTCCCCCGCACCTGGTGGGCCTGGCCCACGGCTGCATAAGTCAGTCTTGAGTTGGTATAACATGAACAACTTTTTGCCAACTAGTATATATCCGTGACACTTTGACTCTATAAAAGTAAAAAGTTAAAAACAGACGATTTTGATACTGTTACTATGGCCCCCCACTTATATTTTTACGGATTTACCTTCCAAGTAACAAGAGGATAGTATACAATGACATATGCTTGGACCATTTTTGATCACATCCCAAGCTATTAATGTTATGAATTTATGAAGATCTTGTTCATCGATCATCTAATTTGAAAGATGTAAGATATTCTGTTTGTGATTGTCTTTGTGACCGGATTTAAACATCCGCAATTGCTTCCATGCATTTTATTGATTTGATATAGTCTGGATTTAAGGCGGACTTATGCATCGGACAAAATGGACGACTGCTCAGAACCTAATTTTTTAGGGTGTCTGAGTTTTTTTTTTTTTATGTAATCAATTAAGTCCATTAAACATTTGAAAACCCCATCAATCATCTAAAAACTTAATCATGTAACTTAGCCCACACAAAAAGCTCACTAACACATTTTTTGTGGATTGTCAATAAAAAAAAAAGAGTTATTTCGACTGTTTTTTGGGACCAGACATGGTTTCTTTTTCATTGGCACAGGGAAAAAAGTACTTCCATTATTTTTTTTATTGGGAGTAAGCAACAATGTAAGAAAAATCAAACTAATTTAATTGATGGAGCCAACTTTTTTTTTTTTTTTTTAACATTCAACGGGACGGCTAGCACTTGAGTTACCTGCAGTGACATCCAACTGGGCAGTATGCAGTGGCGCAAGGCACTAGCGACCGATTAAGTCTGGGAACC
>JAOXNX010000001.1:12814187-12825774 GCA_028566075.1 Solidago caesia | reverse complement strand
GTTTTCATGAATTTCGGGATCGGGACAAACGGGACTCGGGACGGGACGGGACGGGACCGGTCCCATGCCCATCCCTAGTTCTATGGCCTCCATAAACATTCTCCCCTTTTCCAAACACTCAAAAAGCATTGGTATGAGTTATTTTATTTATAAAGTATCAATAATGGTAATCAAATTCATGGGTATGTTAAAGCCATTAAACTAATAATAAATATAACAACTTCTTAGGCCTCCAGCGTCTCGCGTATTTCTTCTATTGTAACGCTTTTTTGTTATGGTCATTCCTTGAGTATAAGCAGACTCTATTGACGGATTTTTTATTCAATCTTATACTCGATGGATCAAAAAGGCACTTAATGATCTTATCATGTTTGTATCCAAAATTTTGTCGTATATAAAATGTGTTCCGCGGCAACGCGCGGGTACTATGCTAGTATTAATAAAAGACATTTGGCTTGAAAATCAATTAAATGCAATTTAATTTTTTGAGTTAAATGCAATTTTGGTCCATATGGTTTTTACGTTTTTGCAATGAGGTCCCTTTTTAGGTTTACTAGCAATGAGGGTCCCTGTGGTTATATTTTTTTACAACCTTAGTCAACTTTTTCTAGTTCACTAGTTATAGGGGGTCCCTATGGTTTGTACGTTTTTGTAATGGGAGTCTCTTAAAAGTTAAAATCAGTTTGTCAACTTAGACCAAGATTGCAAAAAAGTCCAAACCACTGGAACCCGCATTGTAGTGAATCTGAAAAGGAATTCCCATTACAAAATCGTATAAAATCACAGGGGCCAAAATTGCATTTAACTCAAAAAAAATTTAAAAATAAAAGTTTTGAAAATTAAAACGTAAATTAAGTTATTAATTTATAGTCGTGTTATGAACCTCGTAGTTCTTACACAAGACGAATTTTTAATAAAAGTTTCTCATAATTAAAACCTTGAAAGGTTTGACATAAGTTTTACGCGGAATAGACCATCTTTTAAATCAACACTAATATGGCCACATGCCCAAGCTGAAGCCCGTAGTTCAAGCCCGTATTAAGGTCTAACTTAAATGTTAGTTTATTTAAAGGAGTGTTAGTTCTACAAGTTTCTAAATAAAAGATTTTAGGGTAATTTCAAAATACAAATGACATAATCACAAGGTTAAAGTTTATTTTTAAGGCTTCATTTAGAGTAAATTGCATAAATGGTCCCTATGGTTTGGTCTATTTTACACCCTCCGAGCCTCATATTGAATTTTAGCACGTAAATATGATCCCTAAAATCAATCTTTGATTCCAAAAATCGCCCCTCTATTTTGAATCCTTTTACAAGTTTGCTTTCTTTAACCATTGTTCAATGCGCGAATGGTCCCTCTTGCAGCGAAATAGTGGTTTAAAGGACCATTCGTGCAAAAATCTTCAAATTAGAAAAAAGTTTCAAAAAATAGTATAGTTGAAGGGAACTATTTGAAAAGAAAATGGATTATGGGAGTGTGTGAATTGAACTATTGATATGTGCCCTTAGTTATCTTTATCGAGATCTGGTATGCCACAAGTGAATATTTGCGACAAGAAATGAATCCTAATTTTCGGATGACCAAATCCACAAGGCCCATTCATGCAATTTATTGTATAAAAATATTTATATATTTTGCACATGGGTTCCAAATACTTTGATTTATCTACTCCCTCCGTCTCATTAGAAGTGTCATATTTTGAATTTTCAAAGTCTTTTTTTATAAATTTTGACCTTAAATATTTTGATTTGTGTTATATAATACTTGATGAAAGTTATATAAATTGATTGAGTTTTATATGTGTTTTCATTGGTATAATTTTCATCAAGTATTATATAAAACAAAAAATATATATTTAAGGTCAAAATTTTAAAACAAAGACTTTGAATATTCAAAATAAGACATTTCTAATGGGACGGAGGGAGTATATAATAATAATATATAACGTCTGGCACCCAAAGTCATTAATAAATATCTTATATATATAAATATATTACCCATATACAATTTCAAACCTTATGAACAGTAACAATGTAATTTTAAGTTATATATTTGATTTAGCAATTTCTAACAATAATGTATCATGGATCAAGTGGTAAAAAAAGCTGCTCCTTGTATAGTTGGTCATGGGTTCGACCTCTCTTTGGCTCTCTTTTTTTTTTCCCATAATTAAACTTACCATCTGTTACACTTCCACGTGCATATAATTCATATCAAAAATACACGTCATCTCACATGATAAATTACACTTTCTATTACATAACAATTCTTCAACTTTTACTTTTCAGTTTTTTTTTCCCTTTTATTTTTAAGTTGTTGAAAATTTACATATAAAGCCCTTTCGGTACTAATTTTTTTTTTATGACATATTTAGTTTCTTACAAGTAGCATGGTTGGATCAGTAGTAAACACCCTGGCCTCTGGAGACAGATACCAGAAGTTCGATCCTCACCTCATGCAAAGGCCAGAGGTCCTTTTCTACCACTTAGGGAAACCTGAAAACAGCCTCTCTACCTTGGTAGGGATAAGGCTGTCTACATGTCAACCTATCCCACACACCGTCGAGGTATTGGGGCCCAAAACCCGTTAAAGACGGCAGTGGGCGTTCCTTTCCTTTCTTTTATATTTAGTTTCATACTATTAGCTTTTCAATATTTAATTCTCAAAACATTTTTATTTTATTTTGTTTTATTTTATTTTATTGGTTATCTTTTTCTATGATCATGTATTTAAGTAATGTTTACCCTTTTTTACAATTAACTATTTTTAATATTGAGTTTTTGTTTTTCTTTTTGGATATTTTTATCAGATTTTTGATTTTACTTTTTCTTTTTGGGTCATATTATTTTCAAATTTGTTATTTGCAATAACAAACCTATTGGTATTATATAATGTTATGTTGTTATCTCACATATAGTTTGATAGTATATAACTGTTATCAAAGTGCATTGTTTTTGTTAATGTAACTGTTCGTATGACATTGAGTCATATTTTTTTTTTTTTACAATCAACTATTTTTAATATTGAGTTTTTGTTTTTCTTTTTGGATATTTTCGAATTGGATATTTTTTTTCTCAGATTTTCGAATTTACCTTTTCTTTTTGGGTCATATTATTTTCAAATTTGTTATTTGCAATAACAAAACTATTGGTATTATATAATTTGATGTTGTTATCTTACATGTTGTTTGATATTATATAACTGTTATTAAAGTGCATTGTTTTCGTTAGTGTAACTGTTGTAAGACATTATATCATCGTTATTGATGTGTCGTTATTTGAATAAATAAAAGTATTATCATATGTTATGTTCGTATATGATATTATATCATTGTTATCAAAGTGTAATTGATTGATTAATATAAACATTATATTATGATCAACAACTTTTTAAGTTAGTAACAAAGATATCCGCGGCAACGCGCGGGCATAATCTTCTCGTTATATATATATATATGATAATTTATATTATATAGTAGGGGTGAGCATGGGTCGGTTTTGGTTCGGTTCGGTTTGTCGGTTTTTTGGTTCGGTTTGGGTCGGTTTTCGGTTTTGGTTTGGTTTTTTTTTTTTTTATGCTTTTAGATTATCAAGTTATAAATTTAACATTCATTTGTTAATAAAAAAATATGATAAAGAAACTAAAACATACAGATGCTTTTTATTAACTAAATATATCTTTTAGGCGTTAAAGTTAGTATGAATTTTTATAAACCGAATTGATTTTGTTTTGCATTTTGATGTAAAACATACAATTGATTTTGATTTGTACACTAGAAAAACAAAAAGTTTAAATATATTAACGTATTTACTAACCATAAGTAATATATATAAATATAAAATGATATAAATATAAAATGATATAAATATAAAATAAATTAAAATATATATAGTTCGGTTCGGTTCGGTTTTTTGGTCGGTTTTTAGCATGTGAAACCGAAACCCGAACCGATCCGTTCGGTTTTTAGAAAACAAAAACCAAACCAATCGGTTTTGTTCGGTTTTCGGTTTTGACGGTTCGGTTTTCTCGGTTTTTTTCGGTTTTCCGGTTCGGTTTTTGCTCACCCCTACCCCCAACCCAACATTCCTTTACAAGGTTAGTGTCCATGGTAAAGAGCTGCACATGTTTATGTAACAGACTAACAGGGCATCTCCTAATTTCGGCCGATCTCTAAATGAGAATGAAAATCATGATTGAGAAATTAGATTTATTTTTATATGTGTTGTGTGTGTGTTTAGGATGTTAATGCTAAGAGTTTCATTAATCCAACTGTAAAAAAATAAGGTTTATTTTTTCTTTTGGGTGTGTGATGTGTATGTGTTTTCCCAGCTAAGAAGAAAGGTTCAAATTTTGATTTTGTCTTTATTATGTTATAGTTAGTTCTTTTTACTTTAAGCCACTAAAGAATAATAAAATAATTACAAGAAAGGTGAAATTTTTTTATACTCTGTAGGTGTGTTGTCTATGTGCTTTGATTTTTATAAGTATTTTTAATATTATGTTTTAATTTTTAATTTAATACGATGTATTTTTTAATTTAATATACTGTGATTTTTAATATTATTAATATAAATACACTGAGTTTTATCTAGTGTATTGTTATAAGTAAAAGCGATTAAGTGTGGTAAGTCAATGTATTATTAATGTGATACCAATACACTGAGTTTTAGTGTGGTGGGTTAAGATGATCTTAGAAGTTGATGTCTTTATATAGTATGAGGATCTTCTCAATTTATAAAACAACTTGATCTATCAACTTATGATTTTGTGAATGAATAAAAATTAATAAAATAAAAAACCGGTACCACAATAAAGGCCCCACAAATTTTTACACTCACATAAATCACCTCAAGTTGTTTTATATGTTAAGAAAATTTTCATCCTTTTTTTTTATTACATTCAGATTGATTGTGAGACTTGAAGAGTTGGTTCGCCACTTCATTAATTTTTTGATTTTCTAATTTCAATTATTACATTTTGTTATGCTATGGAAGTCTTTAGAAAACATATTTTGGAACATATAATTTAAGAATGTAAAAGAAAACTTGATGTATTAATATATTTTTTTATTTTTTTAAGTATAAAGAAAATTCAAATTGTTTTTACTTCCTAATATAATTAATTATCAACTATTGTGATATTAACAGTTAGGACGTGTAGATGTTTTGATTGAAGTGTCACATTTTGCAACTACAAACCAACTTTATTAAAAATGTTAGGACAATATCTTTCGTTACCTGCCCCCGTCAACCAAAAATTCTAGTTCCGTCTCTGACCCTTCTAGTATATAACAAAGGTTATAAAGGAAAAGACAATTTTGCGCATCACGTGGTAGGCATGTGATAACTTAACGCGCATGAACTAATGCCCATCCACTTTTGGACTCTCCATGAAGTTAGGTGACAACTATGGAGATCATCAATGTAATTTTTCAAAATAGGAACGATTAATGAAAATATGAAATTCATACAAACGAAAGAGACCAACCGTGTAATTTACTCTATATAGTTTCATTATTTCGAGGTAGCAAATATCACAAGAAAACTAGCTAGAGACTTAATCAAGAAACAAAGGAACTATTTCATATTTAGTAGATGTTTCGAAAGATGGTATAATGTAGTAAATTTAACTATTAGAAGCTATCAATACATTTGATTAATGCTAAAAGAGGAATATTCACGAAAACGATTGTTCTCATAAGTCATAACTGACTTTATTAGTGTCAATTAAGTAAATAAAGGTTACTTAGTGTAATCTGATTAATCAACCTCTTAATAAACTTTACAGTCAAAACTTGCGTGGATTAACATTAGAGGCATCATGGGTTTGCCAATGGGGTTGATGTCCCATTGGTAAGGTACTTGTACTTTTGAAATTTTCACCAGGGTACAAATCTCGGGAAGAAGGTATTTTCGAGTATTTTTAAGTCAAAACAATTTTTTGGTCTATGATTAATTGTAAAAGGTTACTCTACTCTAGCGAGCGAGTACATAATTAATATAATTAAAACTAGCTTTGATTTTGACACTTAACAATGTTTTAGGGACTTGGTGAACCGAGAGAGAATCTTTGGCCCTAGAATAATTATTACTAGGTGAATGTAGCTAGAATCCTAGTATATTAAAAGGTTAAATCATATAAACAGACTTTTGCTTAATCTTAATGGGTGAATGTAGCTTGGATGCTTATTAAAGGGTAGGGTGAATGTAGCTAGAATCCTTACCACTTTGGCCAGGTGACTTAGTCGGAATCCTGGTCGTGAAAAAGTCGTCCAACAGTCATACAAATTAAATAGCCTCTTTATGTCTACATGTGATCTGATTCCAAACAAGTATTCTTTCATTATTATTGTTTTTCAATTGTACTCAATTTTGACTTTCCACCATCTACGGACAAACATTGCCCCAGTAATACCGAATTTCGCCAAACCTCTCGCAGACCAGCGGTTGAGGATTTTTAATTTCTGTTCTTAGTTTAATTAAATAGTGATAACCCCGGAATGCTCTTTTAACTACACATCTGAGCGTCCCTGCGAACGATCCTAAACTTACCTATCTACTATATTACAATCGATCAGGTCCACTGCCCGTTAGTGAGTTTTATCATAGAGAAAGTATTTTCTTGTACAACTTTTATAAATTTAAAACCTTTTTGTAGAAACTCACGCATCAGTCCACAAGGACTAAATCTGCACCTACTTGGTTACAAGATTTTGTTAAATCTAAACTAAAAGACTTCCAAAACTGCCTATCCTCTCTTTGCTCAAACTGACTTTCATGGAGTTCCACAAGATCACATTTCCTTTTTGGCTAATGTTTTCACTACTCAAGAGCCTAAGTCATATCAACAAGCTAGTCAACACTCTGGATGGGTAGATGCTATGCAAAAGGAGCTTGATGCTCTTGAAAGAAATGAAACTTGGACTCTGACTTCTTTGCCAGAAAACAAAAAGGCCATTTCTTCTAAATGGGTCTACAAGACTAAATACAACCCTGATGAATTAGTAGAGAGATTGAAGGCAAGATTGGTCATTAAAGGTTTCAAACAAGAAGAAGGGACTGACTATAAACATACATTTTCACCTGTTGCTAAACTTGCAATTGTTAGAGTTCTTATTGCTTTGGCAACTGCCAAAGAGTGGCCTTTACATCAATTAGATGTGAATAATGCCTCCCTTCATGGTTTTATTGATGAATACATCTATATGTCTCCACCTGATGGTTATCATAAGGCTGCTAAAGGTCAAGTGTGCAAATTAAAGAAATCCTTGTATGGACTTAAGCAAGCATCAAGTCCAAGTTTTTGCTTGGCATTGCATATGTGCAGTCTAAACATGACTACTCTCTATTTGTTAAAAAACAAAATGATTCATTCACTGCAGCTCTTGTTTATGTGGATGACATTCTGATTACTAGCAACTGTGAAGAAGAGATACAAGCAACTAAAAAGGCTCTAAATAGCAAATTTACCATTAAGGATTTGGAGTTAGCCAAATATTTCCTTGGAATAGAGTTGTGAAGAACTACTGCTGGAACATATCTTAATCAAAGGAAATATATCCTTGACCTGTTGCAAGATGCAGGTTTGACTGCAGCCAAACATGTTCCTTATCATCGTCCTCCAAATTTAAAGCTTTCTCTAAAAAAAAAAGGTACTCCTTTATCTGATTCTGGTCCTTTTAGACTCATTGGTAGACTGCTTTTATCTCACTATGACTAGGCCAGACATCTCTTATAGTGTACAACATCTAAGTCATTTTGTTTCTACCCCTAAAGATGTTCATGTGCAAGCTGCAATTCATTTATTGAAATACCTAAAGGGAACTGTTTCCAAAGGGTTGTTTTATCCAATTCAACCACACTTGGGTCATGCTTTGGTTTCCTGGAAAACAAAGAAGCAAGTGACTGTATCATGTTCATCTACAGAGGCTGAGTATAGAAGCATGACTGCTACTACATGTGAACTCTTATGGCTCAGTTTTCTTTTAAAGGATTTACATGTTCTTGTTAAATGTCCTATCACCCTTTTCTGCGACAACAAATCAGCTCAACATATTGCTGCCAATCCTTGTTACCATGACAGGATAAAGCACCTTGACATTGAATGTCATTTTACTAGAGATAAGATTGTAGAAGGATTTCTACAAACTGCTTTCATCCCCTCTCATTTGCAGCTAGCTGATGTAATGACTAAAGCACTTAATAGAGTTAAACATTCTTTTCTGATTGACAAGTTGGGTGTTGTAGATGCTCCAACTTGATGGGGGAATGAAGACTATATAGTTAGTAAGTTGGAGGACTAATGTTGTATTTATTGTAAAGATTAAGGTGTTAATTATAAGATTAGATTAGAGTTAGTTACAAGCGGTTACCAGATCACAGTTTGTATAAATATAGGAGCTCTGTATATTTTTTATTTTAATCGATCACATGCGTTCATACCTAAACTCATAAGGTAAGAGCTTGACAACCCACACAAATAACATTGCGTATGTTTATCTTTGTCTACACGATTCTAATTCTAGTAGAAACATAAAGGACCAATAATAAGTATAGAAAAGGGATGTAAATAAACAGCATTTCTATTATCAAACGGAAATCTTTTTTAATTTAATATGTGACAACTCGAAATTGCATGACACACTACACATTATTTTTCTTATAATCTGTTAATATAATACTTTAAACTCTATTTTTCTCCCTAAAGCACACTTTAAGTTATACTTTAAAATAACACAAAACCAACTCTTGATACGGTAGAAACATTTCAGAAATATCGTGTATTAATTGTAAACAATGTCAGCAATTAGGGTCATACCTTATAAATTATATATTTTGAGTCACCATTGGGTTACTGGTTAAATATAATCGGTGAATATTTTTTTTACATTTTTTTTAATTAAATTTTTATAGAAGGTAATATTTATTAGTTTTTTGATTAGATGGCAAATATCTGATTCTTTCGTACTTCTTCTCAACCCTAGAACTTGACTAAATCATATTCACATAATTATAAGATACAAGTAAACGCCATTGAACAAAGTGAGGTAATGTAAAAAATCTTATGGAATCAAGAACATCAAAATAGAGGAATGAAAATCGAGGATAGGTGAACATACAAAAACAAAAAAAAATGGTTAAAAGCAAATATACTATTATTATCGTTATTATTCAATTATAACAATTATGTTGCTTGCTTTGCTAACATATAGAATCTAATATAATGTCGATATTCTCTAATCTAGTTGTTAATAGCGTACTAATTAATATGAGTGTAGATAAGCATGCTGACCTAATCCATATTTTTTCTTTGTTTCTCATTGCTTGGATAAATACTTATGCAAATCTAATAACTACTTTATCTTAAGGAGTGGTGTCAATGCTTCGATAATAGTAGAGTGGTGTCATAGTGAGATCCCATGAAGCTTTTAACTTGTGGTGGACATATTTCAATTTTATTTTATAACATCAAACGTCAATAGTATGGTCTCTTTTTAGTCTGTTTTTAATTAGCACTAATAATAGCTGTTTGGCAAGGGCTGTTTGGAGACATTTACGAGTTTAAAAGCCCCAAGCTTTTAAAAAAAATTTCCTTTTAAAATAGTAGCGTTGTTTGGATATGCATTTGAGATAAAAAGTCTCAGCTCCAAAAAGCTTCTAAAAGCCCCGAAAGGTCTTTAAAATAAAAGCTTGGGTATGGAGGGTTGAAAAAAAAGCCCCAGGTCCTAGCCCCAGCCCAAACTCTAGCTCCAAGCCCCTAACCATAGCCCCAACTCCAAACTTTTATGCCAAACATATCGAAGGATAAGATTAAGTTTTTGAGTTAATTAGTCATCTTAAGAAGACAAACCAAATATTATAATATCATCATCGAAGGTCTATAAGATAGATAAAT
This sequence comes from Solidago caesia, assembly GCA_028566075.1. NCBI lineage: Eukaryota > Viridiplantae > Streptophyta > Magnoliopsida > Asterales > Asteraceae > Solidago > Solidago caesia. The sequence continues at coordinate 12,815,879 of JAOXNX010000001.1, read as the reverse complement.
TATGGGAAAAAAAAAAATTAAAAAAGATGTCAGGGATTTCTTAGTTTGTTTATATTTTGATTTTAACTTGTTGCATTGATCTTGAACAACATTTTTAATTAAGTTTATCTCTCCAATAGCTCAAACTAAATGTGTGATACATAAACATTTACTAGAGGGAAACCCGCACAATGCGACGGCCCCGAATATGTCGTGTAAGAACCCGTTGTTAATCAGGTTGTTAAAATATATGTATATGTCGTGGAAGAACATGTTGTTAATCCTGTTGTTAAAATATATAAGTTTATGTCGTGTAAGACATATTTGTGATTTTCATAATTAAAATTTAGAATATATATATTTAAATAAATTAAATGAGTTAATTGTATAAATGAAAAGTTTGACTAAATATATAAAGTAAATATTAATTAAGATTTAAGCTGTAGGGGTAGAATGTCAATTTGCATATCAAAATTTTCAAACTTTCAACATGGGTTGTAGAGTTTTTATATAGTACTATAGATAAAGATTTTACAATTTTTGTTTAATGTCTTAAATTTTCAAGATTGGATATATCTAAAATACACCAGTCTTTTAACCTTCCGGGTTTGACTAATGATAGCCTTATGGATTGTTTTTAGCGTGCATAAAAAGTTGCATCTTTTTGTCATTAAATTCAGGGATGAACTTTTAATATATAAGGTACCATCTTTTTATGCATGTTATTGACTTACTTTAGGAATGTCATTAACAAAATCCTAACCTTCATTGCATTAAAAGTTAATCATTCAATTCAACCATATTTCTATTTCAATGTGGGTGATAATCAATTACTTATTTTATGAACAATTTATGATTTAGTCAAAATCAAGTATATATGCTTTTATACTTCTACAATTATAATATAAAAATTAATATATTATTTTAAGATTTAAATTTTAATAAATGTAAAATATTCTCATTATTATCTTTAATATATACCATTAATACCGTTCTACAAATTATTTTACAACCATCAAAAAATTGTACCAAATAACTTTTATCAGATCATTTTATAATGGGAAATGATATTAGTATCATAAGCATTGATTAATTTATCAAAGTGATGCATTAAATGTTTGTACAGTACTACAGTGTGTTATAAAATTTGTACTGTGTGGTACAATTATTAAAAATAATGATACGAATATCACTTTCCTTTTATAATAGTATGATTAATAACACACATTAAGACAAAATTATTTACATAAAGTGTATACATATTGTTTGGAGATTCATTGAAAATATATGTTTAAAGATAGATTTGTAATATCTATCTTGTAACACCCCGCCAAGGCGGAATACACGGGACGTACAGTTAATGTTAACACGTGGCACAAGTTCAATAGATCACAACACAGTTGCCATAAATAATACACAAGGATTACAATGTTCAGGGAATAAAACCCTTAAAGTTAAGCGTAGATATAACGAAAGTAGTCAGTCACGCAGGACTGTAAACAAAAGATGTTGCTATATGATTACAATCCGCTGATTATAATTTAACCACAACATGATGACCCAGAAAGCTGAAGACTTCAAGAGACTCCAGAAGTTGGACAACTGAGACATGATATGAGTGGCCTAATTGCCAGAGCCTGAAAAGCATGAAAATCAAGTGTCAGCTATAAAAATAGCTGGTGAGTTCAAAGTTAGTTTTCCAAAGACGTTCGT
>JAOXNX010000001.1:12795544-12807197 GCA_028566075.1 Solidago caesia | reverse complement strand
TATTTAATCAAGACAAGACTTATGTAATAGCTTGTGGCATTTATGTTGGTGCCTTTGGATTTTCATTTGATTGATGTAATGATATTAAACAGTAACACCATTTTGAATAAAGAACCTTTTGCTTCCGCTACGTTTTGACACCGTTAGGTGAAAGTTTTTGAAAATCCATATTTTTAAATGTTGGGTGTTACAAATATGTTGAGCTAGAAGAATTTGTGCATGTCAATTTTACTTGATGGTTTATAGTCACAAAAAATGAAAAAGAGAATATTAATTTATTTATTATTATTTTTTTGTTAATTAATTTTTTTTTTCCATTCAACTTAAAATTTTTATATAGAAATATAAAGCAAACGAGCAACAAGTTGCGCCGCTAATCTATTTTTTATGAAAAAATCATGACGTTTAAAAACTACATTCATATATCTGGGCATCATGATGTTACTGTACATGACTCGTTGGACCCTGCCAAGTAGCTCAACGACCTCAGGTGCGAGAAACCCAAATGTATCAAATGCAAATGGTATAAACACGTGTTGATTATCAAGACACACCTTCTCGTGTTTGGCCACTTTGCATGAAGCAACTTTTAAAGTTGCATGACCCGCCGTGAACATACCACACCCTAAGCCCAAGAGAGGGGAGACCCCCGTTAGATCCACACATGCATGTTTTCCCCTCATCCATCCAAAGACCAAAATGTCAGCTGGTCTGAGTGTCGATTTTCCTTCCGACGGGTCAATCAAGAAATTTACTAGCGTTTCTTTCTTAGCAGAAATCCCAACACGCTTGAAAATGTCAAAGAGAACATCCCTAACCAAATCATGTCGGTATTTGAACCCCGGGAGGTCTCTACAGTGCATTCCCCAAAAGAATCCAAACACGCCTTGCGACAAATAGGGCATATCTCATCATTAGGAAATAGGGGGATCATGAGGCGGTATTTGAGGATCATATGATACTCCACTAGTGACATATGTTGCCCTAACCCCTCTAAAGGGAGAACAAGGAGAAAATCCTGAGCATGTGGTGCCTGTAAACACTTAAAAATGGCTCTTTGTCTAGTGGTCATGTCAAAATGTACCTCCATATCTTGGACAATTTTACTAAAAAGGGCACTCACCAATACATGTTGGGCTTTAGGGGGCGGTGTCCTTGTTAGTGAAACCGCCGAAGTCAAAGCTTGGAATCGTACCACGAAGACAAGCCAAAGCACAAGTATAATCCGAATCCACGCCGCGTATACCACTGTCTCGTAAAATATGGTCCTGTAGCACCCAAGATTGGGCCCTCGATGCCACAAATGCATAAGAGGAAACCTCAAACGCTGAATACAACCCTAAACCCCCAGACCTTATAGGTAAGGAAGCAAGTCTCAATCGTCGGCAATCCTTTGTCAAATAAACATGCAATCTCCTCCACATGAATAGGTTGGCAGGTCCTCAAGCCAAAGAAAAGTTTAGCAATACCCATACATGATCGGAGTAGGAGAAGCTCACTCTACAGGTCTCCAAGCTTTGGAAGAAGGCGCATCAAATCAACAACATTAGTAGCTCTCTTCTTTGCTAGCCCACTAATAAAACCCACATCTCTACTAACAGCTCCCCCAAGAAGCTTCACTCCTAATATCGGCCTTCCAACGTTATCAGGGAATAGACCCTTACGAGATTTCCTACCATCACAAGAAGGCCAAAAATAGCTCAATTTTCTTAATGTTGAGTTCAAGATCCAAAGATGGACCCGTCACCCTATTGATATCCAACACTTTAGCAAACTCCTCTGAATCTCCAATGATAGTCCCATCATCAAGATACCAGGAATGAAAAAGAAGTTTGCACTTGTCTCTAATCTGATGCACAAGAGGGTGCAAAACAAGGGCGAAAAGAAGTGGTCCTAGTGGGTCTCCTTGTTGAACCCCTATGGTAGACCAAATATGCTCATCTCCAATATACAATCTAGCCGGTAACCGGTATAGGAATTCGACCCACAAGAAAATAGATGGACACCTCAACCTGACCTAATAAAGTAAGGCTGATCTATCCACCAAATTAAAGGCATTAGAAAAATCCACTGCAAGCATAGTAAGAGATCCATCAGTGTGACGTTCACCCAATATCCTGTTAACACTATGCAATATGGCCTCTGCAACACCAGACACACTGACCCCAAACTGAAAGTCATTAAGGTACTTGGTCACTTCTTTACTAACACCATTCATAGCAACCTTGGAAACCAAACGCCTCCATATAGTACCGATTGCGATAGGCCGGATCCCGTTGTCAGGTTTTAAGAGTGGCGACAAAGTGTGAATTATATTTTTGAAAAAAAAAAGTCAAAATAATAGCCAAAACTATTAGTTGACACCGCATCACACGAAGATTATGTTATTTTCCCAAATACAATCAGTTGCGGAACCAGAATTCAAAATGACCCATAGAACAAATTTTTTCATCACTAGTCTTGTATCAACGTAAAGTAACGATAACGACTAGATTGTTATGATTTTTAGCATTTATAAGATTTTTTTCCCCTATTTTTAGCGATTTTTAAGAGTTTTCGGGCATTTTGGTAGTTTTCATTTCTTATTTAGTTGCGCAAGAACTTCTTTATAAGTTTTATTGTTAGGAAAATCTTTTAAAAGTTTAGAGTTAGTTATATTACCGGTATCACATATTACTTTGACCCGTAGCACCAATAAAGAATACATCATTTTTCAAAAAAAAACACACTACATCGATTTAGCGGACCCGTAGCCCGGGCTACCCCTATATATAATGTAGTTTCGCATATGAATACAATCCTTATAAAAAGGGTGATGATTCGTACACCGTATGTCGTGTACATACCGTGTATAAAGTCGATGTATATTATGTTTGAAAGTTTTGAGCTAGCTGAGGTTTTAGTTTGGCCAATGGCCATCAACCAATTTGGTCTGTTCACCCTTATCATCAAGTTGTAAAGTAAAGCAAACAACCAACACGGGCATATTGTAAGACCTTTGTACAGGGCCAATTGGGTATTGTCACCATCCTGATTTGTAACTTAACCTACGAATTCATATCTTGCAAGTTTTGTTATATTCAGTCACCCGTAACCTAGATTAACCACGCGCGACTCTCTTTTATTTTGGTAAATTACGGTCAATCATCATGTCATCTTGTTTGCATTTTCTCTTTACACCATATAAACAGAATGCACAACAAAAAAAACAAGCGATATGAACGAATACTACCTGAATCCTTAAACGGATTCAAGATCATCAGATGTTTTTCCACAAGAATTAACAACATCTTGATTTAACACTATTGTCTTCATGCCATCATTCTGTTGATCCAGAGACGATTTGTGGTCTTGTTTGTTTTGGTCCTTGCTCTTGCCCCATATGACCAAATATAGTCCAACAACAATAACTACGGCTCCAACAACACTGTACGTATCAAAATATTAAAATTATGATAAAGTTTTTTTAGTAAAAGGTTTCACCCTCGTTTATTTAAATTATGATAAGTTATTTATTATTTAACATAAAATGAGGGTTTCAATGCTGCCCTCCAATCTCCTCAAGATATATGGGGCATATGCAGGGCGTCTCGTGAATTTTGAAAGCCCTGTGTTGTAATTTTAAATAGGCTTTTACAATGCGTGATTTTTTTAAATATATGTAAAACCACAAATTACTATTATGAGTATCGATATTTAAGGCGTAAAAGTTTTAGTTAAATTTATAAAACCAAGTTGAATAAAAAACAAAAAGAGAAGACCCATTGTATGGCTCGGGGACCCGATTGTTGAGGATTCGGTAAAACAGACCTCATACAGTCATTACTCATTAGTCATTAGTAAAACATGATACATCTAGAGAACAAATTTGGGCCGATTACAAAATTTGGGCCTAGTGCGGTTCAACAGCCCGTACAGGCCCAACTCTGGCCCTCGACATAAATGAAGTGAGAAACACATAAAGGAAGAAAGGTTATGTTAATTAGTTGTCCCCGACCTCTTTTGCAAGTTTTTTGGGTACTTCATCATGCATCGTAAGGGTGTTATTTGATCGGGTTAATCGGGTTTCGAGTTAATTGGGTCGGGTTATTTTGGGTTTTAAGAATGATAACTTAACCTCTAACCTAAACCAAATAAGAAAAAATTCGGGTTATTTGTGTTCGGGTTATTTGAGTTGGGTCAGGTTTCAGGTATCCAAATTTAACCCAAATAAAATTGACTGCTTTACTGTTAGGTTAAATTGTGACTGTTTGACGGCCCACGAAACTAAAAGGAAGTTCATCTACTACTATCATGTGAGATAAAGCATCACTAACCGCTGTTTGTTTAAACTGCCAATGTGTCTACATTTTTCTATATGATTTAGCATATTTTATTATCATATTTTACTAGTTTTTGATACTAATAATAACATACTAGAAATAATACTCGCGTAATGCGCGGTGGTTGATGGTTGAAGTTAAAAGGTGATGGTGTTCGGCAATCGGTTTCGCCGACCGCCTGCTCTAAATTGTCTAACACATGTATATAAAAATTGTATTTGTTGTTATTGATAAAAATATATATAAATAAAATTTTTTATGTAAATCAATATACATATATATAAATATATAATATAACATAAACATTAAATAATAAGTTAAAAATGATAATGTTTAAAAAATTCAAAATTTAAGGCACTATGTAAATGCTTTATAAGGTAGTATAGATTATACAAATGAGTTATTCGGGTCACCCAAATCTTTGTATGTTTAACCAATATACCAAACCATACAAAACATTTGGGTTCGGGTTAACCCGAATAACCCACCACAACCCGAATGGTAACCCATATGACCCAAATCCATGAATGGTAACCCATATGACCCAAATCCATTCGGGTCTTCGGGTTATTTGAGTATGGGTATTTTTGACACCCCTAAATTGGATCGTCTTGTTATATGGACCACAGGAATGCAGTAAATTAAACTACACATGTGACGAAAATGATACGGTAACATTTTTGACTACTTGATGTAAAATTTTGTATGTATTTTGTTTGGACTTCCTGTAATTGGTGGTGAGATTATGAATAAAAGTAACTGTAAAAAAAAAAAACTTGACCCAAAATAGTAGAGAATGCATAGGGTTCAAAAAATCTTTATTGAGTCAAGAATTTATAAATGCAAACTCTTATATATGAAGCTCATTTATAGTGTATAAATGTATTATCTACTCCACATTAGCAATAACTATACGAATTTAAATCGCATAAACAAAAGATCGAATGTGATTGAGAACTGTACCTTCCCAAATTCAATTTCTCGAATAAGATGCATGACCCCATGATGGCAATAATAACCATTCCAAGAGGGTTGAAAGCCGTCACAAAAACTGGTCCTCTCTCTTGCATTACTAGTCCTGAAACGTAATATGCACATCCAGAACAAACTATTCCCTACATCAATACACAGCCAACAAATTCTTTTTTTTTTTTGTCAAAATAATTACAACTTAATTCGCATATACTATTAAAGTCCTGTTTTTGCATCAGTGTCACAAACCTCGGACATTTCCCGACACCTTTTCTTGATGGCATTTCAACCCATAACTATTGGTTAGTGGGATGATATGGGGGACTTTTAGTACCGATGGGACAAACTTAATTAGAGATTTAACTTTCTACAACAAGGATATTAGAGTAATTGAATGTATATTACTGCAAATACTTCGACGATTATCAAATTTAATTTCCTTACGCTGTAAAGTGCTGCAAATAGTTTGACGTCCCAATTAAGTGACCAGATTGAGGCATTGGCCTTCTCTGCCACAAGGGCAACTACAGACCCTTCCAAAGAGCCCATCATGCACACTAGCGCCGTGAGGGAGAGCTCAGCCGGGTATGACTTCAATGCCACTGCCTTTTTTGCATCAAAGAAATATAAATAGTTAGTATACTATGTCACTGAATTCCATTGCTTGATTATGCAACTATCCTATATATCAAAGTTCGAAATTAGAATTAATCATTTCTGATGCAAATGATCACAATCCCAAGGATGTTTTCACCACAAGGGATTGAGTCCTGCCTTTCAAAATGCATCATGAAAACATTATCAATCGCAACACGCCAACGCCATTAACTATGCATTGTTTATTAGAATGCTTTTTAGTTACGATTAACTTATTCATCGCAAGTGCCTTTTTTTTTTTTTTTTGGAAAATCTACTTTAGCATACTCCATTTGTAATGCTATTACTTTTTTGAAAGAAAAAACTTTGGATGCTATCACTTTATATCCGTGGCAATAGCGTTCTTCCTTTTCTTGTTACATGTCTTCATGTGATCGATCATTTAATCAAAACCAAATTTTGGATGGAAATCTTACTTGGACTATGACAAAACTCGCCCAAGAAAAGCAACCAGCAGTGATCATGAGAGATCCCTTAATCTGATCTTGATTACTCACAGTGTTAGCAGAAGATTGAGTGTGAAGATTGTGGTGATTAGTCCATGGAAATTGAATTGCAGGACCTGTTACTAGTGTCATTATCATGGCACCCCCAACCGTCACTAATGTCCCTATGATTTTTCCCTGGCTATGTAAACTCTTTATCTTAACCTTCTCAAGTCTACAAAAATAAAGAACCCTGTTAGGTTAATTTAGAGAATTAAGCTAGTTCCGACTCCCAAAAGTATTTGAAAGAAATAAGACAGGTTTAATTCACTCTTCGAGAAACAACTATAATTGTTGAAAGAAGCGTATAAAGATTCCTTAAAAGCCTGCCATAAGTTTTGATGCATCTTAGTATATAATGATTTGTTGAGGTTTCGAAAATCTGAACCTTGAAGGCATCCATTTCGGTTATTATCATTACACCTCTTGAAAGTTCAGCGAGTTAAATTTATCAGTAACAGAAAATCCTACACAAGTTTTTTTTATTTAAATATGCCACTATTTAGTCATATTAGTTAGCTAGCACGCTGTTCTGATGTTAGGCTATTTGTGAAAGAAACACTTACCCGACGTATCCAACAATAATACATAGAACCATATATGTCTGTATCGATCCCCTTGCCCTAGCAACTAATAACTACTAGACATGCAATAACATATATAATGCCTCTAGCTAGTTGTCACAAAAAGAGCGAAAGTTATATTAGCGATTAACAAGCAACTACATAAAGGAACAAGAATACCTAAAGATCCAAGCCATAACAAAGGTGACGGCAGGAACAATATTGCACATAGCGGTTGCAAAAGTTGCCGTTGTAAATTTCATTCCACCATAGAACAAGTTCTGATCTATCACTGGCCTGTTATTATATTTCAAACATTAATTGATCATCATTGAAGTATTAAGCATACAGAAAACTTGTTTGATAGCCATAAATATTGGAGATATGTTCTAAAGGAAGCTTGAGCTATAGGATATAAAAAACAATTTTCAAGAAATTTTGTAAATTGAAAATACATACTCTAGTAATCCCAGTAACATGATCTTGAGGAAAATGGAAACTGTCATTTTTGGCCTAACTTTCCTGTTTGCAACAAAAACCAAATGATCAAACATGTGATTACTATAAACAGACTTACATGATGCATGCAATGAAATGAATAAACAAACCTTTCAAGGAAGAAAGCAAAAGGGCTAAAGAAGAGAGCTGCAAAGAGGTTCCGATAAACAGAAAACGTGTAATGATTCAAGCCTTTGTTTAGTGCAGACTTGCTAATCAAACCATTAACAGCATATGAAGTTTGCAACAAAATCATGAGCACAAAAGGCTTGCTAAGGACATACACTCCTTTAAACCACTCTTTTGACATTTTTATTTCAAATTATTTATATTCTTGTCATATCCATGTCTTCTGGTGATATTTATACACATTTTTTTTTTTTTTTTAAGTTCTAAAAGTAGTCTTCAGGTGATGCACATAAACTTTATTATGTCAAAGTGATGACTAATTTTCAGCTTCAAAATGTTTGATAGTTGTCTTCTTTCAAAAGATATTATTTTAAACTTTTCATAAATCTGTTATGAGTAATTCCATAAGTTTTATTGGTTCTAGATTTGACTTTTAATTCAGTGACAATTAATCTTTAGATCCAAAAAGTATTAAGTACGATTTCAGGAGTCAATATTAATGTAAGTTGTTATGATCAATTAAGTTGAGAAACCATCACCAAATGGTCTAGTGGCAAGGAAGCTTGTTTCCTCACAAGAGGTCTCAAGTTCGAGTCTTAACCTAGGCATATTTGGGAGGTGACCACAGGTATTTAATTTCCACTTATGGTGGGTCTGGGTGAGTTTTCCCTACAGATCTCTGGGTGATAGGGGTTTCTCATCGAAGGAATTTAAATTGGGGATCTATTCTGCGAGGGGACTCTCTAGCACGGACCCGGTTAAGACAACGTATGCTAGACCTCGATATTTGCGAGTAATTCACACCTTTCAAAAAAAAATTAAGTTGAAAATAATTACCTTAAAGGTTATTCCTTTTGAAGTATATTAGGCACTTCACTTTTGCAAGGATTGGTCAGTCTTTCCACTTAAGAGATATTGCTAATAGCACTTCACTGATTTTGCTACTGGAATTTATTCTCATAAAACTATTGCAGTGCGGGAGGGGTTTTCCTCTTGGAGAGGTCTTGGGTTCGAGTCTCTTCAAGGGGTTTCCCCTTCAGAGTGGTATCCCCAAGGGTTTCCTTGGTGTAGTAACGAGAGAACGTAAATCGTGGATCGGGATCTGCATACTTTCCGCTTGAATGTCACTGTGGGTACTAGCTAACAACTAGAAAAAAAGTAAATAAGATTACTTAAGTTATGAACAATCTCTAAGTTGTTGGTAAATCGGGTTCTTGGGAAGAATCGGATTTCTCTTTAAATCACATAAAATACTGCTTTTGTATTAGACTATTTCGACCATATATATGCAACGCCTATGGTTTCACGAAATCTTTATCTTTATTTAGAATAAGATAAAAGTAATGATTCTGATATAAGGTAACCAATTAACCTCGAAAACAAGGACCATATATGTATATTTTCATGTAGATTGAGACCAAATGAGTATAATATAACTAATACATGAAAAGTCACACTCTTTGGACTTTGGTTATTAAAAATTGCAATTCTTGGATATGATCGAAAGATTGAAACTCTTTAATGAAAAAGTTTTATAACTATCATACAACCCTTCATTTATGCAGGAGTTAACTTTAAAGAGTATTTTTATATATATAACTTAGAGCCCGTTTGTTTTTTTAATCATTAAGTGTTGAGTGGATAAAGTAACTGAAATGATAAATAATATTTGTATTAAGTCAATACAGTATGTTAAGTAAAGAACAAACATTCCGAATTTACTTAATGGATTAAGTACTTTTTTACTAAGCCCATTAAGTTATAAACAAACATGCTCTTAATATTCTTTACCAAGAGTTATATTCCCAACAAAGTGTATAAAGTAAACAATTAAAAAATGTATACATAAGTTATACAGAACATTTTGATTAAAATGACAAACTATTCTACTTTTACTCCTAAACTACATGAATGCTTAAGATAAAACTCATGACTTCTGAAACTGTGTATAACTAATTATGAAAGTAAACAATTAAAAATTAAAAAATGCATACATAACCACTTAAGTCATACAGAGCATCTTAATACATGAACAAATAAAAAGTAAGTATCTATCAATATATATATGTATATATAAGAGTATGATAAATTCATTCCTAAAAAAATATGAACCCTTGGATGAGTTCCAACTTTAATTTATAGCCATTAGATCATATTAATGATTTTATCTTTGACTTCTTAATTGATCAATGACAATATTAATACTCATACTTTATATGATTAGTCAAAATATACCATTCTTAATCATTATAATGGACCAAAAATAAACTTTGCAAATGCAAGCCATTAATTAAATGATTATGCAATGTAGCTAAGATTCGTTAAATTTAATTAATTGAATGGATTTTTAAATTTACTAAATATTTATGGAAAACATTAAATTAAAATCTACCTTACTAATTTAAAATCACGTAATTCAACAATTATATAATCAATACTTTGCACACAAAAAAAAAAACTAGAAATAGGGAAATATTTTTTGTTTTATCAATTTGAATGCCTTTAATTTATTTTGGTAACACTTTTAAATTTGTATTGGTTTTACTTATGACCTTTTTTTCTTTTATCTAATCTTAGGTTTTGATATAAATATAAAAGAACACAACGGTGTGGTGATGGCGACGACTGGTGGTGGTGGCGGCGGCAATTGATGGTGGCGGCGACGAGTAGTGTAGGTTATCGATGTAAAGGTAATGATGTAAAAAAGGATAATATAGTTATTTTAAAAGTTAGGAGATAGATGGTGTAAATTAATTCACTAACGGTACTTTTGGTAGACCATGTATGTCAGGTGTTAGGTCTGTTGAATTTAAAGAGGCAATTTAGGTATATTGGTTCATATTTTAGGAAATAGGAAAGGGGTGAAATGCTTTATATAGTATTATAGATAAGAAAATCTAAACATGTCGATCTATAACATTTTTTACGTAGTGATTTAAGCTTTTGTTATAAAAAAAAAAGTTACGTTGTCTAATTATAGAAGCTTTAAAAAAATTGATATGTTAAATACGGACTACTATATAATTGTTTTGTATCATTTAAAACTCAAAAGATCCTGGAAAGCTAATTATAAAATATAATCTATTATAAAAATATATAGTTATATAAAAACATAAATACACAAATTATTTATGAAATTTTCATCATTATTGTTATTTTATAAATTAGGTTAAATTTATCAAAGTGTAACATATTTTTCAAAAATATTCAATTTATATGATGTAATTTTTTTATTCAGGTCGTTTTATTCTTTTAAAATAGTAGCTGGACTATTTAAAATCATATTTTGAATCATTATATTCTTTTTGTGAATTTTAAATCAGTAAATTATCTATATAGTAAAATTCACATATGTTTACGCACAAATATCACGAGATTTAAAAAATCAATATTATAATGACTCAATTGCATAATAATAAGTACATGTTTAATTTATTTTGGTAACACTTTTAAATTTGTATTGGTTTTACTTATGACCTTTTTTTTTTGTTTTATATAATCTTAGGTTTTGATATAAATATAAAAGAACACGACGGTGTGGTGATGACGACGACTGGTGGTAGTGACGGCGATCGATGGTGGTGGTGGCGGCGAGTAGTTTAGGTTATCGATGTAAAGGTAATTGATATAAAAAGGATAATATAGTTATTTTAGTAGTTAAGAGATAAATTGTGTAAACTAATTCACTAACTGTACTTTTGATAGACCATGTATGTCAGGTGTTAGGTCTGTTGAATTTAAAGAGGCAATTTAGGTATATTGGTTCATATTTTGAGAAATAAGAAAAGGGTGACATGCTTTATATAGTATTATAGATAAGAGAATCTAAACATGTCGATCTATAACATTTTTTAGCAGGTAGTGATTTAAGCTCTTGTTATATAAAAAACAAAGTTATGTTGTTTAATTATAGAAGCTTTGAAAAAATTGATATGTTAAACACGGACTATTATATAATTGTTTTGTATCATTTAAAACTCAAAAGATCCTAAAAAGTTAATTATAAAATATAATCTATTATAAAAAT
>JAOXNX010000001.1:12782529-12792686 GCA_028566075.1 Solidago caesia | reverse complement strand
TTTTTTTGCGATGTAGGGGTATATAGTTTTCGTGTAGAAAAATTTCGGTATATTCGGTTTCGACACCCCATTTTCGGTATATTACCCGAAAAATAGCATTAGGAAAAAAAAAATAGATCCCGACCCCCCACTTAAAAGTTTGAAGCTTCGCCACTGCGCACGATAAGACAACGATGGTGGTAGTAATGGAGTTATGGTGATGGTGGTGACTGGTGGTGGTGGCGGCGGCGGCGGTGACGAGTAGTGTAGGCCATTGACGTAAAAGTAATTGATGTAAAATGGGATAGTGTAGTTATTTTAGTAGTTGAGTGATAGATGTTGTAAATTATTTCATTAAGAGTATTTTTGGTCAATCATGTATGTTAGGTGATAGGTGTATTGAATGTATTGGAGCAATTTAGATAGAATGGTTCATCTTTTGAGAAATGGATGGAGGGCAATATGCTTTACATAGTGTTATAGATATATAACAAAGGTTCTTGCGAGAACTTTTTTTTTTTTTGCGAAAACGACAAAAACTTTAAAATTATGTATTAAATTACACGTTTTTTAAGTTCTTCCACATTTGAAAAGTCATATGAGAACAAATTTTTTTAAAAAAAACATGTAAAAGTACCTATAACTTGATATGTTCATATGTGAATCATACATGTAAACAAATTCATTCACATATGAACAAATCACGTTATACGTAATTTTACATGTTTTTAACAATATTTTTTGTTCTCATATGAACTTTTATTATGTTTTACATGTGAATGAAGTCATTTACATGTGATATAATACATAATTTTAAAGTTCTCACGGTTCTTCCGAAAAAAGAAACAAATCTCACCCACACATTTTTCACATCTTCTTTTTCCCTTTTTATTTTTTTTACCTAGCTTTTTTTATTTTTTATTTATTTAAATTTTTTATATTTATTTTTAATAAAAATCCATACAAATTTATTTTTTTATTTTAAACTTCTTCCGATGATGATATGGTACGGGTTCCGCCCTTAAAGGTTTAATATAAAGGGTATGCTGGTGGGGTGATAGGTCATATGGGGTGATTGGTGATGGGGTGATCTACCTGACGGGTTCCGCTATAGGTCATAGGGGGTGATCGGTGATGGGGTGATCTACCTGACGGGTTCCGTCTTTTGAAATTTTTTTATTTATTTATTTATTTGAATAGGTTTTTATTATTTAAAAAAAAAAAGATAAAAAAACAAAGTAAAAAAAATAAAAGGGAAGAATGGGGAGGGAGAAAATGAATGATTGAAATTTGTTCCTTTGTTTTTTTGAAATTAGGTGTTCTTAAATTAACTTTAAAAAAAATAAAACAATCAGTTATTTTTAACTGAAAATCATTGTGTATCATGTTCAGTAGCGATAAATCATGGAAGCTATCATGATTAATTAGTTTTATCTATGATCCATCGGTTTTATATACTTATTTATACACATGTCTTGTGTAAATCTTCGTGCACCAGTTTTATATACTCGTGGTCTTTGTATATTCGTGCATCAGTTTTATTCATCTTGATATTGATCCAATGATCAAGATCTTATTTTATTTATTTTAATTTAATAATTGTTTTAAATTTGACACCTTAACTTAATAGTTAACATATTGTTTTAAAAATTGACACATCACCAAACTCATATTCCAACTCTCACCTCTCTGGATTTCAAAATTGGTATAATGTACGAATTATAAATGGTGTGTTTGAAGTACAAGTGGTGGATGTGTAATTGCATATAAAATGTATAAGTACCCATTGATACAATATTTTGTAACCTTTTCACCATTTGATTGTTAATACATTTCTCATTTCCCTCTGAATTTCTCTCTCTAAACTTTTTCACTCTAATTGTACTAAAACTTGAATTACTCATAATTAAACATTAACATTTGGTATCAAAGCCGTTGGTATATGACTGAACAATCCCATGGCTGAAATTTTTGAAATTGACGGGTTTTCAAGGCTAAAATGGAATATTTTGTTCGGTTATGATGTTCCTCGGATTTTGATTGATTCTTGGGGTTTTAATGGATGAATATGATTGATTATAGGTTTATTGGATGCATAATGTATTTTTGATCAATCCTACCGGTTGAATTGTAAGAATTTATGGTTTAAGATGGTTAATTTGATGTTTTTATGCTCAACAGTCCACCATGAAAGTTTGTGAAGCTTTGTCAGTAAATATGCAGGCATTCAGCAAATTTGAATCAGATTTTGACGGTTAAAGTTTTCAGTAGATTTTTCTCTGCAAGATTTACCGAGAAATTTTTCTCGGTAAATGCTCGTTGATTGGAGGATATGTCTTTCTTGGAAAGCTACTTTCCTAACTCTTTTTCATACTTAAAACAAACACCCGAGAAAAATTTATCTGTTAATCAACTTGTTCCTTAGCCTTGATTGCTAGCTAAACTATTTAATGAGAAATATTTTTTTTCTTGGTAAATCCATTTGTTCCTTAGTCCTTATCCTAGCCAAACCATTTATCAAGAAATATTTCTCGGTAAACATTGATCAAGCATAAAAATATTTAAGAACCAAATTTTATTTTGACAAGTTTTAACAAAAAAATCTAAACCAATCAGATGTTGTCATGTGTCTTTTAACATCAGAACCAAATTTTGCTAAAAGTTGTCAAATTCAAAGGGGTGATTATCATTTTTTGCCAATTAAATTTTTAACATTCATCCCTTCAACTTTAGTAAAAACTTCAAATTTCATTAAACATTAAAATTAAAATTACAACTACTAATTAAACATTAAAATAGTTATAAAAAAATACGAATCCTAAAAATAAAAACACACAGTACCAAGGTTTTAGCCAGTTAGGGTCGTACGTTGGACATTTCACTTCGTCAACCGTCTTGTTTTCACACAATATTTATAATACATGTCGGCCGAGGTGCATTGATCTCGCAACGTGAAACCGGCATTATAAATTTGTTCAATTACCACTTTCGTCTTGTTGATTTTCTCCTGCAAATAGGTAACATATTGGCATTCAAACATGGAATTTAGACGCCGCAACGACTGTATTTCCCGTATTTCTTGTTCGCACCATTCCTTTTTTCCCTGGTTTTCGAACAACCGCCATCAGTTCTTCTTGAAACAGTGTGTCGTCCCGGATATCAGACGTGATACTGTTCTTCACCGCATCGAGGATCATAACGGGTCATTTGGATGAGGAAACCATTTGGATTTGTACTTGAAAGAGTAAAATGAAAGTATTTGAATGTGTAAAATGATATTTATAGTGAAAGGGTACAAAATAAAGAAATAATAAAAAAAAAACAACCAGCACGCTCTCAACGTTCAAACTTTTAAATAAAACGGTTAAAAATGGATGTCTTACATGCTCCCAACGTTCATTTGCATCGGTGGCTTCACTTGCCGAAGCCGCGAGCCGAAAAGAGCCGACAAGTGATGGGTAGTGGAACCGAGGTGCCGATCTCTGCCGATGGAGGAACTGAAGAAATGGAATCGTTTACACCCTTTACCCATACATTCTTGGTTAATGTTACCGCATGCACGTAGTTGTTTTCGTGCTTTAATTTCCCTAGCATTGTTAATGTTACTACTTTGTGTTTATTTACTTTATATATTACAATTATTTGTTGATTGTTTAAGTATATTATACATTGTAGTGCACACAATAGTTTTCCAAGAATATGAATATATCACCTCTTTTTATTGAACACTTCAATTCAAGTTGAAGGTATTCGATATATTAGTTCTTAATTTTTTTTCTTTCAAAAACATATGTCATGACGTATTAGTGTACAAGCACATTGATTAAATAATTAGAAATGGCATCCATATCATACATCCACGAGTTCAGGTCATCTTCTAATTGGATGTCACCAAATTTAGGATTTGATAGTGGTTTAAAAAGCAAAACATTGTTCCAAGACATATGACAACCTTTTTTACTAAATGCGTGTAATTGTGTTTGGGCGATTAAACTATAACATGTTTGTTCAATTACCATACGCATCTTATTACTTGTCTTTTTTTATATCAACATGATGACATAAAATATAACTTTATGAAGAACAATATTACGAAAAAAAAATAAATTACGAAAGTGAAAGAAAGATGTAATTGCAATATATTAATTAAAATTTTTTTGTTAGTATGGTTTTTCTGATATACATGTCATAGGATAAGATGTTTGTTCTTCACATGCTAATCAATAAAGATTGTGCCAAAATAACCGAATAAGATAGAGTGTGAGTATCAATGTGGAAAACGTATCTTTATTATTTAAATATACTAGTATATATAATTAGAAAAGGGATTTTAAAAAGTTTCTCATTAATTAATAGAAACAATTTTTAATTTTATTTAGAGAAAAAAAATCTTCTTAAACTTTTAATTACTTAAAAGAGTAAATTACAAATTTCGTCCCTCATATAAGTCAATTTTACAGTAACTAGCTTAAAGTAAAAAAGTTACAATTTTAGGCCTGAAGATGGTTAATTTTTGCGTCCAATCGCTAACGTTTGTTAATTTATCCCGTTAACTCCCCCACGTAACCAACATGTGAGGGTATAAGCGTCATTTACACCTTGACCAGGGTCTAAAAGTGTAAAAAAATTGACAACGTAAAGAACGAAAATTAAAGTTTACCCATATATGGGTCTGTAAAGTCTCTTTTCATTTTCCAGATATCCATCTTCATCACTAGATTCCAATTTCATTACCAGATCCATATAAAGAAAATAAAAAGTTCATTAAATTTCCTAAAAAAATACCCAAACAAATATATGTAAAATCACCAACGGTTGCAATCATCATCAGAAAAAAGATACATACATACACCATCTGATTTTTATATATTCATATCCCAAATTCATACATACACCCACTAATCCCAAATTCACACTTTATATATACAAACAATATATATATACATGTCGGATTCAAGTTCAAATACATGTTAGATTCAAACTCACGATATATATATATATGAAAATCTAAAAAGTATCTGATATGTAATGGATTTTTACATAAATTGTCAGTCATTCTTCCCTACCATCATATCTTATTATCTTTCATGGCTTTTCTTCTTTCTAAAAAATCCAACATAGTGGCGGCTTGGATCTGGTGTGGATCAGGCCACCACCGAAAATGAGTTTGGAATGGAAAATAAAGAAAGAAAGTACGGAAACGATATCTGCCAATCGATCTAAAGAGCCAATGGATTGGGACAAGATGGGGTGGGCGGCGAGGAGAGAGGCAACAAAGGTGGTGTCCGGCGACGAGGTGGTCGACGATAAGCTGGCCTGCAGTTGGAGGGTAGTTGACAGTTGGTGAAGGAATTGGATGGATGAATTGGGGGTGTATATGAGGGTGTATGTATAGATATAGAAAAATCAAGATGGAGAGATATATTGGTAAATTTCAATTTTCGTCCCTTACGTTGTCAACTTTTTGCACTTTTAGTCCCTGGCCAAGGTGTAAAAGACGCTTATACCCTCACATGTTGGTCACGTTAGGCGCGCGCGGGGGGGGGGGGGGGGTGTTAACGAGATAAATTAACAAACGTTAGCAATTGGACGTAAATTGCAAAAATTAAACTTTAGGCCTAAAATTGTAGTTTTTTTTTACTTTAAGCTAGTTACTGTAAAATTGACCTACTTGAAGGATGAAAATTGTAATTTACTCTTACTTTAAATACAAATGTACTTTTTAGCTTTCAAACTAGAGAAAAATCTTACTACATAATTAATTTTAAAAAATTGTTCATTTAACTAAAAATCGTTAACATATTCTCAATAACTTTTTTTTTCTTTCATAAAATATCAAAACTACTTGCACTTTCAAATAAATACATATATATACTTCCATCAACTTTAAAATCTTTCAGAACGCAACATACATTCTAAACAAACTCTGACTTTCAAATAAATAAAAATACAAACATTAACTTTCAAAAAGCTTCAAAGCTTAAGTTAAATTAAAACTTTAAAATATATTAAATACATTATTATCAATTATATTTGATAATGTTAACTAATATTATCAATAAATCACATTAAATTTTCAAAGGACTGTTATATTGTCATTTTTAATTCTTATTAAATCTTTGAAATTGCTAATCGCATTAGACTTACACTACCGTATATCTATTAACCCTCATAAAGTATGTCATTGCTGAATCTTTTAAAAATTTGATATGCGAATTGTCTGATTTATCTTTTATCTACTACATTAATCTATTTGTTTCCTTTTTTATTAAACATAAATCTATTTTTTTTTTGCTTATAACACATTTAATTACACTTCTAATTAATCAATTTCTAATTTAAAATATATATTTATATATATATATAGAAGGGTACCTGCGAATGCGGCGGCGACGGTGGCGGCGACAGTGTGGCGGTGGCGGCGTCGGCGGTGGTAGTCGAGACGGCGGTGGTGGCGGCGGCGACGGGTGGTGGTGGTAGCAGAGACGGGTAGTGGTGGTGGTGACGGGTGGTAGTGGTGGCGGCAAGTAATGTAGGTTATTGATGAAAAGTGTGTAGTGTAGTTATTTTAGGAGTTAAGGGTTAATGTTGTAAATTAATTCATTAAGGATATTGTAGGTATATCAAGTGGAGATGTTTATAATAGTAAAAAATAATAAGGGGTATTTTTGGTATATCAAATCATCTTTTGAGAAAATAAGGGGGGTCATTTGCTTTATATATTAGTATAGATAATATTATTAGCTCATTATAACTTAACTTTTTATGAAAATATTGATTTATTAAAAACTATTTTATAAAAAACATTTGAATATATTACATGAAAAAAACAAATGATACATTATGATCTCTCCAACTTTTATACACCAACCTTGACAGCCACTACCAAAAACTCAAATATTATACAAAATTATGATATTGTATAAATTATTTGTTAAGCCACATCGTGCGGGTACCATGTTAGTAAACTATTAAGGAAAATATATGCTAATTACATTGTTGATAAATGTATAAATCGAGAATATCACCACATAAAATCAATCAAAAAAAATTTATTGTAATATAGTTGTTTTAAGTATAACTAAAGTGCAAACATTACAGTGTAGAAACAGGTCACGGATTCGAACTCGGGCTACCCAAAGACAAGCAAACATTGTCTGGGTTGGTCCTATGGTCAGTTAGTCTCCAAAGGATTCATAGGGTTAACGATTTCTCCGCCGTTCCAAACTTTTTATAAAAGCTAAAGTGTTGAAAAATGTCAACTGGAAAAGTTATCTATCTCAGCGTTAAGTAAGCTAGTATCCTTATGTGTGGCGAAAAATATAAAACTTGGAACATAAAGAAAACAAGCACAAAACGAGTTGTGTTGATGGTTCGTATTTGGTTAGAGGAAATAAATAGTTTCTTGGAGCACAATTTGTGATTAAATAAAAGTGTTCAATTGATTCATATATTTAGTTTAAGGTACACAATTTTTTAACTTTTAATAATATTGAATCTAAACTTTCACTAAAAAGGATGTTTATAATATCTTACATAGGTTATAAATCAAAAATGATAAGGCCACTAAAGTGGATGTTTTAGGCTCCATATTTTCTAAAGTCCCAAAATTTGTATATATGTGTAGTATTTAAAAAATCACAATTATTTACTTACCAAAAAATATCATAATCAAAAACTTAATCAACATCATTAACATTTTATAAACAAGAAGCATTCATCATGTGAATTATTTGATTATAGTACTAAAATAAAAGTTAACTTAGCATCTATATCAAAACAATATATCTGATACGAAAAATACATCTTTATGTTTTTCAATCGAAACTGTTCTTTATTAAAAATCTTGACATTGATCGATAAGTTTCATTCTTCACATATATAAATTTCCCATTTTTATATTCAAAAAATGAACTTAAGGTCCATGTTTGAAGTATTAAAAAAATATATAAATAATGTAGATACATCGGTTAAACTCTTCATAACTGAAAGTTATTTCGGAAGTAGTTTTGTAATTAATTATTTATCAAACAAAATCTAATATCAATCCCAAGAATACCAAAATAGCTACCTTAAGCAATGTTTTCGTGATTGGACCGCACGTCAAACCGGTCTCCTTACTGGTTCACTAGTCGGACCGGTTCAACCGGTCAGAACGGATTAAAGAACCAGATAAAGTATAAATATAATATAATATATAATAAAAAAATATGTATATTGAGTTGTACCCGGGGTACCGTACCCTTGCTTAATTTGTGCCACGCACCACACTATTATATTTCATTAATAAATGAGAAAATAGCTTAGATACCCAAAAATTATCTTCAATATACGAAAATACTCAAGTTTTTTCATGTTTTAACAAAATACCAATCAAAATCACAAATCAAGCTAGAGATTCGCAAAATCTGGCAAAATCGTAAATCAGACTGGAGATTCGCATGCCCACTTTGCGATTTTGCCAAAATCGCAAGCCTGATTTGCGATTCTCCAGCCTGATTTGTGATTTTACGATTTTGACTTTCTAGAAAATACAAAAATACCCAAGGGAAAACTTAAAAAATGGTTGCTACTTTTGGAAGACAAAAGCAAATAAGCAAATAACAACATGAATTCAATACAACCTAATAAGTTCGATAAAAAAACATAACTTCAATACCTAATACAACGTTTGCATCTAAAAATTACCTAAGTTAATAGATCCAAAAGGTGATGAGTGTTATTTTGATTGAGATTTAGATTTCCCTTTATTTGGTGCCGGACGAGCTTTCGTTTTAAGCTGCTAAATACCTTGAGATGATCCTAATTACAGCATATTATATTATATTATATCCTAATTAAAATACATTGGGTGAAGAGGGAAGTTTGGTCTTTTATAATCTGACCACCATACTTTTGACATTTTCTTATTTTTGCCCTTCTACTATTTGGTCTTTTATAATTTTTTCACTAACCTTTTATCATTTGTAGTTTCACTACAAAATTTTTACCGTGCTTTTATTTCTACCCGAACTTTTTGGTCTTTTATAATTTGTTCACGAACCTTTTATCATTTATAGTTTGACCACCAAACTTTAATCATGTTTATAATTTTACCCCCTACTTTTTAGTCTTTTATAATTTGGTCACCAACCTTTTATCATTTTTTAATTTTTTGCTTTTAACATTTGATTTCCCTTTCAGTTCAAAACTTTTTCTGTTTTCTATCACATTTAAAATCATAATTCCATAGTGAAACACGTGTATCAACCCTAGTTACAATCATTAATTTGGATGTACGACTCACATCACCGTGTCAAGATTTCAAAAGACCTAAAGTAAATGCTCTTTACTTGGCCCTTAGAAAGATGACAACATAATACGAGTAGTGTTTTGAAAAGATCAATATCCACATATGACCTTTTTGGTCGATGGGCTACTCCAAATGGCTACGACCCTTATTTATAGTTTTATTAACAATCTAGGCCTTAGTGTCTGCTAGGCCTTAATGGTTAACTCTTTTTTTTTTGAGTTTTTCTCTCAACTAAAGAGATTATAAGGAACTTAATCAATTACACTTGTTATCTATGAACCTTTATAGAGCATTTACAACTTATCTTAATCTTCTAAATTTTCAAATTTTGAGATGCATATAATACCATTAATACTTAAATATAATTAATTCAAACATTCATTTTAGTAACTTGACAATGTCAAAGGTTTAATTTTATTAACAACTTAAACCTTAATATATACTTTCCTTAAGTATCAAGTAAAAATTCTTCATTTTTATAACTTATGTTTTCCTTAAAAAAATTAGTTGATTAATATTATCATCATATTCAACGATACATTTTTTTCCTTTTCAAAAAGGTATAAGTAACAAATCACGTTCTCTTTTCAACTATTAGCACATGCGATAACAACCATCATAATCTGTCATAGCCTGCTGCATTACACGGATATTATGCTAGTTTTATAAAATGAGCGACTATATAATATAGTATTACTCAACCATTGAGTGATAGCTCAGTGGCCAGGGCTTCACTGTCCGGAGGGGATGTTGGCTTGGAGGTCATGAGATTGAATCTTGATTCCCTATGACTTCGGGCATTTACCTCTTGATCGAAAAAAATGGTTCCTAAGTCTCAAAGGGGGAACCATCGTGGGAACGAGTTTCACACCCGGCTTTGCTGGGG
>JAOXNX010000001.1:12763573-12782429 GCA_028566075.1 Solidago caesia | reverse complement strand
AGAAAGACCACCATTACTTTTGGAAAGCCATGGTAATCGCATATATTCATTTCTTACATGTTCCTAGAATGCACACCGTTCCTATCATGAATTGGTATACATGATGGTGGTTCTTCTGATTGTTGTTTTCTGTGTTGTTCAGACCTGTTTTTGTTGTATACATCTCTTGTGTTGTTCTTTATACGGTGTAGATGAAGGTGAGGACAAGGGATATCACGGAGTTAATGGTCGATGTGAAGACATATATGGTGGTCATAACTCATGATGACGGTGGGATGGTTGCCACAAAGGAACAGAAAGGAAAGGATATGAGTAAGGAGTGTTCATCCCTGTTATTTTTGTTTGAAAATGTCTTCAACGTTCTAAGTATTTGATTACAAAAATGACAATGTTTTTGTTCCTTGATTGTCTAATTTCATTCATTCCTTTGTGCCTTTATTTCCTTTCACAGAGTTTTCTCTTAAACCTCTTTTACGAGTTATTATATAAAGCATTATATGTTGTTTAATCCGCTACATAAACTGCATATACAAAAATATAATGCACTGATAATCCTCCGCTCCTTTCTTAACCACCATTGACAATCACATCTTTATGGGTAGATACACATGCATATGTTTATTATTATTTTTTATAATTAAAAATTATAAAAAATCAGTTATAATACAAAACTAAATAGATAATTAAATAAGATAATTGTATAAAAAGAAAAGTTTGATTAAACGAATAAGGGAAGTTTTATTAATAAATTAATAGATGTATTATAGATATATTACGTGGAGATATTTAAAATAATTAAGAAGATTGAAGGGCATATTTGGTTTTTCAATTCCTTGTCTTATATTTACACCATCTAGTCCCTCTAATCTCGGTTGTATAGACACGCGTTTCTTAAAACACAAGTCCGGGTGTTAACTTGTTCGGCTTTTTAGTCAATTCGTTATATACGGCATATATAGTCACATAATGACTCTTAAATATTAATTACACGGCTATATTAGTAGGCCTGTAAACGAACCGAACATAAACGAGACCTTGTTCATGTTCATTCGTTTAACTTAGGGTGGAAGGAGTGGAAACTCCTATCCCTCCAACCCTCCCAAAATGACCCAATTATACTCCTCCACCTCATTTCAACCCTCCAGCCCTACATCCAACCCTTTTTAGTGGCGCTCATCGCTTCCAACCCTCCCAAATAATTTTTTTTTTCTTTTTTTAATATTTATAATTTATTAAACAATTAAATAAAAAAGTACATTGCATAAAAAAGAAAATGACATAATAGTTAAAACACTAAATTAAATCTTCAATCGGTGTTGGTTGAGCCGCTGGGTTATTGAGGTATGCTAAGTCTTGAGCCACTATGTGCTCCGTAAGATCAAATGAAGACGATGATGGATTTGTTCGACTAGTAACTCCGGTAGTGCAGTGTCGTCATAAACTGGCGGAATCGGCTGATCCATTATATGAACCGGTGATATTGCCCTCCCGTCGTCTTTTATAATCATATTGTGCAATATACAACACGTGTAAACGATTTTACCAATCTTGTCGACGATCGTAGGACGGAGATGGCGTTCCAAAATCTTTCATTTTCCCTTAAGAACACCAAAAGCTCGTTCAACATCCTTTTTGCCTACTCTTGTAGTTTCTTGAATTTATTTTCCTTCGGGTCAGTCAGATACGGGTATGCTTTGACAAAAGTCGAGTACTTAGGATGGATTCCATCGGTAAGATAATATCCCCGTTTGTAGAAACGTCCATTTACAACGAATGATGAGTTAGAAGTCGTTCCATTTCGCTCCCTAAGATACAATGTTGATTGATTCAAAACGATTGATATCGTTAAGCAACCCGGGAGGACCAAAAATTGCATGCCAAATCCATAAATCTTGTAAAAAAACGGCTTCAAGCATAATAGTCTGGTATGGGTGGTCACCTTCCTTGTATTGCCCTTTCAAATGTTTAGGACAATTTCGCCAAACAAAATGTGTGCAATCAAGGCTACCGAGCATTCCCGGAATCCGATGTTTGTGTTCATGCGCCTCGAATACGCGCACAACGTCATGACTTGTCGGCTTACATAAGAACTCGTGGCTATATATATGTATATCGATGATCCTGGTACAAAAATGATCAAGGCATTCACGTGACGTTCTTGCAACCATGCATAAATAGTCGTCAAAGTTATCCGGAGGATCTCCCGTTGAGAGTTGTTTAATTGCCGACGTGCATTTTTGTAGAGCCGTAAAGCTTGTTTTCCCCCTCTGGTCTTCGCCCTCTTGAAAATACCTGAATCGTTGTTCAATGTCGACAACAAATTTTTAAAAACAAGCTTTTACTCATCTGAAACCTCTGACGAAAAAGAAACTCGCCAAACTTTGGTTCTTCAACGAAATAGTCACGCATTAAAGTCTCTTGAGCTTGTTCCCGAAAGCGTTCGATATAGGTCCGGTGATCGGTAGAGCTTGTCATGTCTTCTTCAAGCGATTCGACAACAGATTGCAAAAATGGTAATGTACTACCCGTGGATAACTCTGGAAAGGTAGGCAAAATTAACTCGTCTAAAGAGGAAGCCGATGAATACATTTTGTTGATAAATTGGGTGTGTTTTTGTTAGAGATTGTTTAAAATGGTTGTGTTTTTTGGTTGTGGATTTGAAAAAGAAGTCGAAGAGTATATATAGTAAAATAATAGGGTACTAAATTATTATTTTTTATTGGAAAAGGGTGCAACGGATCTTTTTTGATGGAATGGACCGTTGAACGGTCGAAATATGTGAGGGATGCACCGTGAGAATGAATCTCGCTGCCTTCCACCTTTTCTTCATCTCCCTTAGGCGGCGACGGTGTTCCTTCCATCTCCCCGCCATCACTCCATCTCTCCACCTTCCACTCCTTCCACCCTTAACGAACGGTTCACAAACGGATAAACGAACATAAAGTTATGTTCATGTTCGTTCATTAAGAAAATTGGCTTGTTCATGTTCGTTCATTTGTGTTCATGAACAAAGGTTCACGAACATAAACGAACGAACACAAACGAATGAATACGAACAAATACTAATGAACAAACATATAATTATAAGTATTAGAATTTAAATTCAATATTACAAAATATCCATCACCTAAAATAGATGATGAGGTATTAACTAATATATATAGTATTGCTATAAATAAAAGTTATATTATAAATGAATACATACGAACAAATGTTCACGAACATAAACGAACGAATGTTGACGAACATAAATGAACGAACGTTCACGAACATATTATCGAACGTTCGTGAACATAAATTAATGAACGAGGGTTATGTTCATGTTCGTTCATTTAGCTAAACGAATAGATTTTTGTGTTCATGTTCATTCGTTTAACTAAACGAATTAACAAGAACGAACTTCCTGCCGAACGGTTCATGAACTGTTCGCGGAACGTTCAGTTCGTTTACAGCCCTATATATTAGTGATAACAATTATAATAATTATTATTACCCCAACTTGCTCGACACTATAAGCTGCTTACTAATTTTGCTTATACGGCATATACTGTCTTTATACACATGCCTGCCTATTTATGAGTAAATACAACCCGTTTCACCTAGAATATATTACTTTTAATTGTATAATAATATCTGCGTAATTTGGGATGTTACAAATATTATGATGATCACTCGTTTCATCATCTTCAGACTATTCGTCTACATAATTTTTTATTTTTATATTTTGGTTAATTTGGGAGTCTGACCGGCTTTGCGAGCCGACTGATTTCAGGGCGACCATCCGTTTTGCGGGTAACCCGAAGTCATTACGAGTGAACTTCTGTGGCCAACAGGGCGTATATTTTCTTGCTCCTATGATTCGAACTTGTACCTCCTAGTATTTTTCATCTACTAAGTTTGAGCCAACATTAAAATCATCACTTTCTTCCACTAAGAAGTTTTTGTTTGCTTTGTTTTTGTGTTTGAACTTGATTATATTTCTGAAGAGTTTTTCCTTTTTCCTAGCCTCTTAAACTTTAAACTTGACTTTTATTCATCAGAATTTGGCAAACCTTCGGGATTTAGAATAAATTGAGTCACGGTCAAAGGATTTGCTAGGCTTTGGTGATGGTCATCCGAAGCATGAACTTGTTTCAAGGATTGAAAGGTTAAGTGGGATTGTCATTGTAGAATCTAATATGGCAATGACGACATGAGATTGTGAAAAGAATATATATGATTATAGTTTACCCTAACTAACGACTCTTAGAATTATCGAAAAGGGGGGATGCACCAAAAACTTTTATAATACTTTGCGCTTTTGGGCATGGTGTTCCCTACGCGCAAATCAACTTTATGCTCCAAATAGTTTCCACGAAGCCCAATGTTTTGCAATTTGCATCATGTTTCCCAAAAGTAATAAATCACGTGAATTTTTTTTTAACCATGTACTCGTACTATTTTATTTGTAAATAATATATGGTTATTGTAATTGACATTAACTTTTCCATGACACTGATAGACTAAATGCGAGAACTATCATAAAAGGTTGTCGTATATCACCGATAATAAAAATTACTCCAATGAGATTGCGCGGACACTATGCTAGTTATTATAGGGATGAGCAAAAAACCGATACCGACCCGGTACCGATGGGGATTCGGTTTCGGTATCGGTTTTGATTTTGGAACGAAATCGGTTTCGTACCAATCGGTTTAATATCGGTAATACTGAAATTAATACCGAAGTTTTATGGGTCATGCGACTATCTCTAAATTAAAGCCATGTAAGCCTTTGGAACGAAACGAGCTGCTTAACTTTAATAGTTCCTTCTTCGTAAAATTATCCTCATAAAGACTGACCATTGACGGATACTATCGTATAAAAACACATTTAAGATTACTTATGTGTCTTGCATACAAAACATGCTATTGATTTGATATGGCTATGCCGCAAACAGAAGTTGATCCATTCACATCTGTCTACAATATTTAGGATTACTTTTGTTTTGCATGGTCTCGGAGAATAGCACATTAGCCTTCTTCTAATCTAATTCCAAGTCGCTAGGGTCTGGCTATTTGTCCACCAATTGGACTTTTTTCATGATGGGATGGCGTCGGCGATGAACCATAAGTATTGAGTAAACTGCTATTCCATAATCAAAACTAAAAGCAATGGCAGTGGCACAGATTGCGAGTGACCCATAGCACAAACTTTTTAAGTTCTAACACTAGCCTCTTATCCGTGCAAAGTAACGTTAACGATTATATTGTTATGATTTTTAAGCATTTTTTAAAGGATTTTCACTATTTTTAGCATTTTATAAGCATTTTAACATTTTTGTTAGTTTTCATTTCCCATTTAGTTGCTCAAATACATCTTTATAAGTTTTGTTACTATAAAAATCTTTCAAAAGTTTAAAGTTATCCACATTGAGTCATTGACCGGTATCCCAAATTTCGTTGACCCATAGCACCAATAAAAAACTAACGTGTTTCGAAAAAATTTACATTACATGGGTTAGGCGGACCCGTAGCCCGGGCAACCCCTACCCCTAAAGTAGTTCCACCCCTTGGCAATGGTTAATTTCGGTCAAATGATACGTCCTGAAAAAACCTGTATCGATACTGGTACCAACCAAAAATTTTCAATACGTTATTGGGTTTTTGTTGTTGCCCAAGTTCATTATCGGTACTAACCGGTACAAGACCAGTTTGGTACAGTTTCAATTTCGCTCCCTTTCTCGTCCCTAAGTTATTTTTTATAACATTTAAATTTGTTAACGCTAGAAATCCAAAAATACAAATTGAAAAAGAAAACATAAATTCTGGTTATAATCTATTAAACGTGGACGGACAAACAATTACCCAAAAAACTTACGTGTTTCCAGATCAAAATCTAGGCATCGTTAAAAACAACTAATGATATACTATTATAAAACCAGACAAAATATAGTAATAAATTAATAATAACTAGACGGAAGCTCGCGCGATACGGCGGAGATGGTGGTAGCAGTGGTGGTGGTAGCGGTGGCAGTGTGGTAATGGAAGTGACGGCGACGGGTGGTGGTGGCGACGACAACGGCTGGTGGGGACGGCGGTGGCAGCGACAGATGGTGGCGGCGGCGACAGGAGGCGGCGGCAGCGGCGGTGTGGTTATTAATGTAAAAATAGTTGATGTAAAAGGGGTAGTGTATTTATTTTAAGGGTTGAGAGATATATGTTGTAAATAATAGTTATTTTAAGAGTTGAGAGATGTATATTGTAAATAATTTCATTAAGGGTATTATAGGTATATTATGTGAAAATATTTAAATTAGTTAATAAATGATAGGGGTAGTTTAGTATTTTCAAATAGTAAAGACAATAGAAAAAGAAGGGCATTTTTGTCTCATCAAATCATCTTTTGAGATTTTGGGAGAGGGTTCCTCTTTTATAAAGGAATATAGATATATGTTTCTAAAAAGTATTTTGTAATTATTTAAGGCAACTAAAATTTAGAAATTATTTATTTATATCAAAGTAGAAATGTGTCGCTCAAATAGAGCATGATGTGTCGGTCAATAAAAACTTCAATCATGTTTTAGTTATATTGATAGATACTATAAACGCTGGTGGACCTCAATGGTATCTGAATTTCACGTGAACCACGTGCTTTTTTAGCGTAGTTTAAAATTTCGTAAATAATTTTAGTTATTATTAAATGCACCAAGTTCAACTGCCTTGTGTTACAAATAATATTTAATTAGTCTACTATATTGTTACTGATAAAGAAAATTGTGCACCTGTTCAGTCCTGGATTCGTCACTGTCTTTAAATAATTTATAAGCTTATATACTTGTTTAGTGTTTTTTCTATATGGAATTTGGATTACCCAATGAAAATTTGGAGGGCTACTTTTATGTTATTAGTAAAAGAAGAAGGGAATAAAAGGGAGCTGGACTCACAAAGCCATGAAAGGCTCCTAAAAGCTAAGTGCCAATTCTACCTAAGATAGTAAGATCGATGGAACACACTCTAAGATGGTCCAATAATACTTTGCCTATTGACTCGGTTAGGCTCTTTTTTTTTCAGGAGATATTTTATATAAAAAGTATCTCCAATAGATTCAATCATTAACAGAATGATGGTCAAAGATATGTAAGTCCATTATAGAGTGAAACGTAATCGAATCATAAATGAAATCTAGATATGTCCTTTCAAATAGAGATCCATGAATTGGTCTTGTTCTTTTTAGCAGATAAAAGAGGCATTATTTGGTGGAAACAAAAGGGTGTGTTTTTGTGGGGTTAGAACACAAAAGAAAAAGATTTAAACATATAACTTTATTTTATGGAGTTGAACTTCAATCCTTTTTATCACACTTTGCTTAAAAGTGTATAAGAGTATGGTATTGATTACACATAAGGGCTAATCAAGTTGTGAAAATAATCCAATGTCCATACGTCTCTAGTGGATTTCTTTTGTTGCAATAACACATTGGTTAGTTGCAAATGATTGATGAAGTCTTCTATCTATGTTTTTTTTTGAACGACGTGTTTCGAATCACCTCCAGCTCAGTATACAAGGGTGAATGTCATTCAAGATAGACTACAGGTTTGAACTCATGACCTATGAGTAAAACCTCATATGCATCTGTCAGTTGATCTGACTTCATTTGCCTTTTATCTATGTAAATAGTATGTAGCCTTTTTCTTCTTGGAAGTAGTACTATATGGGTAGAGATATTTCTAGTCATATGCCACCACACGACATAATGCCCATACAACGAATGTCACTACCTACATTGAGATCTATATTCTGTACTACACTTTTTTTTTCTTTTTTTTTTTTTTAAAACGACAGAAATGTATTAATATATGGAGCAACTAGCAAGACGCTAGTTGCCAATAAGTACAATTACAATTACAAAGAAAAGTAACGACTAAGATACAAAATAAATCTCAACACGAAACAAACAATGACTAAAAACATTGGAATTTAACTGCTAAGACTACAAAATGGATGAAAAAACTCATGCCGATTACGATACACGAGACATGAGAAAAATCCCCGTCAACAGAGGCCGTGCCACCGGTTTTCACTCTGTGACGTTTTTGATGTAATCCCAAACAAGTCCCAATGACACGACACCACCAAAGCAACATAATCACATGCAACAAAATGACGAAATCTACAAATCTGTTGAGCATACTAAAAGAAGTAATTCCGGGATTCATCCAGTATCCAAAGGGTTCTCGACACAGTTATTCCAAACGTAGCTTCGCTTCTTGTCGCGGTTAGTTATCCAAAGATAAGAAGTGGAGACAATGTCATTGAAAATATCAGACGAACTAGCGTAGGAACCATTATGAAGGTTGTTGTTTCAAATATGCCACCACCAAATGAACAAAATAGCCTCTAAAATATAACGTTGGAAGGAAGTAATAGGGAGAACCAAGTACCAAGACACCAACTCAATAGGTTCCGCGGAAGGAATATTATGATTAATCCAAGCACTAAGTTTGGTTCGTACCTCACAGTTGTAGGTGCAATGAAAAAAATATGGCTAGTATCATCGTACCCATCAACACAAAGATTGCACCGGACCGTATTGATATCAACACCCCGGCCAAAAAGATTAACATGAGTCGGGATACCATTTCGTAGAAGCCGCCAAGTGAAGAGGTTAACTTTTTTGGGGACATGTTTGTTCCATCTGGTAACCATCGAGCAATGGGGGAGAATTTTTTTATCAATGAAATGACGAATAGAGGAAACAGAGAAATTGCACTTACCTGCAAGGTCCCAAGCCCATTTATCATCACCACCGGCCCACTCATTTGGAAGAATCTCAGAAAGTTGATTGAATTGTAGGCTTGTAGCCTCTCAATACCATCTCTAATGTCACGTCTCCATTGCCATTGCCATGCATCATTGAAATATCTATCATAAACCATGCAATCTTTGTCCCTTTCCAAAGCGTACAGCCTAGGAAATCTGGTCCCTAAATCAGTCGCACCACACCATATATCTTTCCAAAACCTCGTTGACTGACCGTTACCAATGCTCCTACTTATAACATTACTTGGAAGCGATTGTTTCTCATGTAAATGTCTAGCCGCCTCTGTTATGTTCTTCCACAAACCCTTAGACTTCGCTGTCATTTTGAAAAAACAATCCGGACCATGAATGTCAGAAACAATACGCACCCAAAGACTATTCTGGTTATTGAGACCCTTCCACCTCCATTTGTACAAGAGAGCAAGGTTCATAGCATTCAAGCTCCCTAAACCGATCCCTCCTTGTTCTTTTCCAGCCAAAACCATTTCCCACTTCGCCCAATGAATCTTTCTTTTATTCGAATTACCGCCCCAGAAGAACGAAGCTCGCATTGATTCCATGGACCTGAACACACTTTTAGGCACACGAAAGATAGAGAAAAAATAATTGCCAAGAGATCCAAGCACAGAGGAAATGAGAGTAGATCGACCACCTATGGACAGAAGATTTGCTTTCCAACCCGAAAGGCGTTTTTTGAATTTGTCAAGAATTGGTTCCCAAGTAGAGACCCTTTTAGAACTACCACCAATAGGAATTCCCAAATATTTAAACGGCAATTTCTCCGCTTTACACCCCATCCTTCTAGCAATACGGGTAATCTCAACACTTGAAAACCCCACCCCAATAATAGAAGATTTCTCAAAATTAATTTTGAGACCCGAAATGCCATAGAAAAATCTCAACGCCTTTGAAACATTCTCCAAATTCCTCACAGACCAATTCCCTACAACAATAACATCGTCAGCATAAAAAAGGTGAGAAATCGATACCTGATTAAGTTTAGCTCCCGTGAAGAGTCCATTCCGAACCATATTGTCAATAGCAATGTGTAATCCCTCCATAACGATGATAAACAAGAATGGAGCCATCGGATCAATAGCAATGCTGCTTTTTTTTTTCTTTCTAATTAATCACTTCCGATCATTACCCCATAAATTAATTTGCTAATTTTGATCTCGTCGCATATGACATATAATTAGGGATGACAATGAATCGGATATGGATCGGATGTTGTCATATCCATATCCATATCTATATCCATTTAATTTTTTTTATCATTCATATCCATATCTATATCCATATCCATTTAAAAAAAATAAATCATCTATCCATATCCATATCCAATGGATCAGATAGATAAATGGATATCATTGGATGTTTTTAAAATATTTTCGTAACATAACAACAACTTGAAATGTGTAGTAAGCATCGTTGCCATCAATACAAACGTTGTTACAATATTTTACTATCAAAAGTCATGGTTTTTTTTATATTATAGAATCAACAGTCATGGTTGTTACAACTTTAGCTTGTACCACCAAAAGACATAATGTGTTTCAAACTTTTTGCGATACAAAAGTCTAACAAATTGAATAAACAAAAATACTAAGATTTTACTACTAGCTTAATTCCAATTGCATACTTTTTGGTTGCAACATTCAGATTTCAAGAACATACCAGCTCAAAATTTGCAATTCATATATACATCTAATAAAAATGTAAAAGATGCTAAACACATATACATTTATATATGTAATAATATAATTAAAAATAACAAATGTAATTAACTTCGGTTAATGGATGACATCCATGGATGAAAATTTTTATCCATATCCACTCCATTAAACATTCATATCCGTTCTACAACTAATATTCATCCACTTAACGACATCCATATTCACCAATAACGGATCGGATCAGGTGGATGTTCATTGGATAGGATTACCATTGCCATCCCTACATATGATTTCCTTTTTTTTTAAATGAAAATAAGAAAGCCTTCATGTTTGATTTACTTCTTGGCTCAATTTTTTTATTTTAACAAAGAAACCATTTCTTTCATAAATTAACTAAATGAATTCATACATATATATAAAAAAAAGTTATCAATTACGAGACTTGAACAAACAATCTATAGGTTGATTAACACATAATACATAAATCAAAGCCAAAGGGTGTAAAAGTAGTTCTTAGATCAATATCATACTAAACTAGATGGGCATTCGGGCGATGCAACAACGACAATACCCAGCTTGCGAGGTTTCGTGACGACGTTAATTTCAAACCAAACACTTATATAAGAAAATGATAACATAGTACTCGCGCAAAGTATAGAAAATAATGTTCCGATAAATTAAAAAAAATTATTATTATTTTTCATAATAAAAAAAATTATAAAATATAAGTTATAACAAATTAAATTGATGAATAAATAAAGTAATTGTACAAAAAAAAAAGTTTGACTAAACAAATAAGAAAAGTATAATCTTTTCTAATATATAATAAAAGAGAAACCTAAAATAGTTTTTGGTTAAGTCTACACCATTGGATGATTTCCACTCTTGATGATCTAACTATTCATTAATTTTGATAATGTCATATTTGACCAAGAAATAAATCAAAACATATTTAGCCTTTTTTACAATTTTATTTGTCAGTTTTCTTTTTTTAACTCCTCATTAATACAATAGAAATTATCCATTACCATAAATATTATAAACTAATAACTTTTAATGATTGATTTTTTATTTAATTACATAAATAAATTATTGACATACTAAAGTGTTTAATTATTTTTTTCCAACTCATATATTAGATCAAAGTTATAGGAGATCGTATCAATAAGCAATTTAATATGAATTCATACTTAATTTGAACGGCAACATTATATTACTAATGAAAGACCAACTAGCAACACACTAGAGGCCAAATGATATTAAGTTTATTAATATGTTGATTGTTATAAAATAAATAAAGTTTTAAATTTTAGTTTGTTATATATGTTTGTCACCAGTAATTTTGATGTTAACGATTAAGTTCATAACAAAAATTAAGAGATGTAAATATATAATTGGTATATTAAAAATTTTGGTGATGGAATTAACTGAATTTTTTTGTTATTGTATATTTTTTTTTTCTTTCAAAATGTGTGATATAATATAATGAAGATAAATTTGTTTTAATATTAAAAAAAATGTTTTTTTACACCAAATGATGCAATAATTTGATTTGGAGATGTTCTAGCAAGTGTCATACTTAATGTCTAATTAATCTTTTATGTGTTACCAATAAATATGATTGTAAGCTCTTATGAAGCTTTATCATGTGATTAGTTATATATATTTTACTGCGTATTACACGGAAAATAATCTAGAAGTGTAAATGCTTTAATAAGTACTAGAAGTGTATCCGCGCAATGCACGACAATGGATGTTATTTCCAAAAAAATTTAAATTGTAGTGTACATAAAATTCGTAAACTTCATTCATTACATGCATCAAAGGGTGATGGTGACCGACGACTGGTTTCAATGACCGTCGGTTCTAAATTGTCTAAAATACGGATATATAAAAAATGCATTTGTTATCATTGCTATAATATTTAAAAATAAAAATTATTATGTAATTAATATATTGTGTAACTAATATATATTGAAAATAAACATTAAATGATAAACTAAAAAAGTAAATACTTTAAAAAATTTTAAAATTTAAGACACCCTTCAAACATATTATAAAGGAGTATAGATTATAAAAATATTTGTTTCATAAATCAACCTTTGATAATTATCAAAGTTACTCATTAACTAAAAATTTGTACCCTATAAGTAGAGGTGGAGTCATCAATAATCCATGGTTCAAGTGGTGAAACACCTAGGTTTTACCAAGGGCGGTTCTTAGTGGATTTAACCTAGTAGGTCCACGGACCTAGGTTAGATTGGAAAAAATTTTAGCGAGCATATGGAAAATTATGTTTGGACACATGTTATTCAAAGATTTGGACCTAGGTATATTATAAAATAAGCATTTTAAAGCATTTGAAGTAGATGAATTGTAATTGGACACACGTGAGTTTTAATCCTAGATCCGCCACTGCCAGTGTGTTACGAGGCGTGTTTTGTAGACTATCCTATTGGTTTGAGGTCCCGTCCGCGAAAAAGGACCAACCATGACTTGAAGTCGTAGGACTAGGGATGCTTTTGTTACAAATATGGTCAAAGAGTTCAAACTAGTTCACATAATGGCTAGATTTGATGGTCCTTGTCATTTTTCTCGTTTTTAAAGTATCTAAGGCCACACGGAGTGGTTGGATTTATGGAGAATTCATGGTCTCATGCCGGCGGGTTCACCACCGCCGGTATCAAATTTATGGCTCAAATTTATGGATGAATTTATATATAACTGATGGCCATAAATTCAAGAGAA
The DNA here is from genome assembly GCA_028566075.1 of Solidago caesia. Classification (NCBI taxonomy): domain Eukaryota; kingdom Viridiplantae; phylum Streptophyta; class Magnoliopsida; order Asterales; family Asteraceae; genus Solidago; species Solidago caesia. The sequence goes on along the minus strand of JAOXNX010000001.1, from coordinate 12,769,204 downwards.
AGAGAGTGTGTGTGTGGGGGATATGAGAGAGAGTGTGTGGGGATAGGAGAGAGAGTGTTTGTGATTGGAGAAAAATTTGGGAGGGTTGGAATTTAATGAGCGCCGGTGAAAATGGTTGGGAGGGTTGATTGGGAGGGTTGAATGGTTGAAATGAGTTGGCAAAATTTTATTGGCCGAATTTAGAAGGATTGATAAATTTTATTCAACCACTCCGCTTGTCCTAAGTTGTATGTATATATATATCACCCATTCATTAAAAGTAGTCCTTCAGCCCCAGAATTTGGTTGTCCATGGCATGGCTACATTAATAGTGTTCAACAACTTGACTAATATCTAAACTGTCCTATGATAATTTAAGGAATCAAACCCTTCCCCAAAAAGCAACTAAGAGATTATACATTGGGAAATAAATAATGTATATAAAGCCCTTCCCCAAAAATTATATAGGGGCTGTTTGGCAAGGAGCTTTTAGGAGCTTAAAAGCCTAAAGCTTTTTAAAAAAAGCTCTTTTTAAGATAGTAGTTCTGTTTGGATATGCATTTGAAACAAAAAGGCTCAGCCTCAAAAAGCTCCTAAAAGCCCCATAAAGTCTTTAAAATAAAAGCTTGGGTAAGGAGGGTTGACAAAAAAGCCCCAGCTCCTAGCCTCAACCACAACCTCCAACTCCAAGCCCCTAACCACAGCCTCAGCTCTAAGTTTTTGTGCCAAAAAAACCCATATTGTATATACAATAGGGGTGTAAAAAACCGTAAAATTGAAAAACTGGACCGAACCGAACCGAACCGAACCGTTTGATCCGAAACCCGAAAAAACCGAAAACCAAAAAATCGATGTAGAACGGTTCGGTTATTTTTAATTTCCGATACCTGTGGTTAACCAAACTGAATTGAATTTGATGTGTGCAATAACACATACATGTATCAAGGGAATATATTAGTTACATATTTATTTAACCAATTGCCTACATTTGTTGCCTAAAGTTGTAAAAATTTACTTATTTTCTTTTTAAATCTACATTAGCTTCAAACGCTTTTAGGTTTAGTTTTCTCATATATGCAATATACTTTTAACAAAACTTGCTAACTTTGTTTCAAATATATATCATACATATTACTAATATCATATAAAAAGATGTTAAGTAGTAAATCACAATTTAGAAACTTGCATTGTATGAAAATATGAATATAATATCACAAAAAATCAAAATTATATGTAATATATATTTGTTTACAAACAAATTGCTAATAATGGTTAAATAAAAAATTAATAGCTAATTATGTACATGGACTATAAAATTAAATAACTATCATTGACTATAATAATTGACAACATGAACTTTTATATTTTTATGACTTTAATAAATAATTAACCGATTTCTTTGACTAACCGAATTACGGGTAATCGCCTAGTACGATTTGGTTTCAAAAATATGTTTCAAGATTTTTAACTAACCGGACCGTTTGCACCCAGCATTGGACTAATGGACTTGGCCGATAAAATTAGAGCCCAATGATAACTATGAATGTAATCTAGATAAATGACTAGGCATGTTTACTAAAACACATGTACATTAACATCCCCCACATCCTTACGGGTTGAGTGAGCCGGATCAAACTCAATGACATAGCGAGACGGAACTTGAATTATACAAACTTGACCACCTGTGGCTTTGTGGCATTGTCTCGAACCGAGCAAGTCGAATGTCAATGTGGATGTGTTTGGTGGGTTAAAGTTGCACCGTGATAAACGACATGTAAACAACACTTAATTACATTGCCATATTAGACTAGAGTCAGTATAATAAAGTATGCAACTCGAGTAAGAGATTACAAAGCCAAGAGGTCTTGGGCTCTTGGCCACTACATTCGCAACCCCACGATATTTGGCATCAGGACTAGCTCGATTAGGTAGCTTGACTCTTAGATGACTATGACAAAAGTTGCTATACTACAATACTTTCGTTAAAACTGAATATAAGTGAATATTCTTTGTATGACATTGGTTGGATCTTTTTGACCCGTTTTGTCATTACGCAAGTTATTAGATGTATACATTGGATCAGGACGGGACCTAGGGGTGGGCGAAGTGGGCGACAATTTAGAATTTTCTAATACTAGGTTTATTTATGTATAAATCTAAAACTAAAAAATGATAAATTAAGGCAAAAAAAAAATTGTAACCCAAATCGCTCCATACTTTTTTGCAAAAGGGTTGAATTTTGGAACGGGTCAATTAGTTATAGAACATAGCAACATAATACATCGTCTCTAAACTATATTCATTTTCTGAATATTATCGGGACCTAGGGGTGGGCGACAATTTGGAATTTTCTAATACTAGGTTTATTTCTGTATAAATCTAAAACTAAAAAAGGGAAAATTAAGCCAAAAAAAAAAAATTGTAACCCAAATCGCTCCATACCTTTTGCAAAAGGGTTGAATTTTGGAACGGGTCAATTAGTTATAGAACATAGCAAAATAATACATCGTCTCTAAACGATATTCATTTTCTGAATATCATTGTGCGTTATAATTAACATAGAGTATATACTTCCAATTTTCTTGTGAATGTGAGGGTGGCAAGAGACTTTTTTTGTCCCCTTGACAATTTAATATAAAAGAGTTGCTTTCTTTCTCATTATATGTCGATAAATTATGAAACACGTTGATTATTTTCTGGAAAAACCAAGACTTTTGTTGATTGAAATAGTTTCTTTATTATAAAAAAAAAATTGGGTAAAAGATTACCCGGATTATATTTTATATATATAAAAAAAGCTCAGGCAATCTAGCAAAGTACTAGATTGACTATTACAAAACATGCTTAAAGCAATGTCCAGCAACAAGAAGATACAAACTATCTTCCTACACTAACCAAATACAATTACAAGTGAAACAAAAACTTAAATATCATTGCTTGGGAACGGTGGAATGTCCCAAGCAAATAACAACTCATCCAAGCATCTTGAATTCTTAAATCGAACCGTCATTAACTTCAGACGAACAGCATGAATGATAACAGCAGCCAGTTGATCATGAGACCTTTTTTTCTGAGTAAACAGCGTTGTATTTCTTTCTTGCCAAATAAAATAAACAAAAGCAGCGAGCACCAGTTTTGTGACAATACTTTTGATGCGAGCACCAGTTTTGTGACATACTTTTGATGGTCCATTTATGTGCGAACTGAAGTATCTCATCTATAATATCATCCCAATTTGAAGAAGTTAATTGAAACTGAGCCTTGTCACGAACCAAATTCCATACCTGCGTAGAATATGGACAATCAAAAAAAAAGGTGAGAATGGGATTCACATAACGAACAGAATAGACAACCAATATTCGAACCAGCAGCCATGTCCCAAGAACACAACAAATCATGGGTCTTGAGCTTCCTCTTGATCCATACTAGATGAAACCAAGGAACTTTATCGGCTCTAGGGCGAAGCTCTTCGTAAGCCAATGCAACCCAAAACTCAGCAAGATTACCATATCTATCTTTCCATAAAACCTTATCCCTTTTCGAAGATTCGAGAACAGGAGGTTCCCCAAATTCAAACCGAGATTCCCATTCAGCCGACCAACCCCAATTTCCATTAGACACAACATCAGAAACCATTGAGCTTAATCCAGCATTAGCAATAATTCGAGGCGATAATTTTTCAATTAATGGACTAATAAGACACCAAGAATCAAACCATCAATTTGTCATATTACCATTACCAATTCTATGCCAGATGTGTTTCCTAATTACCTGTCGAATCTGAAGAATCTTGTGCCAGCTCCACGACATATTTCCTGTTGGTTGAATCTCCCAAAAATTTTTACCTTTTAATTTGTAGGTATGAATCCAGCGAACCCAGAGAGATTGTTTCAACGAAATAAGTTTCCAAATATGAGCAGCAGTTAGAGCAACATTGAATTACTCAACCTTCCGAATACCAAGACCCCCTTCATCCTTGGGGAGACAAACAATATCCCACGCCACTTTTGCCTGTCCATGTTTCAAAGTTCCTTGACTCCACAAAAAACCTCTCATAATCTGTTCAATATCAAGCATAATACGGGATGGGAGAAGAAACACAGAAGACCAATAGACATGTAAAGAAGATATTACTAAATTGATGAGTTGAAGACGTCCAGCAAAGGAAAGAAACTTGTTTTTCCAATCAGAAATTCTTTTCTTTACCTTTTCAACCACTTCCTCACAATCTCGCAACAATAGTCTAGAAGAGACCAAAGGAACCCCCAAATATTTAACCGGAAGTCTACCCTCCTCAAACGGCACACATGAGAATATGAGTTAAACCAGAAGCTGATTTAAACTCTTCAAGTGAATTCATAATAACCGTAGCCAACCCCACATCCCCTCTTATAAAGATAAAAAGGTCGTCAGCAAAGCACAAGTTAACAATGCCAATACCTTCACAGTGAGGATAAAAGCCGAACTCCTCAGAATTTCTTACCTTACGCTTGATGATCAGAGTAAGCACCTCCGTAACCAAGGTAAAAAGATAGGGAGATAATGGATCACCTTGTCGCAAGCCTCGCCTCCCATGGAAAAATCTATGCAGGTTGTCGTTAATGCTTAAAGAATAAGATGTAGTAGTAGTAACACACTCCATAATCCAGTGGACCATACGATCATCAAAACCAAAGCCTTTAAAATACATCTTAAAAAACCCCAATCCACCGTATCGTAAGCCTTCTGAATGTCAACCTTAAGAGCAGCTCGGGGTTGTCCTCTATCCAAATGGTAAGAACCCAAGACCTTATGGTATCACTAAGCGTCATCCCACCACCAAGATGCCACTTGATCTAAGACCAAGCTAGGAAACTAACTAATAGAGTTGATTACATAAATCGTCCCTTGGTTTGGTCAATTTTTTAAACATCAATTTAGGTTGTTTTTTCTTAGCAATAAATATCGGGAAGTATGTTACAAATGGAAGGATGTTTCTAAAGACCCGACCGTTTATTTTTGAATCTGTTTTGGTAATTTTCCCGCAATATAAGCACTTTCCACACTTTCGTACAAACCCGTTCTCTTCTTTAACGTCCATTTTCTTATAGGATTTCCAACAGTCAGCCCATTCTTTTCCTTCTGTTGGAGGTTTCATTTGTTTAGCATTTCCTTTAAAGCGGTTGCTCGCTCGTTTTCTTTTTGAGCATGTTGGTTGACTTGGTTCGACATCCACCAGATCGTCATCTTTGTCCGTGTCCACGATATATATGGGTAGCCTCATCAAATGTATCTTCATCCTTGTGAAAGAAAAAAAAATGTTTATAAATACATGAAACAAAACCAAAAAAAAAAAAAAATCAAAGAAATAATCCTGCAAATACATAACAAAAGGTTAACTTAATTGAGTTGTGATCGAGGTCGTTGACCCGATCAAATAAGTGAACTAAATACTAATAACTAGTATGGGTAAGTCGAGTGTCGTATCCACGGAGAGTCTTGGGAAAGTGCTAATTTTATAAACAAGTTAACTAAACTAGGCATAAATATAAACTTTGATTTGTTGAATGATTTGATTAAACTAAAAATTGACAACTTGATTAATGAACTAAAACAATAATAATGAAATAGATCATCCTCATAATCCCAATTATGCTTTCAAATGTATAATCT
>JAOXNX010000001.1:12744602-12754982 GCA_028566075.1 Solidago caesia | reverse complement strand
AAGGCCGTTCGAGCTTTTCCTGGGAGTATGGCATGGGTTACTTCAGCGCCGTAGCGCCTGGTACTCGAACATTGGCTTGGGGCATTTTCTCTACCCCTTCTTACCCTGAAAAAGCAGGGTCACCTTACGTCATTAAACCGATAACCATCTTTCGGCTAACCTAGTCTCCTCCTTCCCTCGGGACCAACAAGGGGTAGTACAGGAATATTCACCTGTTGTTGGATGTGCATAGAAGAAAGCGAGGGTTGGGGCAAGGTTATGGAACTCGTGACTCAGGATTGGATGGGGGGGGGGGGGTTGGAGTCAGGAGCTTTGCAAAAATCGGATCGGAATCAGGGTGAACCCGGATTGAGTTTATTATATAGAAAAAAATCTAATTTTTGAAATTATATGTATTAGAAACATGTTTATATTTATATGAGCTTATAAGTTTTGTATAAAAATAATTGTAGGTATAAGTTAAGGGACTATATGTGCACATATTTGGAAGAGTTATACATTTATATAATTATTAAAGAATGGAAATCTCAGGGGTCTAATATGAAAAAGAGCAAGTGTTTATATAATGTAAAGATTGAAACCCTGATAAGTATTCATTATCATCATCATCGGTGTATCTTAAAAAACAGTATATCATCACCCACCAGCCACCATCGCCTCTACCACATCACCACACCCGTTTTGGGTTTCAATCAGTCAACATATTCTTCTCTTCACCTCTTCTTCATCCACCCCCACCACATCACCACCCACCACCGCCTCCATTTCATCATCGTCATCATCCACCACCACCACCATAGATCAAGAAAAAAAAAAAGTATCAGATCTGGCAACGATTTGGTCGGATCTTGATTAAATTTTCCGATCTTGACCGATTTGACCATTTTTGGTTGATTGACCGCCGTTGACCGAGTTTTGGGCCGATTCCGGCCAACTCGATTCCTTGAATCGCCGATTCCAAGATCGATTCCGAGAACTCAGCCGTCTCGGCATAGTTTTACAACCTTGGGTTGGGGCATACAATGTTAATTATGGATCAAGATCTTCTCGTGTTGGTTTCAGCATGATTAGTTATGTTGAGTGTTTTGTGAGAGGAAAAAAAAAGGAACCTTCGTTATAGTCATTCTATTTTTATTATATATTCTTTTTCTTTTTTTTTATCATCTCCCATAATTAGATAAGCGACACTTTTTGCAAGCAACAATACTTCTTGTTAGTCCCAAAATGGGACTTAAGGATTTAATAAGTTAAACATAACTGTTAAGTATGTTTATTAGCAGTGATAATTAGTCTTCAATGTAATCATAAGAAGTGCAGTCAGCTGAAGTCAAAGAAAGAAGCTGATAAAAGAAACATAAAGTTAAGAGGAATTAACTTTATGTTTAACAGATACATTGAAGACACGTCATCAGCAAATGTTTTATAGATACTTGCTGTTGATGAACTCACAGGAAAAGACTTAGAAGAATTTGAAGTATAAACATTCTTGAAGTCTTCATTTGTCGCTGATGAACTATCTGAGTCATGACAAATAATGCAGACACAAAATCTAATATGTCATATCATGTCAGAGAATGTGTTTTGGTCAAGAAAGTCTTAGGTATAGTAGATGGGTCTAATAACATTGTGACACATATACTATCCTTTGAAAATGCAACCACTTGCATTTCGCCTATATAAAGGGGAGAATACCTTCATTTGTAGGTGTCGAATTTATCCTGAATAATATTTAGAACTCGGTGTTCCTAAGATATTATTCATCAACTGATTCATCAACAGTTCTTTCTGTAAGAATTTAAAGGATATTCTGTGAGTCAAATCTGTAGTCAATGAGAAGTAATTAGGATTACTATTTGCTATTTAATCCTTTATTCCGCATTACTTCTTGTAATTCTTTGATTATTTATTAATAAAGAATTCCATTGAAAATTATTTTGTGTTATTAATTTTTATTTAATTGTTGCTTAGTGTTTTAATAAACCTTTTAGACGATTTTGGACCAACACTTGTATTGACTGTTCGTGTAAAAAAAAAAAGTTTGAGAAAAGATGATTAATGTAATTTTGTAAATTGCCATATGATTTGTTTTGTATTTAATATGTTTCATTCATTATTCCAAAAATAAAACAGTACCCGTATTATTGGTTAATACTTTAACCTTTGCCATTATCATTGTTTAGTATGCAATATCGATATGTGTATAGTGATTATGATTGGTGAAAGGATAGGGACATTTTTCTGATGTTTGATCTAATATTTGTATTATTTTTATTACAACATTAATGGTAAAGGTTTATGAAAATATAGTTTTTTGCATTTTAATTTAACTTCATGATGCTATTTTAGTTTGCAATATTCTGGTTGTCCAATGGTAATTTTTTGTATATCTATGCAAATAAACTTCTCGATAAATAATAAATCAATTATGACCAATTTCTATATAAATTTTGAAAGCGAAATATATAAGCAAGTGGGTCCATAGCTCAGTGGTAGAGCATTTGACTGCAGATCAAGAGGTCACCGGTTCGAACCCGGTTGGGCCCTCTTTTTGCTTTTATTTTCTTTCTTTTTGCTTTTATTTTCTTTCTTTTTGCATATCCTTTTGCTTTTGAATTATTTTATGTCTCACATATTTGAAAAGCATTTGCTGCACAGCCTAGCCTAACATGGTACCTTATGAGTTTATCACATCCTACACTAACCTTTTGTCTATCTCTTCCCTCTTACCTGAATCATTAATATGGTCCCTCACCTATGGCTTTTCCCTTTTGATACAATCTATATCTATATCTATATCTATAGTGTCATACAAATCCTTTACACAGGTGCCAATCGTTTAATACACAAAAGGACCCGCTTACTTATATTTATTAATGAATGACACGTATATGTAGAAGGATCTGTAGATTTGATTTATATAATGAAATATAATTTTCCGTGTCAACGGGATAGGTTACTAGAATGTTATTTACATCATAGAAAACATTTTGGTGTGATGTGATTTTTTAAATGTTTAATTTTAGTACATGATCACATCATTTGACATTTAGGTTTGGAAAAATCACATGTTGAATCAAAATGATATACAAGTTGATGATATTCTTGCTTTTTCCAGGATGAACCCCACCATAAAACATATAACATGAAAATAAATATGTCATCTTCGATTATCACATCATGGTGGTTCATGTGTCCTTTTTTAATTGATAATTACTACAATTGTGTACCATTCCATATAAAGACAGCAAGCCAAACAAGAGGAAAGGAAAAAAAGAAAAAAAAAAGTTACTATCTTCGACTGGTTTTCTTGGATCGGTTCACTGAATTAGTTCTTGGATCACTTGTTTTATTGTGTCTTTGCATTATATCCCTTAAATTTGCACATATATAGGGTATATACACAATGAATTCTTATGGTTCCGCCATTAAGATTCATCAAAAACAAACCAACGTAATCATGTGGATAACTAAACTATTTTCGTATAAGAATTCTTCAAACATACCGCACAGGCGCACATTAATTAAATGCAAACTCGTTATAAGAAGTCATTGCTTATGAAACAAAACATAAAACATGAACCTGTTAAGATTTTGATCTTTTAGATCAAATCTCAATCGGATTCAAAGTTTCGGTTGACAGAATTATATAAAATGTTCAATCTGCAACTAATCTTAGTCATGAAAGTGGATATTTATCAAAGTTTAGTACTCATCATTAGCTAATTATACAATTTAAAGTCAAAGACTATCTGCCACATTCATGTAACAGAAGTATATATAGAACCCAACAAAAATCAATAACTAAATCTTATACAGTAACAAAAATATATTCAATTATAACAATCAGCACATAAGATTGCGAAAAAGTTCAAACCAAAACCAACCCTTTCCTACCCCTTCTGACTTGTTTTATCCCCATGACAGCTTCAAAGTATCACCCAGATACAGGTCCACCTGCTAGATAAAGGGAATAGCTACACAGGGTTAAACACTTAACACAACATATCGAATTCCAGTTCAGGACCCTAACTATCATATGCGCATTTGTAGCAAAAACGACCAAACTTTAAGTGCAAGTATGGGGACATGCCATATAGGGTAACACAGCATATAACTATTGTAAACGTACTTGAGACACTTAATAATTTATAGAATAGAATAATATTCCAAACGGAAAGTGTCTCAGGTCCAACTATATACAATGTGTTTGACAGTTACCCACCTGCCCATTTTTCGTATCCTAGCAGGGTATCTTATGTCTATCAATGATGGTTTCTTATATTTGTTGCTTATTTAGTATTTAGTAGCAAGGTTTGATTTAAAATATAGCAAATGATTTAGTTGTTTATCACATATGTAATCCCGTCTTTCAATGAAAGAAAACAAATAGCACCGAATTATGTGATCTTTAAATATTACCTCCTAAGAAGCAACAAAAACCTTGGACTGCCAAGAGAAATTCTCGGACTGCAACAATTCCTTCCTTAATTTCTTGATGTACGCCTCCAAAACAAACTTATGCTCGTCTACTATATCGCACGACATTGCATCTTCAGCCACTTTTACTGCTGCAATTTGAGATAATTGAAAGTTTTCGCAAACTCGCTGCAATTTTCTTGCAATATCTTCCTTCCCAATCATCACTAGGCAAGCCAGCAAAGATTTGAGCTCACGTGCTGCTCCAGCCGCAAGGGACATTCCCTTCAGATGCTCTACTAATGCCGTTTCCTCATCGGGGCTGGATAATGAATAATTATAAACAAGAGAGATAAAATACAACTAGTAGGGCAAAAGAAAGTATTAAATGTCAAACAAAAAATAGCCTAAAAAGAGTCAAACAGGGCAAGACTCACCCAAACTGTAACTTACAAGCTAAATCACTTTATATAGAATATTATATTATTACCGAAGGGTTAAATGAATGACAAGGTAACGAACATTCTTCTGATTTCTATTTTGCGGTAACACTTTATTTGAAACCACAAAAAAACTCAAACTTCCAAAAACTTGATAAAAATCTCACTTCCAAAAACTACGATTCAATGTAATTTGACCCAGTTACCCAGTCTGTACACTTTTAAATGTTTAAGCTAGAGACTTTTTGCAGGTGCAAATAAATTGTGTCACCCCAAGTAAAATCATAACCCTTCTAGGCAATTTATCCTAGTTGAAATAATATAACTTTTGCAAGCATATCAACAGACAACTCATTTATGGAAGAATTTCACTTTTGGAAAGTAAGTTCCTGGTCATACTGACCCAATCCATTTATGTGCAAATTCCATTAACACCTTATCCAACCATGCCACTGCTACAAAACATACAACTTTAAAGTAAAGCTGAGTACCTGCCAGCACGGATTTTCCCTCTTTTCTTTTGGCGTCTTATCCCTCTTTTGCTTGAACTCATGGAAGCAGCAGAACTTTTTCTTGTCCTGGTCATGTAGTAGAGAATGCATACAAACAATGATTATTAATATAACACAACTTCGAGGAATCAGTTAAATGTCATTCAGTAAAAAAAATAATGCTAAATTATATTTAAAAAATATCTATACGTCATACCCAGTGGTGTAAGCACTCATTCCACTCAAACTACTGCTAGCTTCTGAAACCGTGTCATCATCCAGTTCATTTATTGATCTCTCATCTGCCTGAAGCTTAGCAGCCATCAACAACCGCCGCTGTCGGACTGCCAAGTACCGTGCTAAGTACTTACCAATTTTCTCCAACCCTTCTTCATATTCCACGGTCAAAATGGTAGCGCATTCACCAGCTCCAATTTTCACATCTGAAATCAAATCCTCCCGCCTGTGCATTAAAGCAATTCTCAAAGCCTCCTCCCATTCCCGTGCACTGATTAAGAGACTTATCCCATTTTTAACATCATTGCAATAATCAAAAGCAATTTTGGCAGCTTCACTTGGTTTCCCAATCGTTTGAAGTTCTTCACAAAGCTCTTGTGCCATTTGCTTAAGGTCTTCTTTTTGTAATTTCATGAGCCCCCCAACGGTAAGCACCCCACTCCAATTATTAGAAGCCCGATAAGCCTTCAAAGCTTTCTCTAAATGAGAACAACATAAATATGTTGTAGCAGCATCCTCAAAGCATTTTATATCACTTAAATGATCCCCCCACGCCTCAAGTACTTGAGTTCTCTTGGTGGGATCTGTTATTAACTGAAGTGCCGCAGAAAAAAGTTCAGGATTATTTTTGATGAGACTAATACAATCTTGAAAATAACCGTCTCCTGCAGCAACAATGTGTTGGAGTGCCTTCTCGAATCTCTTTAGTTTGAGGTCGATTCTATACCTGTTGTCCACAAATGACAGCAACCATCACAAACTTAATTAAATAAGTCAAAGTATATGGCAAGGCCAATGCACAAATACGTAACCAACTTCACTCAAATTTGATTTAAGGTACCTACTTCTTTTACACTAGAAACAATCATAAACATTCGTTAACTTTCATAAACAGGTCAAAATACCTTAAATCAAATTGTTGAAATTTGGTCAACTTCCATAAACATTTTCGAATTTCAATGGACATTTGTAACCTAAGAAAAGTTGGTTATCTAAAATAACAGCTTGACCACAATCATCCTTATATGGAAATAATATTACGATAATATCGAAACAAAACAGCATGCATATTTAGATAGCTCTGTACATAGGGACAATGAGACAGGGTCTCGTACGCTTGCTTTGATAATTGATATCGCGTTGCAGAGAACCTACCTCTCAAAAGTAGGTCATTTTGGAGAGACAACCACCTCTTAAAAGATTAAAGAATTTGTATATGTACTATTATATCGGTCCTATCAATACCTCATTATAAGACTTGGCAAGACCTCAAGTTCCTGAAGAAACGGTAGAAACTCCTTCGGGTCCTGTTGTGAGTTCAATGCAACAATAGCTGCAAGATTTAAGTCATAAAGACCCAGAGCAGCTTCAAAAACCGCCTCACTCTCAGAGAGCCACAACAAATGTTTCAAAGATTCCTCAGCAGATGGGAAAAGCTTTCTCTTTGGGTCATTGCTATCTGATAACTCCATCTCACGGATACCTTTCACCCGTCCCAAAGCTTCTTCAAGTAATGGTGGGTCGCTTCGGGCCAAAGTGGTTAAAATGCAAAGCTCTCTAGTCGGGCTTTCCAGCGTTTGCTCCTCGAGAGCTTTTCTCACAGCCAGGAGGACAGAGTTAACCTTGCTATCTATGGATTCTATACCATTTTCTGCATTTGGGTAAGATATATAATTCTTATACAAAGTATCCATGACATTTTCGTTCTTTAGAGAACATACAAACTCAGTGATGTAACTTAGATTATCAGCCTGCCTGACAAACTCTGTAGCCATTTGTAAAAAGGCTTGCCAGCCCCCATAATCGACAATAACATTAAAATCTATCCTATGTCGCCTTACCATGAGTAGGGAATCCCTGAAACGTTGTTGAACCAAAGCATTAGCAATCGATTCAAGTACCAACTTTCTTGGATAAATGCTTTCTAAGTTTCCACGGGGCGTTTGTATTATAACGGCAGATTCATCTCCATGTACAACCCCCAAGATTTTGGAACCTTTTTCCCATATTTGTATAAACTTCTTTCCTTCGTCTGCATTCTTTCTGGTTATTACAACTGGTACAAAGTTGCCATGCTTGGCGTCCGTTTCACCAAGCACAATATCACGAATCTCAACAACAAAAAGAAAGTCTTGTTTAGTTGCAAGGATTAAATGTGTCATCACTTGATTGGTGGAATTCGAATATAATGAGAAGCTGCTGCAGTTGTTACATACAACATTCTGGCTCACATGCAGCCTACTCTTGTCATCGAGCCCAAATATCAGAAAAGACTTTGATAGCCCAAAATCTTCAACAGGAACCACACTCATCCAGGGGCAAGATGATGAAAACCGCAGATTGTTGTGCTCATGAAAAGAACCCAATGCAGTATCCAATTTTGATGCGTACTCAAAGATACTCCCGCCATCTAATTGAACGAAAGCTGAACGCTTTTTAATAGGGTTAGTAGCAATCCCAATCACCAACTTCTCAATAGAGAGTTCATTAGTTAATTTAGCATCAAATCCCGAGCATGCCACCACACCCAGAATTTGATCCTCAGAGCACACGAGTTCAAGTTCCTGCAGATGACCATGAGGACTGAAACCAAGAAGTGTGTGTGAGTCCAACCATGTGAGATGTAGAAAGGATGTAAGATCTTCAAAAATACACAGCTCAACACAAAATGTTTGGCCTTCTAGATCTAGCCAGGTGTCAAGGCTAGGAAATTCCACAACCGCCAAACTCCCATCAGCCAAAGATGCAGCTAAACTATTCTTAGAATTCTTGCACCAAAAAGCCGTTTCTCTAACAGAACATGGAAACTGTAGCTCAAAAAGATACATAGGAGGTGGGAATAAGGATAAAGAAAGGGGTGTTACTAAAATCTTTGAACCATCAACAACTAATGCTACTGAATTCTCGGTAACAGCTGTAATCCAAATAAAATTGTAGATTTTGACCAGGCCTTCGAGAGTCCAACTTATTAATTGTAAAGGCTTTACTGGGTCCCAAATAAATTTCACTCCATCCTGCCTCAAGTACCTGATTTCTTGTTTTAAATACCAATGATTGTTGCTGAAAGACCATACTTTAATGGAATCATAGGTTTTCGTTCTAACAACAACTGCAAGAAGATCTGAATTACAGTTCCATTTTAGATTCTCGATTGTCGCATCTATTCCGTCACTTGCACTAAATGAGCTCCTTTCTAACCCATTTTTCTCCGAGAAAACTATTTTGTGACCACAAACAGTAGCAATTTTTGCTCCAGATGGCATCCATTCAACAACTTCTCCTGTAAAAGCCTTTGCTTCTGAAACGGAGTGCAAGTTACCCGTATCTCGTTCCCATATTTTAAGCTTCTTATGCAAAGAATTCTGCACCGAGCTTACTGTAGCAAAGAATTTCCCGTCACCTCGCCAGGTAGCAGGACTTCCAGGTGAACATTCCGAGTGAAGACTTACATCACCTGAAACTAACTTTAGTCGTTTCAAAAATCTAAACCAATAGCAAAAGACACACATTTTGTTGTTGTACATATATATGCATAGGTTTAAAACTTACCGTCTGCTAAATGTTATCCATATAACACAAAATCATCCACAACTATACTTCTATTCAGCATAAACTTTTCTCAAAACTAGTGTTTCTGAATAATCAAATGAGTTTCATTCAGAATAAGTTTTCGGTCACACTTCACGTGTAACTAGCTTTTTCCATTAAATTATCCAGGCATATCTCTTTATGAGTTCTGACAAAATGAATAATGGTTGTAACTAATAAACTATTGATATTGACTGATATATTTTCTAATAGTATATTTCTTTATAAACATGGCATGCTCCTAAATAAAACAATGTCAAGTAAATACGGGAAAGAAGCCTTACGTACGTCAGCATCTTCAACAGGGTCATCAAGGGCGGTCTCATACAACAAGTCCCAGTCATGAGTCATGACCAACATTTGGCCTATACCAGTGATAATACAGAGCAAATCTCCATCTGGACTCGGTGATATTGACTTAACACCACCTTCAACTCTGCCAACAACCTCCATTGCACTATCATCCACATTATAAAGTAATAAAACACCGCTCGAAGTTCCAATAATGAGTGATTCTTTTTCCATTAGATACTCTAAAGAAGTAATAGAGTCGCCTGCATCAAGATCAACAGCCTCAACCAGAGGAGCTGATGACTGTTTCCCCCACGATTCTTCATTCTGCAAATTCCAACAATTATTAAATTCCGAGCAGTATTTTAAAGATAAAAAGTTGGAATAGATTTTACATTTTTACTTGCATTTAGATACTCTTTCTTTTCTCATCAACACCTAAAGCTTATTATTCAAATCACAAAGATAAAGATCGCTAGAATGGTAAGTAATTATATTCACTAATTGTATTCAGAACATTTGCATGGTGACATTCACAACGCATTGTCTCAGCAACTTTTAACACTAACAACGCTACGAAGAATATTTGTTCATGCACACTTGTCCAATAAATACTTTGAACGATATAACAGGCCGATATTTTCTTGATTTATTGAAAAAGCAAAATAAAATCATTAGCTCCCGTGAAGCCACACAACCACCTTATACATGTAGACTTCGCTGTGCATAAAATGCTAAATCTCTGTGCATAAAATGCTAAGTTTCTGTGCATAAAACTCTAAACAAATCAAATAGATCTGTCGAATTACGTATCAACGATATTCTATTATTCAAAATCTAAGGATCTTACAAAACCTTAAACTAAAACACAATAATATACAATCAAAATAGTTGATATAATAAACAAAGAGTAATTG
>JAOXNX010000001.1:12701152-12717047 GCA_028566075.1 Solidago caesia | reverse complement strand
ACCCAATTCCTACCGAAGCGGGGTATGTGGGAGGTGGGATGTAGACAGTCTTGCCTCTACTCAAGGTACAGAGACTGCTTCCATAAGAACCTCCGGCCAAAGGGAAAAGAATAATAAAGTGCAGGAGATAGGGGAACATACCTGACTGCTTAGTATCGCATAGCTTCATTTGGGTAGATTATACATCTTTATATATTCTAGTTAAGAGCATCCCAATTATATTTTGAAAAGTTTTTTTTGTCAAATAAGCTTCTTCCCTATTTTTAGGTAGATACAATTCAAAAGAAAAGTTATGTGTTGCAATTTGTGAGCAAAATCATTATGTGAAATCATTTTTATCATGTGTCTTTATAATTACAATCTTAGAATCTTACCAAGGTATTACATGCTTGAGATATTATATCTTAATCTTAAATTACAAGCACTTAATTACAACACATCAATGCATGTAAACAGAAATAAGAGAAGCTTACTCTAATTCAGAAACAGAAATATCAGGACGTAGATGTCTTTTTTGAGAATGAGAGGAGTCTTGCAAATAATCTTTACTACTTTATAAAAATTCTAGCCCCCTTATTTTTGGAAATGTTAAAAAAATGGGAGATGCGAATGTACGAAATTGCCCTTCATTATTTTATTTTGTCAGTCATCCTCCTTCTCTCTCAAAAAATCCCCCACCACCACCGCCAACACCACAACCATCAACGCACGGGTATCTAACGCCCTGTAAATTGTATCCGCCGCAACGCGCAGGTATATTGCTAGTACTTTAGTGACTTTTCTTTGTTTCCGTAGTGGTCACAGCGATTGACCCAACCATGAATGTGGTTTGAGATTTGGGAGAAGATTATGGTGAAGCCATTGATGATTACAGAAAAGACTTTGGAAGTTTGTCTACTTTATAAATATTGAAATCTTTAAAGCTCTTCTTTCATTGTGGCGTGTGCTAATGTTGTGTATTGATTCAAGTCTATATGAGACGACCATGCTTTGATTTGAGCATGAACATCATATTCAAAAATACATTATACAACCTTACATATCTTTCTTGATCATTGTAGATGAGCTATGATGAAAATTAAAATTATTAATTTACCATTTGAAAGAAGGTTAGAGTGATCCATACGACCATATCAAAATTCTTATTTTGTATTTGTTTATTTGATGATATTTAATACTAGCAAGCAATCGTTATGTTAAACTACATTCTAATTCTAATTCTAATTCTAAGTTTCTAACATTAGGGAAATTTCGAATTATTCGTCAAATCAAATCTAGAATCACGAGTATATTGCTAGAAGACTGAATTTGGTACACAAGAATTATATAAGAAATTAAGAATCATTTTCATATAAGAACACACACTTGCCCTCCCCAAGTACAAGCACAATTCCTACTTCCTAATACTAAAAATATACTGTACAATTATTAAATCAAAACAGAAAACCAAAAAACATTGAAATTGGTACAGACAAGAATGAAACAAGCACCATGTTATTAGTTCAGTTCAAGAACATGAACAAATCACTTTAAACAAATCTTTGCTCTATCCTTGCAGACTAAAACAAGATCTTCTATACCATTACCATACGCGAAAGTACGTAGCTTTACCAGCCCATTAGCGTTCTTCTAACTTTATTGATAACATCTTGTTTTGCTTGTTTGCTGGTTAGTGGAAATCCTCGGTTTTCAACCAACAAGAACCTGTACACTTCCCACTCGCGATCTAACGTTGAATGTCTCACAATCTCGGCCTATAGAAAACCAAGTGAGAAACACATTTAAAATCGCAAATTAAATCTAACATTCCTCGTGGATTTTAATGAGCAAAAACATTCCTCTATGGAATGTACTAACATAAGCAAGTAATTAGCCTTTCCAACCTTTGTGACTTTGATTTTTATTATTGCATATACCATTTAGGGCTCAACCCAACTACAACCAACCAACTTGACATGTATTAAAAAATTACCAACCCGCCAAAAGGGATTTCACCTGAGCGGTATTCGATGCGACCCATCAACCAAGAGGTTGTGGGTTCAAGTCTCATGGTGGACAACTTGTAAATATGTGTGAATTTGTGTAGATATACAGATAATTTCCATTCTAAAAAATAAATATTACCAACCCGACCACCTTGCCACATCTAATGCCAAGAATGTCCATATAAGGGAAATGTGCCGAAGATTTAAACTATACTTACAGAAAAGATGCATATCCCAAGTGACTTCAATGCAGAAGTGACATCATATACAACACGAGGCCTTCCCTTTCCAGATAGCTCCACGGGATTAGCAACTAAAAGTTCTGTATCAGGGCCACGGTTGGTGATCATGACTCTCAATGGATGTAGCATCTCCTCCTTTAGACGGGAACATAGAGCAATTTGGCTCTCATTATTCAGAATCTTTTTCCCGTATTCATTTTGGACGAACAGGTCCAAACTCCGAATCCCATTAACACTGCTAGAGACTCTTCCATGTGCAATCTAAATATGAAAATGATACGTTATATTCACCAATTACATATTTCTTCTGTTCAAATTCGAAAAATTGTGTGTATATCATTTAGATTTCAAGTTTAGTGTGCTTTCATTCTTTCCCTATTATCATATACAGCATCCCAAAAAGTAGAAGTGCCAATTTGACCCGTTTATTTATAAATGGATCAATTTAGGTGATGTTCTAACTCTAACAAGTATAACCCAGAAACTAGCTTAAAAGGAAGGCATTAAACGAATCAAAAGCCACCCAAAGTGTATACTTAATGCATAGAACCTGCTACATCTAAATCAATTTATTCAAAAAGTTCAACTACTACTGATGTGATATACTTTATGTGATCATATTTGACACAGTGGTTAATAATAATAAAGTTAAGACAAAAACTGATTCAGGTCAACCCAACCAGTAGCAAAATTACCAGTTTTGGCCGGTTATAAAACCATCCCCATTTCGCAAAAACTAGTGACGTAGAACGAACTAAAGATGCATATACCTGGATATCACAATCTTTAGAAATTCTAAAAATGTCATAAATGAGGCCTTTCTGGTCACGACATTGTATTTGAAGCAACGAATGAGCTGGGCTCAGTAGATTATCGACTACTACACTAGCCTCCTTAACTTTTGATGCGTCAGAGCTCATAGCTCGTGGACCACCTTCCATTGCTGAAATCTCGCGGCTGAATAGTTTTTCTGCAATTGCTTCAGGAAGAGAAGACAACCCTTGTTGACATTCATACTCGGGACCTGCTAGCTGAACTTCACAGCTGATGCAACACTCTCCTAACTCGACACTAATATACTCACATGTTTCTTCTCGTCCAATCTTGGTATGCAATATGTTCCTATTAGCAAACATAACATATTACTCAACTGCTAACATTCATAGCTACAAAAGAGCATTACTAATCGAAGTATATTAGTAATTCGGAGGTGTTCGGATGTGCATTTGAAACTGATAATGTGATTATGTTTAATCAGAATCCGATAATAAGCAGCGCATGGTGTTTAAGAGTGGTTTTGCTGGTTGAAGTTGTAATTATCACTTTAACAGATATTGAGTTGCTTGAGGTTTTAGGAAATTCTGATTACTTTAAGAAATTAATCCGTAACATGACCATAAAAGACACACTTGTGAAAGGGGCCAGGATATGTTTTGGCAGGAGTAAAAGTCTTTCAAAATAAGTTAAAAAGACGATTGGTAATGTTATTTTACCATTCGATAATCATTTTTGTTGCAGTTAGTATGAAACATGTTATTAAAAGGAGAACAATTTTACCCAAACATTAATAACCGATTACTGTAACTAATCAGATAATAAGTTCTAAGAGTTGCATTTTCAAACACCACCTCAAAAGATGATGTTTGGTGTATATTGTGAGTAAGGAAAATGAGAAAAGACTTACACATCATCAGTAACAAAGAAAAGGTCCAAAACCTTTCCATCGGGGGTTGTCATGACTTTTAATCTTTGAATCGTTAGCTCAAGCTTACATAAGACTTTTGTCACATCTACAATGATCCCAATTCAAATCAGAAAATGTTAAAGATCCAGACAAGACAAAGACCAATCAAAACAAAAAAAAAAATTTACCTACGGTAAAAGTACTAACCATATATTAACCCTTTTCGGTCCATTGAGAAAACCTTCAACAGGTACAGCGGAGGCGATTTAGAACAGCTAGAGACTTGATCGAGATAAAATTTAGGCATACACGATGGACAACAAGCTACAAGCCGTTTCTTTAAGCTTTCCCAATCAACTTTTAGTGAGCTTGGTCGTGCCACAACCCACAAAACAACATAACACCATTTTCCATCCGTAGAAAAATCTATCAGCACAAATTGCACAAAAAAAATAAAAATTCATTATCATCTAAGCAAGGTACACAAGTAACTAACTTCATAAAGCTTAAAAGGTTCACTTGATTATATCACACTAAATAAACAAAATTCAACAAATTCGTGAAAATCTGAATATATGACTAGATAATCAGTTTCACACTTTAGTACAGGGCAAACTACATATTAGAAATTTTTTTTTTTTTTTTTTTTTTACGACAAATGTTAGTAGTTAGTTTTTTCCCCACGTTATAAATAAACGCCAATGCCCAGGTTTGGCCCAGGTTTAAACCTGGACCTCGAAAGGCCTCCCGCCTTCCTTGGACCACTAGACCAAGAGCTAATTCGCACGTATTAGAAATATATTCAACTAAGTTTTGCTATTTTATGTACATCAGACTATCAATTCACCATTTCAAGTAATGAACTTTTAGTTGGCTACTATTCTATGTATCTGACCGCTTATAGCTTGTAAGTCAATCAAGTGACAATTACATGACAAATAATATTATAAAAAAAATAAATTAATTGTGGTGTTTACCTCCACGGGTAACATAAAGTCCGAATTCAAGAACAATCCTTAACAAATCACACCCGAGTCCGGGCTTATCGGGGCAGTTCACCGTCACCACATTCGGGTCACCCGAATTCTTACCTTCCTCAATCAAAACAACGTCGTCCCATGACATACCCATTTTACACTTTTACCCCCTCTCTGCTTTTTATATAGAAATAAAGACGGGTGTTGTCAAAGTTGCCGGAGATTAGCCGTCAGAGTTGATTTAGTGTTTCCGGCGTGTTTAGTTATCATCTCCATTGTTATTATTATTAGGTTTTTCCGGAGCTCTGTGAATAAATGGTTTTTGTTTTTCTGTAAAATCTGCATGAATTAATTACTCCAATTGATAATGGAATGGAATAGTGGCTGTCAATGAAAATGGAAAAAAGTGTGTATTATTGTTTGCAGTATTTATGGGGTTGATTGGGTGCAGGTTATGTGTGTTTTTCCACTTATTTATTTATTTATTTTTTAAATGGTTAGTATGTTAGTGGCCACTGGCCAGCCTATATTGACATCCAATTGGACGGTGATTGTTAATTTTGTGGATGGCATATGTTTACTTTCATTTAATTTTTATTTTTCATCTATTAGTCACATGTGCAAAATATAAATATGAATTAATAAATTAATATAAAAAAGAAAAACAAAAAGAAGTAAACAATGAATCGTTTGTTAAAAAGTTTGTTTTGCATATAAAAAAATTGAGTGAAAATATTTTCTAGAACAATGTATATACATTAATTAATGTAATAAAACCATCGTAATTTAAGGAATGAACTCATGAAGAAGTCTCTCTATCATCGATTAAAGATTAGAGGTTTGATTGTATATTTTTTACATTTTTGATATCCATATCTGACAAAATTGGTATCGTTGTTGTTATATTATGAAATAAACATAATGAAGCAACATCATGTATATGTCGTGTTTCGTATATTTGTGTATGTTAGATTATATTCGGAATTCACTTAAATCTATACTCCCTTATAAAAGGAATAGCCCCTCCCCCCCTTTTTTTTCCTAACATTTCACTTTTAAATTTACTAAATTACCCTTAATCAATCTACCAACACTACCCTTTCTCAACACCCAATTCCCAATCCCTCGGTTCCTCTCTCCCTAAACACACACACACACCCATAAACACACACACATCACCACCACCGATGCATCCACACACACATCACCACCACTGATGCATCCCACCATCGGTTAAAACACCACCGCCGATCTGCACCACCACCACCGTTGCATCCCAACACTACCGCCCATCGCCAGAAAGGGACATCAACAATGGGAAAAAAACTCCACCGCCGAACTGCAGCACCACCACCGTTGCATCCCAACACCACCGCCCACCTCCGGAAAGGGACATCAACAATGGGAAAAAAACTCCACCGCCGATCTGCATACCAACATCACCAACGATGGGAAAAACGGAAAGGGACATCAACGATGGCAAAAAAAACACCACCGCCGATCTGCATCCGATCTGCATACCAACATCACCAACGATGGGAAAAAAGGAAAGGCACATCAACGATGGCAAAAAAACACCACCGCCGAGCTGCAGCACCACCTCCGATCTGCATCCCAACATCACCAACGATGGGAAAAAAACACCACCGGTTCCTTAATGTATCTCTTTTACATCTATGCTCCTGTTTCTGTTTTACATCGATTATGCTTTTGGGTAAAGATGGAGTTAAATACCAATACGATCAAACATAAACAATACTTATTATAATTTGTATTATTACGATACTGCACTTTCAATACACGTAAATAAACATATTACGAAAAAAAAACATAATAGATATCTTATAGAGACTGATCCCAACTTTATTCTCAAAACAGATGCCTCTTTCCTCAACCCGCGAAGTGGATATGATCCGCCATGTCTTTCAGGTCACGAATGAACTTCATCCTTGCCTTTAGTTCATCCATATGTGCCTTTAGATCGTCAATCCGTTTTTCCATTAACTGGATTTCTCCATTTAGCTGCTCCATGATGTCGTCCAAGACCTTAGCACGTGATGCTTGCAGATCAACATTTCTCTTGGTTTCATTGCTAGCATTCCCTGTCATCACAGGTATACAACACCATCAACTTATTTAACGTAACATGTTTATACAATATAATCTACATCTATATAATACAAAAACATTTTACCTTTCTCTGGATTGGAAGCCATAGTTTTTTAGACTCTTTTCACAGTATATATTCAATACAAAGTTCTAAACTATCATTTTAATTTATAGCTAATGCTAGCAATGTGATTGCCCAACCCTTATTATGGTAACGATTTTTTATTTTTAATATAACAATTTTTTTATTCACCTAAAGATGTAATAGTGATTATAATGTTGTATTCATACAAAGTATTTTCATTTAAAATTCTGAAAAAAAATATGAGTTTTGATTGTCTTATTTTAGGAAATCATTTTGAGTCCTTTTCTTAAAATAACACAATAAAATTTAGACATGTTTATGGCATTCAAATAAGTTTTTTCATTAACTATTCTGAAAAAAAATAGGAGGTTTGATTGTCTTATTTTAGGAAATCATTTTGTCATAATAAACTGATTTCAATTGATCACGTTAATAAACCCTAACAACACATTCTCCTTACAACATATCTACATATTTATACATCCCCTCCTCACCCACTTTATCATTGCATCCCAACATTCTCTTTTCTCTCTTCAACACACTAACCATGGCTGATGATACAGGTACTCAAAACCGATTTAATGCCATTGTCATTCCAGGCTCTGAAACCCCCCTAACCAACTCTGGTTCTGCTCCTGCTGCTACTCTAAACAACACAGGTTAAGTACTTAATATATAACTTATTTCATATTTTAATACAATCTATTTTTTATAAGTAATTGATTTGGTTTTTTCCTATCTTTCCAGTTGTCTAACTTTATGTGCTCATCCATCAGGTGTATCTGACCCCGCATCCAACACTGTCATCGCTTCTCCATCAGTTGTTGCTCCTGGTGCTTCTGTTGTTCCCCCTACCCCTACCCCTACCCCAAATCAGTCGCCCCAATCAGTCTTCCCTGCAGAGGTATATACACAGTTTTATCCTGTATTCAGTCGAAAAAAGATTTTCCGGGTATATGCTGAAAAATAGCTTTTGATTTCCCATTTTTAGCCCATTTAAATTTCTGTTTTAATGTCTTCTTTTCCGAATTGGTAATAACAATATCTGATGTGTCATGTCCACCAGATTATGTTTTCTGATTTTGGGCAACTATGTTTGTCACTCTGCTTAGTGTTACGTTTAGCTATTTTAACTATCCAATATTTTATTACTTACGGTTTATACTTTGGGATCAGTCTTGGACCAGGACTCCTGTTTATACTTATTTACAAATGATATCGTAGTAGGCACCGTGTTTGTTAATCTTTATTCTTCACTACTCTAACCATTGGTAATCAACCATTTTCTGTTCTAATGTCTTCTTTTCCGATTTGGTAATAACAATATCTGAGGTGGGCACCAGATTATGGTTTGTGTTTTTATAACACGATGTTTGTCAACGTGCTTAGTCTTACGTTTAGTTATTTTAACTATCCAATAATTTATTACTTAGGCTCTGTAATTTGGGAGCAGTCTCTTGGACCAGGACTCCTGGTTATATTTATTTACAAACGAAATTATAGTAGGCACACGATGTTTGTCTCTTGTATTCAGTCTTACGTTTAGTTATTTTAACTATCCAATATTTTATTACTTAGGTTTTGTAATTTGGGAGCAGTCTTGGACCAGGACTCGACCAGGACTCCTAGTTATATTTATTTACAAATGAAATTGTATTAGGCACCGTGTTTGTTAATCTTAATTCTTAACTACTATATGTGTTGGTAATCACCCGTTTTTAATGTACTCCCTTATGTTTCAGACCAATTCTATATCGAAAAAAAGCCCACGACATGAGACTTTGGAAAACATGCCAACAACTGACATATGGGGTCCTTTTACTGACGAAGAAATGAATTTGGTGTACGACTCTACACTAGGCCAACTTAACAATGGTGTAGATGCTAACCCGACTCCTCTTAAACGGCCCCATCTGGTACAACCAGTTGGCCCTTGGGTTGGTGTTTGCGACCCACAAAATGGTTCTGAATACGGTTCACCTTTGCATGACAATATACTTTGTTATGCTGAAGATGACTTCTTTCATGAACTCCCTGAAAATAGGGACATAGACCTGAAGGCTACGAGACCGATCCCGGTGAAGACTACGCATCCCAGGAGCCATTTCTGCCCCATCCTGAAACACATGCCTTTGATTACGAAGTCATCCAACGCAATGATGGTGATAGTGACCGCTCATCGTCCGACTCTCTATTTGGTTATTAAGTACTAATTACCTAATCTCATGCCATACGAGTAGTCCTTCGTCACTTTGTTTCATTGTTTAACTGAATGAAATTTTTAGTGATTATATTACAATAAAAAACTATGCTACGCACTTCATTTATTTTACAATACCGTCCGCAATGTATGTACATATTTAAGGGGTTGCTGGTCAACATATGTATGTTAGCTATTGACCATTATTGTCTTAATATATGAAAAAATACGTACATTGTACGTAAAAATTTTTATGACTAAATACAAAATTATGCGGACATGATATCAACTTACATCAAACCGATACAGGTTTTCCAAATTATAAAAAACCTGTTGATCAATGTTACGTAAGCGAAATACAAATAACCTATAAAAACAAACTACATTTTTTTCATCATTAAAAAATCAGCAATATTAACACATTCAAACAAACGACCCTCCTGCTACCTTATTGCAATCATCATATTAAAACTGTACCACGACTAATATAATAACTTAACTTACCATATCACTTGAAACCAATCCATTCCCATTAAATACAATACCTAATTTTAATTGACTACTTTTGATTAATAGATAACACCTATTTTTATTAATCACCTAAGGAAAACATTAATTAACCTGCCATATTTTTTTTAAAATACTTATGGACGTTGTAATAATTAACCTGCACATCACCAAATATCATGGGGCAACGAATATAATGTGCATTCCATAGATAATAAAGTTACAATGTCATATCTTCTTTTTCAACGATTGCAAAAAAAACTTTGATTAATCTGTCATGTTTTTGTTAATAATGTGACATTACCATGATAGGTTCACATTTCGGGACCAGCTACTCAAGAAACAGCGTTTTCTAACATTACCAATGTTAGAGCCGGAGATGTTTCCCAAACCACAAAAGAATTGCGTAAAGGTATTTTTTTTTCATTTGTGTTGCCTCTATTGCCGTTGTTCCCCTTACAAATTATTATTACCCTTGACCCCATTTTACTAATTTGTCATACAAAAAATATTTAATGTTGTAGCTTACCATAAAGAATATAACAAACAACGTTATGCACGACAGAAGGCAGAAAAACTAAGCAACCAAGATCCTCAATTTGTTACGCAGACTACTCCTTCTAATACACCTGGTACAAGTCACATGTATACGCGTACCAATCAAAGGGTACCATTAGGAGATTTGCAAAATCGCAGCCTCAATACACCATCCTAGAATGGTGCTATACTTACGGCTACTATGTCAAGTTCATTATGCTCACCGACCCAATGTAGCACACCTCTTGGCAACAAAGAAAATATAGATCCGTCCCTGATATTTCATCAACAACTTATTGCCAACCAAACCCCTACAACAGACACGCATACCCCTTTAGATGCTCTCAAGGCAAGAAAAAGGCAATACGACAAAGATCGCTATGCACGACAAAAGGCACAAAAACTGACAGCTCCAAACCATCCAACAACCCAAACCACACGTCCACGCTTCCAAGGTAAACATCAAAATGTTAGTATTCTCTCTTTGACAGATTTCCCGTATTTTAATAACCTTAACCCTCTAACTTTTCTCGATTACAGACGTTCATTGTGCTACTGGAAATCTACTTCCTTTGTTTGAATCAACTGTCGATCAATCATCACCCTTCAGCACACGGTCCTCAACATTCATTGGCGAATCATCAACAGGTTGTTTTATGACTAACATCTTTTACAGCATTATAATTATTGTTTGGTTGTAACTAATGAAAATATCACCCTGTATAGGCGTTGACTACCATAATGGCAATCTACTTCCTTCGCTTGACTCAATGGTCACTCAATCACCACCGGTCATTACCGGGTCCTCTACATTCAGAGGCGAATCGTCAACAGGTTCTTTTCTTTAGTTATATATGTTACAGTATTATAATAATTGTTTTCTATTAACAAACGTTGTGGGTTTTTAAAAGCTAATTCAAACTATTATGATGCAGCACACACTACTCGATTAAATGTCAATCCTTCATCCATGTGCTCCGATATCGAAGAGGATATTTATGATTTTGTTTACCAAGGACTCCCCAGGGATCATCGTGTGTTGAAAAAACCACCCCGCTGTCGTCATTGTGGAGCAACAAAGTTTAAACACGAATATCCTACCTTCTGTTGCATGGGAGGTCAGACAAGGTTGGCCGTCACAAATGTTCCACCGGTCCTGCATAATCTCTATACTGATCAATCTGATTTGGGCAAGCAATTCAGACACAACATACGTTCCTACAACACTAATTTTTCCTTCACGTCAATGGGTGTCAACTTGGACAAAACGCTTGCTAATATGAATGCTGGTGTTTATACATTTCGTGTTAACGGAGGGATCTATCACACGATGGACCAGTTAATCCCGAGGGACGGAAAACCTAGGTATTTACAGTTGTATTTTTATGATCCAGAAATTGAGTTCAATCAGAGATCACAGTGGCCTAATCTTGACCCAAACATCATACGCATCTTGACACGTGCTCTTGCTGCAAACCCGTATGCCACAACCTTTCGCAGCATGTCTCAATTAGGCCCCCTAGACAACTATAGAGTCACTCTGAACGCATCAGTTGAACTTGACCAAAGAGTGTACAACAAACCTACTACTTCAGAGGTGATATACATGTGATTAAATTGTTGTTTATTTAATGGTTATTGTAACGACTTTTTAACATTGCTATATAGATCAATGAATAACGTTTAATAATTACCTTGATCAAATACAGGTTGCTGGTATTTGGGTCGAGGGAAATGACAACATCACATCATACAAGAGAAGTATTGTTTTATATGGGAGGTCGCAACAATGCCAACGTATTCAACCATACTTTGGTTGTTACGATCCACTGTCTTATCCTTTGTTTTTCCCCAATGGCGAGGCAGGATGGCACGAAAAAATACCGAGACATGGTTTTTCACTCGATGACATACATAATGACGAAGATAACCTCGCAGAAGATGAAGATGCAGAAGCAGGTTCGCAATTTCTAATGACTCCTCTTAACTACATTTTTCTTAACTTGAAAATACGTATTTCAACCTGTTGGTGATACTTGCAGGTACTAACAGAAGCAGAGGTCGGAAAACAGTAAGCATGCGGGAATATTACTGCTACAAGTTCCAGATCCGGCCTACCGAGAACGTCATTCTGTTGGGTGGGAGATTGTTACAACAATTTGCAGTCGACATCTACATTAAGATTGAAACCTCGCGTTTGCAGTTCATTGAACATAACCAGGCAAGGATTAGGGCTGATTTGTATCAAGGTATAGTTGATTGTGTCCACGCGGGTGAAGTTCAGGCAAGTAGAATTGGAAAAAGGGTTGTGCTTCCTGCATCTTTTATCGGAGGCCCGCGTGACATGCGTCGCCGCTATTTAGATGCCATGTCATTGGTCCAAGCTGAAGGTAAGCCCGACCTATTCCTTACATTTACTTGCAATCCAAATTGGAAGGAAATCACTGATGAACTAGAGGAAGGTCAAACTGCACAAGATCGGCCAGAAACTGTTGCACGAATCTTTCGGGCAAAACTAGAGGATCTGAAGGAGCAACTTCTTCAAAAGCATGTCCTTGGCGAGATAAAGGCTTATGTTTATGTCATTGAGTTTCAAAAACGTGGTTTGCCTCACGCGCATTTTCTTTTGATTATGAAATCAGCACACCGAATGAACACTCCGGACCAATATGACAAGTTAGTGTGCGCAGAAATCCCAAACCCGGCTAAGTATAAGCAATTGCATGAAATAGTAGTTAATCACATGCTTCACGGTCCATGTGGGCGACTAAATCCTAAAAGTCCCTGTATGCAAGGCGAGTCAAAACAATGTCGTTCTCATTATCCCCGACAGTTCAACGAACACACCGTACAGGGAGATGACTCATACCCACTGTATCGGAGGAGAGACAATGGAATCACGTTCATGAAGGGGAAAAATACTATGGATAACAGGTGGGTCGTACCGTACAACCCAAAGTTGCTTATGATGTTCAACTGTCACATGAATCTGGAGATTTGTTCGAGTATAAAATCGGTGAAATATGTGTTCAAATATATCTACAAAGGCCACGATAAACAATCTGTTCATGTCGATCCTGATCAAGAGGAAGAAGTGGTTAATGAGATAAAGCGATGGCAAGATGCACGTTATGTCTCAGCTCCCGAATCAATGTGGCGGATCTTTGGCTTTCCACTATCTAAAATCCACCCTTGCGTCATGTCATTGCATCTCCATCTCCCTAAAATGCATTATGTTAGATTCAGAGAAAATGAGGAACTATCAGCTATTGTCGACAGGGAGCAGCATCAAAAATCAATGCTTACTGCGTTTTTTGACCTCAACAGAGTTAACGAAAATGCAAGACAGTATTTGTACAAAGATATCCCTAAACACTTCACGTGGCATGGAGGCTCGCGCGTTTGGAGGCGTCGGGAAGGTACAAAGACAATGAGGGGTCGGGTGGTCTCAGCTAACCCAGCGGAAGGCGAACGCTACTACCTACGCGTACTTTTAATGCATGTTAAAGGTACTACATCCTTCCATGATCTGTACAAAACAATTCCGTGAAAACGTATCAGTTCGTTTATACTAAATCTTTACCGTTTTGATTAATTAAAATTTGGGTCTTAATTGCTTCTTTTTCTGTTTCAAGGTTACAAACCTTCTAATTCTTAGAATACTTTTGATAACTCGCCCCAATGCATAGTGATTTTCTTTTTCATTAGTTTAATGGTTTCGTATTGATCAAATTTCAGACTAACAAATATATAGAGTTTAATCAAAATACCTATGCATCTTTGAATAAAACAATAGTAACATCCTCCGAAAGGATACTCATTTATATAATGATTGTCAGTATGCATACATTGTTTAATAAAATGGATTCTTATCAAGTTAATAAGCTATGACCTTCCAGTACCCGGTCGGTTCGTTTTTAGTGTGTTTTGACTTAATTAACTTTTTATATAAAAATAATGTTTTATTTAAGTTCACAATTCGAGTGTGGCAATATTTAATAATAATGTTATATATTGTTATATCTAAGTGTCAGAAATTTTTATATAATAATATTGCTATGCTGATCAATATATGTGGTTTCAATTTGGTGAGATGCGTTTAATTATTGTTTCAATCTGGCGATGCTCGCTACTACATATGCCGTGACGTGCTTTGTTTATAACATTGCGCGTGTTTTATATATTAAATTAATTGTTGTTCCACTATTTTATTGCAGGTCCTGAAAGCTTTGATGATCTTTACACAGCCAACGGTGAAAAGCACACCACGTTTAGAAAATCGGCACTTGAGAGAGGCTTGATTGAGAACGATGATTGTTTATCACAATGCCTTGGAGAGGCCTCGGTGTTTCGTTTTCCACATTCTTTGAGAAGGCTATTTGCAACTATATTGGTATTTTGTGACCCGGGTGATGTTAGAAGGTTATGGGATGAGCATTACGAGTCACTTTCTGAAGACTACAGAAGAAATTGCCAGAATGATGAACAAGTTCAAAATATGGTTCTCAAAGACCTGTTGGCATTCCTTCAGTCTATGGGTAAGAATCTGCACGATTTTGACCTTCCTCATATCACCACGAACCATCTCGAACCGGGAGGTTGTCGTGAGTTGCAAGAAGAGACATCAATAGTTATTGAAGACGCTCATCTGCTTGCCAAATATTCTCTCAACCCTGATCAGAAGTCCGCATACGATTCCATCATCCAGCACGTTGACGAGAGTCGTGCGGGCGTGTTCTTCATAGATGGACCCGGCGGCACGGGTAAAACCTTTTTGTATACTGCTCTACTTGCTGAGGTTCGTTCCCGCGGCCTGATTGCCCTTGCCACTGCTTCGTCGGGGGCTGCCGCTAATAACATGCCCGGAGGGCGAACATCTCACTCCCGTTTTAAGATTCCTCTCATGGTCGATAATAACTCTCTTTGCAACATTAGTAAACAAAGTGGAACTGCTCAGTTACTTCGTAGGGCGACGCTAATCATATGGGATGAAGCCTCAATGGCTAAACGACAAGCCGTTGAGGCAGTGGACCGAACACTGCAGGATATAACTGGTGTAAAACAACCATTTGGAGGAATAATAATGGTTTTGGGAGGTGATTTTAGACAGGTTTTACCGGTTGTCAGAAAAGGAACTCGCGGGCAGATTGTAGACTCCAGCCTACGTATGTCACCTCTTTGGCCTGGGATCAAAAAAATGCGTCTAACCGTAAACATGAGAGCACGGACAGATCCATGGTTTTCAGATTTTCTTTTACGAGTCGGTGACGGAGAAGAAGAAGTGATAGAAGAAAGCTTCATTCGCGTGCCTGATGATATGACCATCCCATACACTACCGATAAAAAATCCAAAGAGGACTTAGTTAATGCCATATTCCCGTCTATTCAAGTCAATGGACTTTCTCCAGGGTACATAATTTCCAGGGCAATACTGTCAACAAAAAACGAAAATGTGGATGAGATAAATGATGAGTTGATTGGTAAATTCTGTGGGGAGGAGAAAAACTACTACAGCTTTGATGAAGCGGAAGATGATCCCAACAACTATTATCCGATTGAGTTCTTAAAT
>JAOXNX010000001.1:12675458-12694905 GCA_028566075.1 Solidago caesia | reverse complement strand
TTTTACATAAACCCCCCCTAAATTTTACATAATCCCCCCCTGCTTTACCTAAGATAGGTACTGCATGCTTTACATAATCTTTCCCCTTTAAAAAATCACTAACCTTAAAAACAAAAGCATATAATAAACATTTTTGAACTTAATAATTTTTTTTTTATTGTTTTCTTTTATATTCATATCCAAAAACCATATCTATTGGGATTTGCTATTTCCACCACAAGTGACAAATGACCATACAATAAATATTGCATACCGTACAAGTATTTTAAGCACAAAAGTGATGGAAATAGCTTGTGGGCCGGTAGAAATAGAAAGGCTGTATCTATTCCCATTACCTTTGTAAACCAAACACATTCTTAATGGTATGATATGGTATGATTTGTTCTTATTAGGCAGAAGTCATTCAAAAATTATCATAATGATATAGCTAGTCTAGAATGTTGAAAACTGAGTTTTATACAGTTGAAAGAAAAGTTGTCAAGTGTTGGACCTTTTACTTAGACCAATGGAAATGACATCGTTCCACCCACCGTTCCATCACCTTTTTTCACTTTTTATGCTTTGGTTTTCGTGGCACGTGAGAAAAGGAACGGTGGTGCCCCTCTCATTCCACACACACACACATTTTATAGTAATATAAATATAAATTTAAAAAAAAAAGAGAGAGTAAAAGGGGCGTGGTGCTCCACCCCCATTCCCATCAGCCTTAATGTGATATTTTTGTAGGTAAAATGGCATGTATATTGAAGTACTAGTCATAATACCTCTATGATAAATGGATTGACTACGTATATTTTTTTTCTTTTTGTTCATTATAACTTATTTTATTTTCTTTTTGTTCATTATAACTTATTTTCTAAAAACAATGATAAATGTTATATCCATAAACAATCAAAGATTAAACCAAAATCTGAACTCAAAGATTAAACTTAAACTTGAAGTCATTAGCAATCAAATCCAAATTCAAAACACCAATGTTTTGTTTTAAGTTCTAACAATTAACATAATTCGTATTAATAAATTATATTATAAATAGTAACATAAATAGTTTAAAGATATAAATAAAACTTAACAAATAAAAACAAAACCTGAAACCTATAAAAAATATTTAGTGATATAAAATAAAACCAATACATAATTAATAATAAACAATATAAAAATATGAAACTAAATATTAAAAAAAATAATTTAAAGCTAAAAAAATGAAAAGTTCGGCTTGCTCAATTAACAAGAAAAGTAATAATTGTTTTTGCCATTAAAAAAAAAAAGGCTTCTGCTGTTAAAAATAAAAAAAAAGAAGAATAATAATGATAACAAGAAAAGTGGAGTTTACGTTGATTTGACAATTCACAAAAAGTCCATGTGCAATGGAAAAAGCCTGTGCCAATAAACTGTCGTCTGTCTCAAGAAACCAAAGTAATTTTTTATTTATTGAAAGTCTACAAAAAAGTATAGACGGTTTTTTTTTTGGCCAAGTTAAATGATTTAATTTTTAAATGATTGATAGGTTTTTTATATGTTTAATGAGTTTAATTGATTATGTATATATAGTTAATATATATTTGTATATATATAAATTTAAAAATTCGGGCCCTTAAAAATCGGAAATCGGACAGTTGTCCAATTTGTCCTATGCCTAAGCCAGCCCTGTTTAAAAGGCATTGAAGTTATGACATTGTATGTATGGTTGCGTGAATTGTTATAGGTGAAATGGAGCTTAGTAGTTGGTGTAATGTGAGTTCTATCTACAAGTTTGATGCCAAGGATTTGGTGTATTTCCATGAGTACGCTGGTATAGGTGGAATTAAAAGGAAGGCGCTTAAAGAGATCGTCATGGTTGCTAGTTGGTGCATTTGAAAGGCAACAAACGATAAAAGATTTTCAAATGTTGAAGTTAAGGTAGATAGGATCATGCAGAATATTTGGTCCTTGGGCTTTCTTTGGTTTAGAAGTAGATCAAAATACAAGACTATTAGTTGGAATAAATGGTATAAATTTGAGTTCAGGTAAAAATTTTTTTTTTGAAAGACAATCATACTAACTGATACTTACCTGCTGTAAGTGAATAAATGTTAACTTTTCAAAAAATTAAATAAAATAGAGATGGTTTAAAATGTAATGAACAATTAGTTATTGAAGCAAGAAGTCTTCGTAATTTTCTCATTTCGGTTAAAACAATTTTGTTCTCGACATGGACGATTAATTAAAAAGAGAAATTAATAATAAACTAGAGGGGTACTCGCACAATGCAACGCTGGTATAGTGGTGGTGGCGACTGGTGTAGCGGCGGCGAGTCGGCGACTGTTGGTGGTGACGGCGACGTCGAATGGTGTATGTAATTAATGTAAAGGGGGTAATGTATATATTTTAAAAGATAATGATATATGATGTAAATATGTGAGAGATTTAATATATATATTTATAATATTAGAAATGTGTATTTTTTAACATCTTTAAAAATAAAGTGATGAAATTTTTATATAATGAGTTCAAATGAAATTTCCAATAACCCATAATCCACGTCATCGATCCACCACTTCCCCAGAGGACAATTTTATAAAACGCATCACACGGATCGTCAATGTCCACCGTCGATCTTAATTATTTTTCACAACCCGCGAAAACACTTTTAAAATCCCCCCAAATTCAATCCCTTATTTAAAGGAGCCCTCACATTTCACCATTTTCAAATCAAAACTCTCTTTCTGTCTGTTGTATACTTTAAATATTCAACCTGAAATTTGATTGATTCATTAAAAAATGTCAGGGCGTGGAAAGGGAGGAAAAGGGTTGGGAAAAGGAGGAGCGAAACGACATCGAAAGGTGCTTCGAGATAACATTCAGGGGATCACCAAACCGGCCATCAGGAGGCTCGCAAGGAGAGGGGGTGTGAAACGTATCAGCGGACTCATATACGAGGAGACCCGTGGGGTGTTGAAGATATTTTTGGAGAATGTGATACGAGATGCCGTTACTTACACGGAGCACGCCCGTAGGAAGACGGTTACCGCTATGGATGTCGTCTACGCTTTGAAGAGGCAGGGCAGAACTTTGTACGGTTTCGGAGGTTAATTATTAGATTAGAAAGTAATTCGATTGTAATCAAAGTTATGGTAGTTTTCTTTCTGATTATGGATCTGTAGTAGTTGATGGATATGGTTGTTTTTAATATATGGCAAATGGAATTGGGAATATTTTACTTGTTAATTTCGTATGTTGTCATTTCTGTTTAATTTTACTTTGCTAATGGAGTGAGTATTTAAGTAGTTATCGGTGCGTTTAACATCTGCGGGATTTGAAGTTCTTTTTGGGGATGCTTGAATTTGCTTATTATTATAATTTATTTTTGGCCTATTGGTTTAGAAATTACATTTGATAAAAGTGAGGGAATGTTGTTGAAAACCCAAACTGTGTGTTGGTACAATCAATCTTGATAGGAACTTGTTTTTGGCAAAAAGGAAAAAGAAAAAAAGAGTTTATATTATCATAAACCGTTTTATTAAAATCGAGAAATCAATATTGTCTTTGTCATCATGAACCCCGAACCATAAAAGGTGGGTAAATCGACATCACGTATCATGTAGAAACTTATCCTTTTAAACCTGAACATACATGCTCATGTACGTACCCATATCTTTACTCGTAACTAAATATTGTTGAAAGGGTTTGAATAGGTGCGTTGTTTTGATCAGTCACCTTAGCAAAATCAACCATCGCCATACACAAAAACGATTTCAGCATGTAACTTGATAATCAACACAAAAATGATTTCAGCATATAACTTGATGATAGACCGCTCATTTCCAATAAAAGAAAACGAGTATACAAGGTAAAAATTAGAACACACACAAGATGAAATTGCAGAAACAGGGTATCATCTCTCAAGAGCACTCATTTGATAACTATGACTCTTAAACTTGTGATCAACATGGCTCTCATGCAGTCTTGGGGATTCCAAGTCTCTTGCGGAAGTCTTCCTCCATATGGGGCAGGCCATCCCGCAATGTAATTGTTGGCTCCCAACCTAGCTCTTCTTTTGCCTTGGTGATCACTGGCTTTCGTTGCCGAGGATCATCAGGTGTGTTTTCCACATGTGTGATTTTCACGTCTGGGTTTATCAGCTGCAAGTATTTCCCAAAATAAATGTATATATTAATCATATCGCAAAATATCTATTTTAGTAAGCTTAAAACTTAAAAGATACATTTATCTTTTTGCTCATTTAACTGGATAATAAAATACGATGATATTGATGTGGGTTCACATGGTTTTTCCTATTTTGTCTTGCTTAAAGTATTTTCATAAAGACAAACTATAATGTAAAGGATCAAATATTTCTAATGTCACTTCTATAAAACAATTGCTTTTCCAAGTTGAAAATATTCTATCTTCAGAAATATTCAGATTAGCTTTTTGCCAATTTTAATTTCAGTAGAGAATGGAATGCAGTGCATTTTGGATATTTGACAAATAATGAACAAGGTTTTAAATTACACGTCACTAGTTTCATGGGAAGAAGGAAGGTCTACTTCATGTAACGAGAAAATCAGTTCTAATGCAATTTATAAAACACAAATTATGAAACGACAAGTATATCTAAAGGAAATTCAGAACTGACCTCTTTCACATTCTCTGCAAGTTCAAGCATCGTGAATTCACCTGAGTGAAAAGATGAAGAGTCAGTATTGCTTATACTGAGTCAGTAGCTATGAAGCAAGACATGGGAAGTCATCCAACAAAACTTGCTAAAAAACTTAATAGGGTACACGTAAAATGGGCTGTAAACTGGCCAAAGTGTAATTTTAATGCATAAATCGCCTAAATCATTTTATTCAAAAATAAAAAAAGTAAAGAATTACCACTGAAGTAACATAGCTTTTCTACTCATAATTGACACACTATTTGTTTATAAAAATTTAGATTTTGTTAGAAACGGAGTTTTTCGGTCAACCACTCAACCCAACCTGTCCCATTTCAACATGTACGCGTCCTCTTGATTTGAACCCAACAGGCCCATCTTGTCACACCTAGTTTTATGCATATATCTACTGATACTAACCTGGATTTCCAAGGTTGATTGGGCCTGTATTATTTCCTTCCATAAGCCGAATAAGACCATCAACCTGATAAAAAAAACAAAGGGACACACAGTAAATAAACTGGAAGTGCTGAATGTACATAATATCCAAAAAAATGTTGCTTACCATGTCAGAGACATAACAAAAACTTCGAGTTTGAGTTCCAGGTGATTGAACAGTTAAGGGTTCATTGCTGCATTAGAGAAAACTAAATTATAGGTGACGAACAAATGAACAATGGAGTAATAACAAACAAAAACTAGGTTTAATGCATTATAAAAAGACTTTGGGGGAACTACAACTTTTTTGACCCATTCCCCTTTTAGCTAATAATTTTTATTTGGGACCCATCTGTGATTAAACACAACCCAAATCAACCAATTCATAAGTAAATGAGTCGCAACTGCCACCTCTGAAAGAGTGTAAAAACTACTATCTAGCACAAAAAAGAAGCGTTGTATAAACAAGTTACCGGATTGCTTGAGCTATAAAATTGCTGACAACACGACCATCGTCAATGTTCATTCTAGGTCCATATGTATTGAAGATCCTAGCAATTCTTATTTCTGTTATCGACACCCATATGAAATATAAAAACTTAATCAGCTATCTTTTGATACACACAAAATATGTTATATGTATTTGACTATAACAAGTAAAGTAATATACTACTCACCTATCCCGTGTTGCCTATGATAGTCAAACATCAAAGTCTCAGCTACTCTCTTTCCCTCATCATAACAACTCCTAACTCCTGCAATACATACAAGAGAATATCCATGTCATCATTTCATGACCA
Source organism: Solidago caesia (assembly GCA_028566075.1). Lineage (NCBI taxonomy): Eukaryota > Viridiplantae > Streptophyta > Magnoliopsida > Asterales > Asteraceae > Solidago > Solidago caesia. The sequence continues at coordinate 12,689,028 of JAOXNX010000001.1, read as the reverse complement.
TCCAAATTTAACTATGACAGAACCTAATTGTTGGTTAGTTAGAAAATACCCGACTCATATATAAGACACAAGTGCTCAAATACATATTACGAGAAGTCTGAGTGCCATAAAATTTACCAATAGGGTTGACATTCCCCCAATAGCTCTCATCCTGAGGATGCACAAGAGGATCTCCATAAACTTCTGAAGTTGAAGTTAGCAAAATTCTGTAGACAAAAGAACAAGAGTTAGTTAAGTCTACGAATATGGATTGCATTATTGGAATAGAACAAGAAGGTATCAAACCTTGCTCCCACTCGCTTGGCAAGTCCCAACATGTTCAAAGTTCCAATGACATTTGTCTTGATTGTCTGTTTGTGATCCATCCATAAGAAAAAATAAGTGGTAATAATTGCACATGAAATTAACTCCAGAATGACATAAAAAAGAACAAGATTAAGCAATGATGAAATTTCAAAAATTAACGAGGAAGCAAATATATTTACAAATATAATGGTAACTGAACTTGGGTTCCGATTAAAAGTAAAATACCTTAACAGGATTATGTTTGTAGAAAATTGGGGAAGCAGGACAAGCCAGATGGTATATTTGATCAACCTCAACCAACAATGTCTCTGTGACATCTGCATCCCAATAAAAATAAATTAGGTTAAGGCAAAGACAATGTGCATAGTATTTCATCACTTTAAGCATACCATCCAAAAAGATTTCATCTTTAACAAAACTAGGACAATAGCGATTGTATCTAAGTTTATTGCACTGGTAAGAAGTTGAAAGTTATGCACCATGTCTTGCCTTGGCATACCAAATACGATTAAATTCCCCTTAATCAGCTAGAATGTTACATGATAACTCCCTAAAATCTTGTCTATATCTAATAACGGTCATGATCACAAAGTTGTGTTATTATCTGGCATTCTGGCCTAAAGAGCATTCCAACTTTAGAAGATTGTGAATGCATAGGTTTTTCCTTGATGCCCGAGCAAGTGAGTGATGTTTCATGGGATGTCATCAATAATTAGAATTGCACCATCTCCGGAATGAGGTTAGTAGGGTTGGCCATGTTCCAAGTCATTTCTAGTCATGCAAATCAGACAAAGAATCAAAGATATAGTTTCGGTCTACAAGTAGCTTATGTTCTGATCCTCTCAAAGCTTAATCTCTCATATTAAATACAGTAACTTTTGTGTTATCACGTATAATATAAAGAAAACTAAGCATGACTCTTCAGCAAGAACATTCCTCACAAATATCATAAGAAGATAACTGATTGCTAACTATCATCCACTTATTATTCTTTCTTGTAAAATAACATTACACAGACAGGGCATCAAAACCCAGGGGGTACAGACCGGACACTCTGCTCGGGGAAACTATGTGATAGCCAATCAGAAGTAGATGGTCTTTCATATACAAAAATATAAACTAAGGAACGACACAACACAAAATTACGACGATAAATGTCTAGTAGCATCCAATAAAACCATATACTACTTACTACATAGCACGATTCTATCCTTGGACTAATATAATCAACCGTTGTACTAGAAACACCTACCGTGACGAATAAGTTCAAATCTCGGATGACCAATCCATTGTCTTAGATTATCCTTTGATCCAGTAAAGTAATTATCTACAACCACCACCTAACGTAAAACAAATCAATACAGCGTTACAAGTTACAATGCAGATCCTTCCGATCTCAAACACATCATAATACATTCAAAAAACCCGTATACCTCATTCTTTTCATTTTGCATCAACCTATCCACTAAATGAGACCCAATGAAACCGGCTCCTCCAGTAACCAATATCCTCATATTAGCCTACATCAACATCAACCAATATTTACCAAAAAAACACATCTCACAATAAAAAAACAAAAAAAACATCATTAGCCAATATTCGCGACATTGTACCTGAAAAAACTTCGCAGAACGTAATGGAGACGGATTCGGAGGCGGTCTAGACGTAGAATTGTTTGTTCCAGTAGCAGCCATTTTCTTCAGATCACTTATATATATCCTATATATAACAAAAAAACAAAAAACAAAAAAATAACACACCAATTAATTTAATTTAATATCAATACAAACATTATATATACAAACTTAACAGCATCAAATTTCTAATTTAAATTACCTAACTGATAATTAAATTGGCAGTAAAACAGTAAAAACAGTAAAATCCAAAGAACATACTGAATTTCAAAATGCTAAAACTTGAGATTAAATAGGCAATTAAATCAATCAAAACATTTATTGTTAAAAAAGTTTGTTAGCAGCTAAATTATTAATCTTAAATATCACGCAAAAACAATACATATAGATCATCATCATCTTCATATGAAAGTTATGCATCACCTAACATTTAAAATAGATCTGAATCTACGCAAAATTCAAAACTAGATATTTATTTATTATATGTAAACTTACACAAGATATTTACGCGGTGATTTGATTATTAAAAAATTTTGTAAAAAATGTGAGATGTTAATTGATGTATATATACACATGCATTGTATGTATAGGCAGATGAGATCCGAGTGGCGAGTTCTTTTACGCTACGTGATGGTGCAGTGATTGGGGTGGAAGGAGAGACGTTGATTAGGGATGATGGTGGGGCCTGTTGGTTATGGAGGGTGAGAAATGGAGGTGTATGGTAAGTTATGGTGGGGTGTGGTGTATGTGATTGGTTGTGGAATATCCGAATATAATAATAGTTAATGAAAATCGGATTAATTTGCCACGTCGAGAATGGTCACGCATTACTCAGCAAGCACGCAAGAATCGTGAACGGGTAATCAAGTGAAGTCCACGTTTATTACACGTCGGAGTAGTTTTTATCTTTTTACAATACTTTTCTACGAAAAAATTTGTAGGTGTAAAACGATTTCCGACCATGAAGTCATCGGTCTTGCTATATTACGCAACTACATGTTATATGGTTGTCGACAATTAGTTGGGGACTTGGGGGTGACGTTGAACATGTCTTAGGGCCCGTTTGTTTTCTAACCATATGTGCTAATTGAATAAAGTGTCAGAATAGATAAAAAATGTTTCTATTGACTAAGCAATAAATAGTTGATGTTTGTTTACAAAGTTAAAAATGTTTCTATTGACTCTTGCTTATCTATATATATATAAAAGTTGTGAAACAAATCACTATTCTACAACAATTAAATAGGTTGTATTTATGATTAAGGGCATTCTAATAAGCAATTGTAGTGGAGTTTTGGCTGAATTTGATTATTTTGATGTGCTTAATGTATAATAATATATAATGTCTTTGTTATTTGTTAATGAGCTATTCAATTCACAAACCTTTGGGCTGTCCAACTTTTACATCTTTGCTTCATTGATGCCATTAGGCCCAAAACAAACTAATGTACGTCTCTTGAGTTCTTTCCCTTCAACTTCATACACTGATACACAGTTACACACACATCAGTTTATAATCATTCATATTGAATTGGTAAAAAGAAACGGTGCTCTTGGTTTCACAAACCTTTGAATCTCGAACTCATATTCAATTGCCGGTCAAGTATGATGGAGTTTAGCCACCAGCTCCGATCTCAGGTATGTATATTATATCTATATGCTTTAGAGTTATTGAATAAACCATCTTCCATCATCATCATCATCATCATCATATCATAAATTGTCAGCATCTGTTTTTGTGTCTAACTCTAATCACCACTTTCAAACCCTATTTTCAGGGTTCTTACCACAACAGGTACCCACACCCCATCTTCTTCTTATTCATTTATCACTTTTTTTTGTTAATCTCTGTCGTCTTTCATATCCAAAAGATTGTCTGTTCCCTTTCTACTTTCTCTCGCAAGGTACGTTGTCTCTCTCTATCTCTCTCAGTCTCTTTATAGATATATACATACATGTATTTGTATCTATTCCTTTTTCATTTTATAAAGCATCCCAATCATGTAGGGATTCTGATTAGTTGATCATGTGTGCTTGAAATTTGTAACTATCAAACAAGTCTATCTATATATTTGTGTGTTTTTATTAGATTTTTGCTTTTATATTTTTCCCCACAAATAGAACTTTGAATTGAAGTAGTATCTCATTCATTATGATTTTCCTGAAGTGTTATCTATATTTTATATTTTTTTTACATTTTTCGGTGTTGCTTTTTATTATTGAACAGGAAAAATATGAAGCAAATAACCTGCGAATTCAGGCTGAAAGTGTCTCCTTTTCTTAATGCATGAAAGGTGCTCGATTAAATGCCCAAAAGAAATAGAGGATGCAAGGTACTTTTGTTGGCCAACTTCAGATTCTAAGTATTAATTTCTTGAATGGTCAGAAAACTTCAATTATATATACATATATATAGCTATAGGTACATGTATCTCTCTGTGTATACATATATGTATGTCAAATTTGAATATGTTGATATCTTTATATGTAGCTGTAGATAATTTAGGTTCACTTATTAACAAAGCCAGTAATGATGATATATTTGGTCAGTGGCATGATCGATGTGTTTTATTTGCTTAATGAATTTTAATAATGACATGTTTATATCTGTTTGCGTACATATATATATATATATATATATATATATATGTATATAGACAACATTGCTGACTACTATGGACAATCGCGTGATACGGGGAGAGCTACGCTACAATATGAAAGAAGAAGCGATTGAGCACCAAAGACTTTATGGATCGCTGAACTTGGACCAGAAATCAATCTATAAGAAGGTCATTACAAGCTTCTATATTGTTTACGGTCCGGGAGGCACTGGCAAAACATTCTTATAGAAGGCAATACTCCCGCGTCTAAGATCAGAAGGAACGATTGCCCTTGCAGTTGCATCATCAGGTGATCCACTATAACCTGTTCTAAAAATATATCTTTAATGCTTATCCTGTCTAATAGACATGGCAAAGAATAACTCATTACTTATAGGGAAGCTATGACAATCAGTTTTGCCTATCAAGCAATTTACTATCCTAAGAAACCAGCCTCCTAAAAAATACACTACATTGGTTACTAAATTAGTCTGCACTTTGATACAACTTATACTCTGCCAATTGTTACGTTTGGGTGTACCGATAATGCATACATCCTTTCACTGAGATGGGTTGGACAAGTAATCTAAATGACCCAAAATGTCTTTTAATAAAAATGGTAATCTAAATGACCCAAAATGTCTTTTAATAAAAATGGGTTTTTCCCTGGGTGTACTGATAATGCATACATCCTTTCACTGAGATGGGTTGGACAGGTAATCTAAATGACCCAAAATGTCTTTTAATAAAAATGGTTTTTGTCTATGCTGCAATAAATATCTTTTACCTTTTGAAAAGTGACCAGTTCCTGCAACTCGGGGTTCAATGCAACCATTTTACTAATTTCTCATTCAAGTTTTGCAGATTAGTAATCTAATGATTATTATACAGAATTAAAGCAAAATATTTAGGACAACCTATGCATTTCAATTATATTATGGTTAGCCAATTTCATGCCAATCCATTTATAACGTTCTTAATAGTCAAACCCAGACCTCCTATCAATTCAGCGCACAAATTACCCAGATTTCGAAACAACCCCCACATTATTGTACATACAAACATAGGGAAATAAACGAAGAGTTTATGTTTGTTGAAATGTCAATTGTTCTTCATTTCAATTCATAAGTATTTTGGGTGTCCACTAAGTGTTTGTTGAAATGTCGATTTCTTTGATAATCAAAGACCCAATCTTTCTTTGTAGTATAATAACCACTTTAACACCGATATTAGTTAATCTTCTAAATTACAAGTAATAATGATTTAGTTCCTTGGTGATGCTTTCTACGATGGATGAATGTTTTGTTTTCTCAATTAATAAAAGTGTTTCAAATGGATGAGATTGGTGAGTGAAACAGGTAACATACCAGTGAGGCGGTTCCCAGGAAGTGAGAGGTTAGACATATTTGACAGCAAACAAATCTATTCAGGTAACCAGTTTAATTTCTTTAGAACGGATTGGTTAGTCTTATTTGCATAAATGTTAGAGTGTCCAGTTGGGCTGTTTTGTTTTGTTTGGCTTATAAAATTTAAAGAAACAATTATATTGTATGGGAAAACATGCAACACATGATCGGGGATGCCTATATTTGCTATTTTTGTGTCGTGTGACCCGTAGTGTATTCATATTGGTTGAAAAATATCAGAAACTAACTTGAATGCATGTTTGCTTAATTTAATCTCTGAAAACCTGGACTACTCAGATGTGAATGATATTCATACTAAGCCTTTGTACCACCGGCTGAAGTTGGCGAGACTGAGCTCCTTGATGCAACTGGCGGCTCCAAGAAAGTGATAGGTGTCCCGGAAAGATGGACATTTCTCCTGAAAGCGTGTTTGAAGTTAAGAACTTAAGATATCTCCTGCAGCCCCTAACATGAGCATGGCGCCCAACACTGGTATACTTCAGGTCCACGGGGTAGATTTTTTGAATACCCTATATCCTTGCAAATATAAATAATATACCGTTAAATCTGACATTTTGGTCAAAAGTGTAAGAACAGTTATTATGAAACTTCAACTGTGAATTTTATTTTGAGTTCTTAGGTTAGATAACATGATTTATCTCCAGAATGAGCGAGAACTGAAAAGGGAGAAAAGAAAGCAGTCAAACCGAGAATCTACCAGAAGGTCAAGTTTAAGGAAACAGGTAGAGGGAACTTTTCTAACTTTATGATCTTAATCATACTTGAATCATATGGAAAATCCCATATTTAGGTTCATGGTTTCCCAAATTGAACTATATTGTGGTTAAATTTGAAAAATTACTCTGATAATAATTTTGCGGATATAATCATGCGTTCAAAATTTGACAGAATCTTTGAGTGGACGTGATCGGAAAATTCATAGTTTAGTTTTATGATTGTTTGCAACGGTTAATGAGGTCAGTCATATTTTCCTCGATAAATGCTATATTTTCATTCTTCTGTTTGAGTTGAGGAAAAAAAATTTGTTTTAAAGGTTACACAAGTTTTGGAATAGCGACAAACACCTTACTGCAACACACTTTACTTAACTTTTGTTTCTATTGGCGTTGTTGATTTCTTAATGAATCATAGGTTTCTACTCTATTGTGTGATTAAAAGAAGATGGAAATCTGAAAGAAGTTATGCTACTCTATTTAGTGTTACGAATATTGCTTTAGTTGTAGAAGTATTTGTGACAAAAAAAAAAAAAGAAGATGATATTCTAGTTAATCAACTTCCCATATTAATCAATATATTGTCTTCTTATTATCATAAAATTTTAGTCCTAACAATAATCATGAAAATTGGTTATGGAATACCATATTGGACAACAAAACAGATTACTTTGGCATCTTACAAGGAAGAATTGAAGACAAGACGGCAGCCCATTCATTGTTTTCACCCTCAAAGATGCCAGGTACGGATAAAAGTAACAACATACAGCAATTGATAATTAAAAATACTAAAAAACTACTAAATATAGCGTCGAGGCAGTTCGGGTAACACTTTGGAAAGAATTGCGATGGCCAAAAATAGATTTGATAGGGAGGCAAATGAAAACGCAGGCGAACCTGCAATTATAGCAGCTACTGTGATGAAGGTCATGAGCTACCCGAGTAAGTTTGCAAGAAAATAAAAACACCACACACACAAAGATATCACATTTATCATTGAAACACTTACCGAAACTAACCAAAACATGTTAATTCAACGCAGGAAGGCCACAACTAAAATCAGCAAGCAACACATTCATATTCCTAAATCCACAAACCCCAGAGACTGAGGCCGTCGTTAAATTTGTACTAAGTTTAAAAGTTAGAAGTACTGATTATCTCTATTCACGTTTATTTGTGTGTATTTAATTGATAGTTTGTATATGTTCATTTATTTTAAATTAAATGGTTAGTCTAAAATCCAAGTATCATATTAGTAGCATCACAAGTTATTCTGTTCCTTGATTATTTAAACTCGGGAAAAGAAAGAAAGCCGTTCTTGAGATGATCTCTGAATAAACAGTAAAAAATATATCGCTGATATCACAAATCTAATAATCCAAGTATCACAAATCCGATGTAGGGAACCCTACGAAGAGTAGCAGGGGATCTAGGACTTTGGATTCTAACCTGGTCAATGTGAGGTATAACGATATCCAGACCTTTACCTATCTTTACTCTTGGCTGACCCTGTAAACTTGGTGTGTAATTGTACACAGGGGATGACAGTTGAGGGTCATGTTGTCGGAAAAGTTGGGTGATGACATTGCTACACCCAGCCAGTCATTAAAGAGCTCTAAGATAGTATCTCTCAAAAAAACTCACATGAACCCGGTAAAAGGAAAATGCAAGTCATACAGTCAAGTGCAGAGGGTAAAACATTTGGACACGAACTATAAAGACACGTTTTATATGTTGATATTCCCAGGATTGTTTATGAAGACTCTGAAACTGATGTCAGCGCTAATGAGGTGGCGGAAGAAAGCTCGAGCCATGCTGGGACAACAAAGACTCAACGTGTGTAAGACACGTAACAGAATCATGACATCGTTGTTTAGCTTACACCCGGTTAAATGTGTTTCCTATATGTGGTACAGATACGTTGGCTACTCTGAAGTAGATGACGAGAAGCTGCAGATGAAAGGGAACCGGCCAGTTAGAGTAGTCGATACAAGATTTTGGGCATTAGGGGTGAAGGGCATCCGAGATGCCTTCGAAGATGTTTTCTTGCTTTGGTTGTATTTTGTTTGCATGTTCAGACGATAGGAGATTGATATCACCGGTTCCTAAAAAAATTTATCCGTGTAGTAAAGCTGAAGAACATAAAGTAATAGAAACGAAAAAGGTTGATTCGGGTGATTTAATATTTGGTAATTCTATTTATGTAATGGACTTGGGGACTGAAATGACTAGCCACGAGCCTTCAAGATTTCCACGCCGGTTACAGCCCCACACCCCAACTGTACGCAGCCCTATACCTCTGGTTCCAAAACTCCTGTTAAAAAAAACCCTCCCTTTATGCAATTTATAGTATTACTAGTCTTAGGCCCCGTCTAATGGACGGTTAGTTTCAAAAAAACATAGCTTATAGTTTTCGTTTCAATATGTGGTATTGTTATGATAAATTTTAGAATATTTATAACGAATAAAACAATTATATAACATTAAGTGATATAAAATTTTTAAGATGTTTTGATCAAATTAAAGATATATAAAATATAAAAGATAATATAAAATATAAAAGATAATAAGATATAAAATGTAATAGAGTATAACACATTAATGTTAAAAATAGGTAAATAAAGAATGTAATTATGGAGGAGAGAGAGGCGGGAAAAGAAGCCACCAGAGCCTTCTCCAATATCCTGTTTTAGTATATATTGAGATATATAATAAAAGCTTTATATTGAACAATGATTAGATAATAATTTTGTAAGATTATATATATATATATATATAATAAAAGCTTTATATTGAACAATGATTAGATAATAATTTTGAATGTTTAGAGAGATCGGAATACTCCTCTCAACCAGAAACTCGACCCGTTTTGTCTAGGACCATGGCCAAAATTTTGGTGGCAAAAATTAGGGATTTAGTTTCTCAAGTTAGCTAGGACTATTCCCCATAAATAAAGGCTTAACGTTCATTTAATTAAAAACTAGCAAAATCATAAAAACACACACAAATGGTGAAAATCATTTTTCTCTTTTGTGTGGGTCGAAATTCATCAACATCCCAAAACCAAATTGTTAGGTTTTTATTATTTAGATTTTCTAGTTAAAACCTAATTAGATTTAGCAAAGGTTTCATCTCCCTTTGTCTTGTGGGTTTCGAATTCAAGGAGAAACCATTGCAGGGCTTTGAAATTCTTGTCTAGTGGCTAGACAAGTGTTACTGATTCGGTAGTTCGCAGTTCGTGTTCTTGAAGGTATCTACCAATCCCTGGTTAGAGCATTGGTGATCATTCGCGTACGCATACTTGGACGTTTCCTACTTTGGAAACTTGTTTCAGAAAATTTAATCATGACTTATCGCGATGGGGTAAATTTTCTAAACACCCTTTTAGGTTAATTAAGTTATTTATAATACATGCATGATGATCTAGTTGGATGGAAATTAATAAGATTAATTGTTTATTAACATGTTTTCGTGAGTAATAATTAATCAGTTAATTATTAAATCATTAAATTTAATTTGTCACCTTTTATTCGATTGTCAAATAACCGGGTCAAGTGGCGACCTCACGCCCAAAACGCCCTGAAGTCGCCCGTTGCACCGTCCCATGTGGCGACTTGAGTGGTTTTTTTCCCTCCACCGCTAAAATCCGCCACCCAACTTTACACACACCTTACACACTTATTCATCCATTTTACACACACCTAACACTCCTAGGCTGTCACATGGTGCAAGTCCACCCACCTTACCAGGTAGCCTCACTCCAGGTTTTTTTAAAGACTTCATACACGCTTATATGACGACACATGGTGCAAGTCCCCTCTTCAAATAGTAGTCTCACTCCCATTAGTCTTAGAGCATCTTCTTGGTTTCATGGAGATGTCTAGATTGATAGTGTTTGATGATGTGAAGTTCATAAGTTTAGCAAGTTCATACCAATGTCTACATCAAAGTTCATCGTGTGTTTCCACAATGGTGGTAATTTTCTGTATATGTTCCAGATTTGTGCAAATCTAATATCGGATATCTTCAACATGGGTAAAATGTGAACTGGTAAGTCTTGACAGAATCTGGTTATCATAGCAATTTCATCTTTAATATCTATGATTTTTAATTTTTAATCACAATCATTAATTTCACTAAACTATTAATGCTTTCAATCTTATTATTCATTTCACATATTAATAATTGTAATCTTGTAAAGAGAACGAGTAGAAAAGCAAAAAAAGGTCATAGACCACTATACTACGTTTCCGACTACGTGAGTACATACCAATATATACTAGAGGGTACCTGCACAATGCGGCGGCGGTGTGGTTGTGGCGGGGACTGGTGGCGGTGGCGGCGACTGGTGGTGGTGATAGTGGTGTCGAGTGGTGTAGGTAATTGATGTAAATGTAAGGGATGTAAAAGGGGTAGTAGAGATATCTTAGAAGATAAGTGACTGATGATATAAATTAATTCATTAATGGTAATCTTGCATATCCCAAAAATACGGTTAGAATTTTTATATAGTAATATATAGATGATTTAAATTTAGATTTACCACACAAGAATATTAGAAAGATTGTGCCTGTGTTTATTAGTATGATTATGTTGATATCATGGTTAGACAAAATGGTTTCATATAAAATAACATGTTTTTACATGTTCTCACTTTCTATCAAAATCATACTTTTATTTATTCATGAACTTTAGAAAGTAAAATTTCCAACTCACCCGTTCGTATTTTATTATTAGGCCACAATTTGAAAGGTATTTAAAACATATATATTGTGACGTTACATTCATTGATCTACCCACTTACGATTTCTTTTAAACTTTATCATGTCCTTTACCTTAAAACGCCTAAAGCTTGTCAATTGTCACATCTATAATTTTTTTTATAAAAAAAATTAAGATTTAATCGAGAGATAAATACATAAAATAGAAATAAATTTTGGTCATATTATTAAAAATAAAAATCATTTTCCAAAATTAATAATAATAGAAACCATCTTTTATTTTTTTGGTTTCTGTTATAGGTAATTTTGATAACACAATACTAATTTTGACTAATAATTGAAAAATGGTTTCTATTATTGACAATTTTAGTAGATGGTTTCTATTTTCAGTAATAGAACCAAAGTTTATTTCTATTTTACGCATTTATCCTTTTAATCGAATAAGAACATAATCGTATACCATACTTATTAGTAGCCTTTAGTGGCGGAGTTGGGAGACATGGAGGTGAGAAGTTTAAATCCTATCTTATGTCCTATAAAATTAGTTAATAAAGTTGATAATGAATTGATTATTTAAAAAAAAAAAAAAAACAACAACCATAGAAAACCTGACTGAATCTTATGATATTTTTTTATAAAGATTAATGATATATAAGTTTACTGTATTTTTAAATAAAAAAAATAAAGGCATCAAAGCAAAATTTTGTTGGTCTCCACTCCCCCACTTTGAATTGATGAGCACCAAATAAGAGAAAAGTTCTAATCCATACCCACATAACATTAACGAATAGCCACCATGGAAACAAATAGAGCCACATCATCAACCACACTACAACCTCCCTTTACAATAAGAATAAATTCCAACTTATTTGAATCATGTGGCCATGCTCAATTGATCCATGTCACAATATCTTAAATTCTTAATCAGATATCCATACTATTATGTTTCATAAAGCACTTAATCATCAAATCCAAAACAACCATATATGTTGGTTCAATTCGAGAATAGAATAAGCTTTGACAAATTTCTAGTCATAATAGACATCCTCTTGCACGGACTAATTTTGTGCGTCACTTTCTTTTGTATAGTGTAGCTTGTCATACAAGAAGACCAATGGCCAACCTATGTGGTCCATTTTTGCATTCCCAATAACTATTTTTAATTTTAATAATCCAAAGAAGGAACATTTTATATATAAAACTTATTTTCATTTGATAGTTAAATAGTTTTTATTATTTAATATAACGTAATGTTTTATTTTTGTTAATGTATTTTTATTTTTGTTATTTTTTGGAAAAGTGTGTCTCGAATAACAACTTCAGCTCATCATACAAGGGTGAGTGTCACTCGGTGTAGACTAAGTTGTCTTAATCGGGTTTCCGCTACAGCAGAATGACTTCTCCAGGAAAAAAAAAACCCCTAGATGCGCCAGCCAAGGCTCGAACTCACATCTAATGGGAAACGTGGTCATTTGCAATCCATGATGGTTCATAACTGATGAAATGACGAAAGCTGGTCGTAACGTTCTGCATGATTTTGCATCCATAACTGATGCTCCTAGACCCCGTAAATAATATATTCAATTCATTCTCTTGCCAGTTATTAAAGAAAAAACATAGTTAACAAAGAGCGATCTTCTTCTTGTTGATGTTTTAATCGACATGTGACAAAAATAAAATAAATTTTAAATGGATAAGAATGATGAGTGTGTGAAGGCCCCATGAAAAATAGAGGCAACACCACGAAAGTTTTATATGTGTTCCTCATATTGTTTCGAAATATATTCTTCATGGATTAATTCCAATATCCGACATTTCAAATTGTGGTTCATAATGTTGGTTTTGAATAGTATTATGCTGATTCATTAATTCCAATATCCGACATTCAGTTCTATATTGAGTAAATATACGTGATTCATTAGTTTCATACGTTTTATATATTTATTACTCCTTATAAATCATTTTATGAGTGAAAAAATCATAAAAATTAACAATATATATAGTTATATAGACATAAGATAAAAAGAAAGAAAAAAACTGCTCAGTGCCGCCTTCCGCGGGTTTTGAGCCCCAGTACCTCGACGGTGTATGGGGGAGGTTAAGATATAGGCAGACCTTACCCCTACCTAAGTAGAGAGGCTGCTTCCAGAAAAGGCCCTCCAAACCTAT